>CM050165.1:16279139-16774139 GCA_027410445.1 Discoglossus pictus | reverse complement strand
GCACACATAGTGGTCATGCCCGCTACTCAAAGAATTTGGAGAAAAATAGAAAGATTGATCCATGACTTTTACAACCAACAGTTAATATTTACCCATATTGTGATTATTGTGAATATTCCATAAAGCTTTAAAGGTTAAAGTTAACCCTTTTATCCACTATTTTGTTATTACCAACCTGCACATTGTAACTAATTGGAAAAAGCCAACTCTTTCTTGGCACCTAATTATTAACAAAATTGACGAATTGGCATGTCTGGAAATAAATTACGTATTCTTTGTTTGCGACTATAATGTTCACCATGGATAAACAGGCAAAAATAAAAATGAATGACAAATTACTTATCATACAGCTTTGTCATCTTTTTCGACATATAAAATATTTGTCAGAAAATTACTTGTTAGGTTTTTAAGAGTTATATTTTTTTTATAAAAAAAAAAAAATGAGACCACAGCTTGGAATTAAAGGAAAAATGGGGACTTTATTTTGTTGTAAATGGCTTATCAGATGAGATCTGTATATGATAATAAGCACAATTGTTTTGTGATGCTATGTTCCATGTAACAACATTACATGTTTCAATAAAAACATTTTTTAAAAGAAGTGCATGGTTTAAACATTAGCAATTTTTGATTTTGCATGAAAAAATTTAAGTACAACCTATTTAAACTTAATTGAAAGTAACAGAAAATGTGTAGAGCATCACTACGTCTTTAGTTTTCATTGGTAGACCCTTATGAAAAAGCCTCCTGCTTGTGTGCCTAATCAATAGAAGGCAACAACTAATAAAACTATCACATATTGACAGATGAAAAGCCCAAAGTGAGATGAAGGAGGCGGAATTTGGTGAGTATGTGAATTTTGTTTATTGCCAGGCCATTGTATTGGAAATGGCCATGACTACAAGATGTAGGTGCTGAAATAAGTGATCTACAGACTACATCTGTCAATAAAAAGATACTAAGCTTGGTATTTATAGAGTGAGCTTTGTAAATTTACATAAATAATTACACTATAAATCAGCCTAACCAAGTAAAAGATAAGACATATTTCAAGAAGTGTTTAATGGCAAGCGTACATGGGTCACCTTGCTCTCTACTCTGTACATAAACTATTGTTGCATGAACCATGAGTGCATGAAATGTCATCATTCATTGTAAAATAAATCATTATCTAAAACGAAAATATAAATTAAAATACCCATTCTGATAAATACAACATAATTTTATTACATTATACTAATATCATGACTTACTAATGGTCATAACAGAAAACTAAAGTTTATTTTGATATAAGTGTATTAACATTTTTACATATACACATTTATCAAGTTATATGCAGTTTAAAATTATAGCAATGTTTCTTCGGCAGCTGAAAGTGAAGTAAATTGAAGGCACAAATTTTAATCCAAGCTTCATTATATTAGTGTAGATATATTTATTTAAATAATTTCATTATCAATTTCACTGTCAGAATGTAATTAGCTGAAACTTATGTAAATACATAAAAAGCTCAAACAAGTGTGGAGCCATGAAATAATTGTGAGATGTTATTGTTGGACTCACTTATAGGCATATAGTAAATGTCAAAAGAAAATAATAATAGCAATAATAATAAGCCTGGTAAAATGACATGGAAATAATTTGTTTGCTGCTTGCGGTGCACATTTTCCATGCTTTAAGAACGGCAAACCAACATTGGGCCTAATGGCTGTGGAGTCCTGACACTGCAGTTTAGGAACTTTATCTAAGGCACAACGATTAAAGCGAGGTTACAAGAGCTGCGCTCAATGACCACTTTTTATTACTATCGTCGCAGTCAGTTGTTATAAACAACACAATAAAACTTTGTTACAGTAAGAGGTAGTATAAAAACTAACGATAAAAGGATCACTGTTGTCATATACTTAAACCATACCTTTTTTATAAATCCATTTTTTGGGAAGAACATAACATTATACAAACAAATAACTTCTACAAAATTAAAACAATACAAAAACATATATCATTTTAACTTCTATTTCCTTTAGATCTTTTTCATTTTTTCTTTATTAAGCAACATAACTGAACATAAAATAAAACTTAATTTGCAACGTATTTAAATAAATAATATGGGCCTCATTCTATTATTGGCCGTAAATCGGCTGTAAGGCTGCGATTCCTTGCGGGGGTTCTGTTAACTCGCGATTCTATTATACGGCCCTGCAAGGATCTCATCTTACGGCCGGCCGCATATCTTGGAACCGGCCGTAAGCTCAGAAATCTACAAAGTCAAAAATAAATTCAAGCCTGCACTGTACAACTCTGTAAATGCTAGGGATCATATTGGGGGACATGAGGATTAAAAGTAACCCACTCTCAAGCTTGCACATCAGCCCAAACCCGAGTTTAAATTAACTGTTTATTTTCCGGCTGCGGCGTGGGCGGGTCTGAGGTGCTCCAAGCCCTATGGACTTTTTACATGGATATTTGACATATATATAAAAAAAAAATATTTTACAGATTTGAGTATAGGGGAAATTTGTGCTATTTTTTCTAACACCTAAAATCACTTTATAGTCTTCTCAAAGTGCAGGATGGCTTTATTTGAGCTATTTTATGTGCTTAATTGGTGCTAGCGGGACCTTTTTGCTGCAAGTAAGCTGCGGCTCGCTTTTAGCCTTGCAGAGAGGGTTCCCGGAGCAATAGAATAGCAACCGGGCTTTTCTTGCGGCCGAAACTCTTGCGGCCGTTTTAGATCAAAGGCTTTCCTCCGGCGCGTGCGGCCGCAAGAGATAGCAAGGCGCCGGCCGCAAGCCTGCCGGAATCCCCGGCCGTAAGGGAATAGAATAGCCGAATAGCTTGCGGCCGGTCCTTGCGGCCCCGCAGCGACTACTGCCGCTAATAGAATGAGGCCCTATATGAATATATATATTACATATATAGTTGTCGTAATTGTGAATGTTGTTTGACTCATCGTGGGGCTCGCAATGAGCTGGCTTGAGGGGGGAGAGGCTCCAAACGTTTTACGATGTTACAAGCTTAAAAAAAATTATGGCTTTAACAGCCTCCATTTTTTTCAAGCACGTAACTCGGAAACCATCGGAAGACCGCCAAAAGACACCAATTAATGAAAAAATTAAATTACAACCTCACACACCGAAACAGGGGGAGAGGTAGGGAGCTTGCAAGTGAGGTTGCAAAATAATTTGATATTTAATTGGTGAGGAAAAAAATGGCGGCTGTAAAGCAGTAACTTTTTTCAAGCCCGTAAATTTGAAACACATTTCGGGCTTGGGGAAAATGAACAATTTCCCAAGCCTGCAAATGGTATCACACAGTAAATGCAAACAGGAGCACAGAGGAGGTAGAGAGGGGAGTAAGACACAGGAGAGTGGGGGGGGGGGGGGGGGGACGGTGGAAAGAAACACAGGGGCCTGAAAGTTGCACGTTGGTGGACGCCTGCTTGGTAAAGTAGTAAGTGTACAGTCTGGGCACTATTCCAACCTGATAACGACCCCAAACACACTTCCAAGATGACCACAGCCTTGCTAAAGAAGCTGAAGGTAAAGGTGATGGACTGGCCAAGCATGTCTCCAGACCTAAACCCTATTGAGCATCTGTGGGGCATCCTCAACTGGAAGGTGGGGGAGTGCAAGGTCTCTAACATCCACCAGCTCCGTGTTGTCATCATGGAGGAGTGGAAGAGGACACCAGTGGCAACCTGTGAAGCTCTGGTGAACTCCATGCCCATGAGGGTTAAGGTAGTGCTGGAAAATAATGGTGGCCACACAAAATATTGACACTGTGTACCCAATCTGGACAATTCTACTTAGGGGTGTACTCACTTTTGTTGCCAACGGTTTAGACATTAATGGCTGTGTGTTGAGTTATTTTGAGGGGACAGCACATTTACACTGTTATACAGGCCGTACACTTACTACTTTACAATGGAGCAGAGCGTAATTTATTCAGTGTTGTAACATGAAAAGATATAATAAAATATTTACACAAATGTGACGGCTGTACTTACTTTTGTGAGATGCTGTATATACATAATATAAGTAATATTATTGTATAACTCTATTGACCCAAAAGGTCCATTTATTGTCATAATGCAACAACCTGTTTTCTAATTTATTTCAATCTAGTCGCACTATATATTTTTGCTAATATTTTTTTACTTGCAAATTGTAATTTTCTAGTGAATATTCCTACTACACAAATGAATGTGAATGTGTCTACTGTACATATCACGAAATGCTTCTATTTTCTGCCATTTTTGTATTTTTTATAGATTTTTATTGAAGGGAATGAGAGACATAACACTATTAGGTTAACAAAAAATTCAAGTCCAACATGCATTATATAGAAATGACAACACAATAAAGGAAAAAAAAATGTTTGTATTTTTTCTCAATATTTTTAGTTTTTTCTAGAATAAGTGTACTCATGGCCGTATTTACATTTATGTTGCCCCAGGGCAGTGAACTCTAAGGCGCCCCTGTAGTGTGCATTAACTCACACACATACATCACACACAGCACATCACACGCATCACATCCATCATAAACATCACACACAGCACATCACACACATCATATCCATCACACACATACAAATCACACACATACATCACAGGCTCACACACATACACACATCCATCACACGCACCCTCACATACACACATCTCATACATACACTTACACATCTTACACACACACACATACCACATACACACACAAACACACCACATACATACACACACATCGCATACACACACCACATACATATATACACACAAAACACATACACATACACACACCTCCTACATACACACACATCATAAATACATACACACAAACATACATATACACACATACCACATACACATATATATAGAATATAAAGTCTACCTGTGTCATGGACTCCCAGGATTAGGCTCCTGAAGCTCCTTCTCCTCATGGGCAGAAGCAGCACTGCTGGAGGAAATAGGAGCGCTGGGGGAGGAGTCAGCTCCCGGCGTCTTGGGTGCTCTGTGTAAAATGTCCCCAAGTCACTTCCTGTGCCTGCAAATAGTTATATGTTCTCGGAAGTGAAAATGAGGCGCCCCTATCAGAGGTCCGCCTGTAGGCTAATGCCTACTAATGCCTATAATGCCTAATGGATGATCTGACCCTGAGTAGGCTATATATGCATATTTATATATATATATATATACTTATTTTATATACTATTAGCCCCATTCAATTTGGGGCTGTAACTCCATCGCAGATAGTCGATTTTCTATGATTTTGTGCTTTCCGATTCCAAAATATGCGCCTCGCAGCCTCCTTTGCGAGATGACACCCAAAAACAGCCGAGAATAGGCTCTGAGAGAGCTACGTAGTAACATGCAGCCATAAATCTATGGGGGGAACCTCGCACCTCGGAAGAATCCCTACGGGCACAAAAAAGTGCTAGCAAGGGATCCTAAAGCCTATACGTGCTGCATCGGAGCAGCCTGGCACTGTCGCCTGATGCTCCCCCCTGCTACCTAAACACATCCCCCTGCTGCACGGGTCCCTATCGTGACCTCACCACATTAACCCCTTATAGCTGGGGTCCCTAATCGGCATCGATCAGGCCCCCTCTGCATTTAAAAAGTAAAAATTCCCTGCTGCGGCTCCTAAAAGGGCCCGCGGCACATGATCAAACAATCCTGGTCGTGGGGGTACTGCAAATACCCCCGCGGCACCTAACATTAACCCCTCAATGCTGGAGGTCCCCATCGGGACCCCCGCAGCACCCTCACATTAACCCCTTGCTGCAGGGGACCATAGGGACCCCAGCAGCCCCCCACATTAACCCCTTGCAGCCAGGGTCCCTGATCGGCATTTAAAATATTAAAATTCCCTACGGCACATCATTAGCCAATCCCGGCCGCGGGGGTACTGTAAGTAACCCCATGGCACCTAACATTAACCCCCTCTATGCTGGGGGTCCCCATCGGGACCTCCAAAGTGTCCCCACATTAACCCCCAGCATAGAGGGGGGTAAATGTTAGGTGCTGATCGGGGACCTCCACTGCAAGGGGTTAATGTGGGGGGGCTACGGGGGTCCCTATGGACCCCTGCGGCAAGGGGTTAATGTGGGGGGGCTGCGGACATCCCGACGGGACCTTCAGCATTGAGGGGGGTTAATTTTAGGCGCTGGGGGGTACTTGGAGTACCCCCCACGGCAAGTGATGATGTGGGGAGCCTGCAAGATCATCTCGCAGGCTGTCACTCCTCCTGCACTCTTGCTCTGTGTTTGACACAGACGGCCATGCTGCGTAGCTCAAATGTTGCTCGCAGCATGGCTAATTTAAAAGCGTCATAAATTTGGAAGATTTGCAGCGCGTAGGGCTTAAGTACAAACCTCGTATCTACGAGGCTGGAATTTAATAGGGCTGCAAATCTAAGTCATTTTGGGACAGTCCCAATGTATGTGTCTTAATGTACCGATAACATTGCAACCTCTAAAACAATTTCCATTGAATGGTGGATTTAAAAGTTTCAGCCTAGCAGGAGTCAGGTACCACCTTAGGTTAGTAAGGATGGAGCTTAGATTGTGTAATATTTTCAGCCATATTTTCATGGACTCTTCCACCAAATATGTCAATATGATCCTTCTTGTCCCAACTCTCTGAAGCAATAATCAGACTGATTTTTGGAATATTTTATGTAATTGTGTTGGTATTATATACATTCCATGAGCCATTTTAAGAATCAGAGCGTTAAAAGGGATCTGGCAGGCAAAAACAGCATTATAGTGGGGTTTAGCATTAAAAGGGGTCTGTCAGGAAAAACAGCTCTATAGCGAATCAGCTCTAAACGGGGTAGCTTTAAGCGCGGTATACCTGAAATTCCTAATCTATATACTATACTTCCTTCCTTTACATTTGGATTTTCTAAGCATTTCCTCTCAAAATCACTAAGTTGTCTCCTTATCTCCTGAGTTATTAAGGTACCTAATTTGGTGATTTGGTAGTTGTTAAATTTTTTCCACAGACTGAGTGCGTGAGTTGTTAATGGGCTAATACTAAATTATTTTGTATTCTTTTGTAAGTTAGCTTCATGGTATTTCCCCTTTTGAAAGAAAATCATTTTTCAAATCTGTCCATCCTGGTAATTCTCATCTTAAATTCCATGCCATAATTGGTTTTAACTGTGCTGCATTGTAATAAATATTTAAGTTTGTTGTTAAGTAACTTCCTTTGCTTCTATATGCGTGCATTCTATTTTTGTTAGCTCTTGGGAGCGTATGCCTCCATATAAATGTTTAAAATTCAGATAATAAATCCTTAATATTATTTAGAGATATTAGGATCAGTAAATAAATATAGTATCTTGGGTAAAATGTCCATTTTGATTGCCGATATATGGCCTAATAATGGTAATTGTAATTTATTCCATGTATATAATGATTTTGCTAAGCATGCAATTGTGTTTATATAGTTTATTCTATAAAAATATTCTATTTGTGTTGGAATTTATATTCCTAAATATTTTATATATTCTACCAAGTAAAATTAAAAGTGATTTGTAGTCTTTTCAAAATTGGAGCAGGAATTGCTAAATTTAATGTGACATTTATCAGTACTTATTTTTTAAACTGATATATCAGCATTTTTTCTAATATATCTGCAAAGCGGCTAATCTTAAATTCTTATTTGCCAACTTTTATCCCATTGATATTTCTGTTTTCTCTGATAGTGACTGCCAGCGGTTCCATAGCAATAGCAATAACAATGCAGGAGAAAGTGGACAACTCTGAATATTTATATCCCCTATTATTGTACCAGGAAGTTTTATAAAAGTCTTTGAATTATTGTAAATTATTTTAATTATTTTCAAAAATGATACATTCATACCTATATATTTTAATGTTTCAAATAGGTAATTCCATCCAAGAGAATCAAACGCCTCCCCTATATCCAGTAATAACAAACAAGATTATATTTTATTCTTTTTTGAGTAATGTATCAAATGTACTATTTTTCTTATGTTATCTGTTTCCTGTCTCACTGTGATGAACCCCACCTGGTCCAAATGTATTAACTCTAGTAAAAATCTATTTAATTTGGCCTATCATTTTTGACATTTAATAACTCTCTATCTGGCTTTGGGATTTTCGCTATCTCAGCCTTAAGCGTCTCACTGGGTAATGTTCACCCAACACTGAACTAAATAAGATAATAAGATATAGTGTTAATATATCTATCACTTTCTTATAATAGAGGTCTGTTATATTATTTGGTCTTGTGATTTCTCAAATGTTCTGACGTTATTGGAGAATTGAGATGTTTTAATGGTTTTTCATTCGGTTTATGAAGTTTACGCTCGTAAATTGTTTTTTTTTTTTCTTGGTAAAATTTTTGATAGAATTGTAAAAAAAATATTTTTTATATTAACCGGATTATATGTTGTATGGCATTTGGATGGGAGGCTTTATGGAATTTTAGATTGCTTAGTAAATCCCTTTAATTTATTTGATGATGGCTTGTTACCTTTCTCATAGAAAATATGTTTTATCTACTTTAAACATGTTTTTAAATTTGTTTCTAATATCATTCATTTTACTTAATAATCCATTTATGTATGTTTTTTCACGGTGTTCTTATTCCACCTATTTTAGGTTGATAATCCAATGTTTTAGATTTAGATTTTCTTTCTTAATTCTTGAAATTAACTGTATTATAAATCCTTTACATATAGTCTATGTGCAGCCCAAGTCATAGATGGGGATTCATCTGCTGTATCATAACTAAAATAATTATTTAGTTCTGTCATAATATAATCTACATTTTTTAAATTGAGTAATATATTATCATTAAGTCTCCAATTTCTAGGATCTACTGTATAATTTGACATTTTGCCTGAATTTGATTAATGACATGGTCTGACCAAGATGCAGGGATGATATCTGTTTCTAAAATACTTTAAAAAAAAGTTGATGTTAAAATAAAATCTATACTTGAATAAGAATTATGGAGAAATATGGAGGTTGTCGAGGATGCTGTTCTCTCAGGCTCAACTATATTCAAATGCATTTGAAATTTACCAACTTATGAGGTTTTTGGTGATTTTTTCTATGTGAACGATCTAACATGTCATTAATCATCATATTATAATGACCTCCAATAATGAATGTCCCTTTCTTTAGTGTACTTAATACCCGTTTGAAGAACTACATTTGGAAAATAGGCAATATGTTTTTAGAATGTAATACAAATACAGCCTTCATTTTATTATATTTTATTATGTAATTTTGCTAGATGGAAGCTGACATGTCCGGTTCTGCAGATCTACCTCCTGATGTGGGGGAGTCTGAGGGCAGAGTAAGCTTCTATTTGAACAGTGGAAATGTAACTGCAGTGGTGCTTTCAATAAAAATAAAAAATAAAGAAAATTCAGAGACTTTATTAAAAAATAGCTCCTGGGTGAGCTGTGACTTTACTGCACAATCAATGGTGCAACTGCCAAAAGAAATATCAACAAGCGCACATGCTCATTCTGTCTGCATGATATCTTATCAGCTTCATTCAAAGGCACCAGTGTCAGCTCTGATGATATTTGTGTAGTAAAGATACAGAGTACATGAACCACCAGCAGCCTAAGGGATGGGAATCTGGTAAGATGAATCAGTTGACTGTTACTAGACTGAGACACCCACACTTGGACACAATAGCTAGCTGTTATGAACAGAAGGGCCCACTGGACTGTTTGAGGGTCATCACTTATTATATGTGTGGTTAGAAGGTACTAACAACTTGCTTAACAGTCATATCTGGGATAAACAAAGGGAAATATTTTAAAGAATTTATATGGCCCTGTGATCGGCCAGTCTGATTTTGGACGCACTAAATAAAGGTGGTGTCGGAGTCTGTTTGTACTAATCAAAGGTACATGGTGTGCGATTCAGAGATCCTAAGAAAATGGGTCTGATGGTGCCTGCCTTTTCAAAAGTGATGCTGTCATCTGAAGTGTCTGCTGGTGTTGGAGATCTGAACAAAAAGTTGCGACCCATAGAAAGAGAATTGGGATGAGCGTAGTCCCCCAAATCTGGCGGGCATAACACTAGACTTTCCATTTTGACTTTTATTGACCTATGTAGGTACAGTGGCTTCTATAAGTGAATAACAAGAGGCAGGGAGGAATTGCACTAAACAGCTTTAAGGGGAGGAGCTAATCTCCATATCTTCCATTGTTTCTCTGCTTGATCTATTCGCTGGTGACCTTCTCACAATGACTTAAATCCTCATCACTAGTGAACTGAACATTTTGCTCTATAGTGTATACAGCTGCCAGTATGGGTTACTATTTGACATCCAAGCCCTACACAGTCCATGACTTATATGACCTCTTTCTCACATCATTTACTGCAGTATTTTGCCCTAATGCCAGTAGCAGGAACAGTACCAATAACCTAAGAACATGATACCTAACTGCTTGATCTATCTTTTTATAGCCACCATTTCTCCTTACAGCTGATTTACGGTAACACGTGGACTCATTCATGCTTTGGCTTTTTTACTGTAGCTGTTACAATTGAACTCTAGTTCTCATTAAACTTTTACCCCTCAAGCCTGTTTTCAATGGCTGCCTTCCCAATAAACACAGTTTCTCCCATTCCCAAAAATGTCCTTTCCCACCTTACAATTTCCCTGTTACAAACACAAGCTACAGCATTGTTAAAGGGACCATTTTTATTGCATCCAAAATAAGGTATTTACAACCCAGTCACTGTGTGCTTTATTGTTTAATTTTTTTTTCCAATTGCTGAATAATTGCCTAAAAGGGCAGTTGGCCATTGGGCATGTCCCTGGCAACTAATGAGCAGTGATAGAAAGGTATGTGCCATAAGCCAATGAGATAACATACAGTGGTATGGTTAGTGCATTTCTTGCATACAGCAATTGAATTTAGACTTTGATATATTTTTTTCATGTAGAAAAATATGTTTGAAACATACTATATTTAATACATGGTAGAAAAAGGTTGATGCCCCTTTATGGCTATAGAACAACTGCAGTCTACACAGAAATGCTTTACTGCTATATAAACACCATCAATATTTCCACCACTACCCCCCATCCTCAATATTTCCACCACTACCCCCATCATCAATATTTTCACCACTACCCACATCATCAATGTTTCCACCACTACCCCCCACCCCCCATCATCAATATTTCCACCACTACCCCCCATCATCAATATTTCCACCACTACCCCAATCATCAATGTTTCCACCACTACCCCCATTATCAATGTTTCCACCACTACCCCCCAACAAAGATTCTAAACGTACAGCTTTATATATATTAGATATTCTAGGCATTGCACTTTGGGGCTCCTAGTCAGAGACTCACTTGTGTCTTTTATATTTATGACATTTACTTAAAAATTAGATAGCTATTCAGTGCGACATGCATTTGAAACACATATATTTGCAATCCAATCTTCTTCCATCATTAGGTCAGGGATAATGAGCATCTTTTGAGAAACCCACACAAGAGCAAATGAATATTAATCATGTTACAGTCTGTTCTACTTACCATAAATTAAGACTTGTTTGTCACAAGACACAGCTCTGTGTACAACAATTATTTTCAAATAGAAGTCAAGGGACTGGATTTTTTTCTGCCAGTAACACCAAATTTGAGCCCAAATAAATAACTTGTTAAAAGCACATTGGCTCATACTTCTCTAATATTCTAAATTGTAAGCTCTCGCAACAGCAGAGCCCTCAGGACCTTTTGCACCAGTATATTTATACTGTATATACTTTTGTCATGTCTGTTTGGTGTATTGACTGTATCTTCTGTACTTAGCTCTAAAGAATATGGGCCCTGTTAATCGGGCGGTGTAATTTGCGGTATACCTTTAAATCGGCTGCTGGAGCATTTTTTCCTGAGAGATTTTAGTTTGGGATTACCCAAACCAAGCTTTACAGGTAAGAACAGCTCTAGGATCCAATAGAAAATGAGAATGTCAGGATTATTATAATGTGTAAAAATTGCAAGGAACCATTATATTTATATATACAAATGATATTATATTTGAATTATTTATATTATTTGAAATTCAATAGATATGAAAATTGTATTTATAGCTTCAATATATAAAAAATGTGTTTATTTTGTGTTTAAATCTAAATATATATATACAGTATATATATATATATATATATATATATATATATATATATATACACAATGCATTAGAGCATTTGTTCCTAGGTAACATGGTTTCCTGATATGTATTAACCCATTGAGTACTTGATGCTGTATAATAAAATGGACATTATAATACAATATCATATATTTGAATTACCCATATGTTGATATTAGACTGTAAAATAAAGTGGAAAATTCATAATTTTTAATTGTTTTGTGGTGCTATACTGTCTCTTTAACTGCTGCTGCGGTACTCCACAATGGTTTTAAAACCATTTGCGAGGGGTCTTTGGTACACATAAAATCTCCTTCTACTTTTTTACAGTTACAGCAGTGCCTTATTTTGCGAGTGTTTTGTAAAGTCTTATTAGTATAGGGTTTGGTGTAAAAGTCTGACTTTGTAACTCGTAATCTTTTAGCAGTGCAAAAATCAGGGGAGATTTGTGCTGTGCTTTTCGGTTTAGTCCTGCCGCAGTCACTCAGGACTAATGTTTTCGGGATAGGTGATTAAAATAGCTAGTAGAATTACTTTGGCCTCAAACATGGTGTAAACTGTGATATTTGGGATTTACATAGGGCCCCATACACAAACAAACAAATGAATAATACTAATAATAATGTGTTCTGTATTCCATATTTTTTGTATCAGCATGATAATTCAACAATATAAAGTTGCTGTATCCACAGGGTCAGTTCTGAATATCCCTTTGCCACAATAAAAAACAATGGATCCAAGTGTGCAGAGACTTGACCCCAGCAGGATCAATTCTGCGCATTCATACAATAACTGACACTGTGAAACCAGTATGGGTAAACCAACGGGCCACAGCCAATTTATTAAAACCAACATATATGTTTACCAACATGGTATAACAAATTGGAGGAGCCCGACCAGGGGCAGCAACCTCTTGACCCTGGGCGCGAGCCCATGGGTCTACCTACATTAGCGCTGCACCTGCATAAGCAATACCACTACATGACGTGCCTGGCCCGGAACCATATGTTCCAATGCAAGCAGCATAACACCCACTGTCGAATCAAAATGTATACCTCGCACCACCGTTGCCTTGGCACCATTAATAGCACGTACCACTGCTATATTGTCTGACTGATACACCACCTGCTGATCCCTCAGCCCTGAACCCCATCTCGAACAGCCAAAAGCCTCTGACAGCCTCTGACATTTCGTTGCTGCATGTTCCCCGCTGCAAATGCTGTCATTGCAGGCATTGCAAACGTTGAGCCCTGTACCAGCTGTGGGGGCAGGGGATCTGCCCCCACCCCCCAGTCCAAAAGGATGACGTGGCACGCATAGGTGTCATCAAATTAAGGCAATATGCAATCTCTTTCTTGCTCCATGCCATGTGAGGCCTGGTTGTCATGCATTGGCGGAAGTCCTCATCATACTTCAACCATGCCATTCCCCCTTACGTCTGATAAGCGCTTCTGATCTCCTCCAGATACAAGAAGAGAGCAGAACACTGAGAAGGGAACTTCTCCCCTGTGATGCAGGCAAGGATAGAAAAGGCTTGCAGCCAATTATCAAACGTACGCAGAATATGCCTAGAAGACTGCTTTCTATCATGCCCTTCACCTCCGGTGCTACCCTCCCTTAAATCCAATGCCTGCAAAACTAGCAAAAGAGAGGAAATATCAATAAATTCCCTTCTCCATATATACTCCTTAACCTCTAGGGTCAGATGTGCCCCCAGGTTGTCCAACGTGCACACTGCTGTAGCTCTCAGGGACTCATTCGAGACCCTAGGACCCAGCCAACTGATCAACTGCACACGGAACCGCTAACATAGCCTGACGGTCTAATATTGCAGCCCTCATCTCACTAGCTATGGGAGGCCAAGCCCTCACTGCCAATTCCGCTACCCATTCCCCTAACTCCTTATCTGACAGACCTACCCCGTGACTCCCCAACAAAGCTTTCAGCCGAGTTACTAATTATCCCTGCTCCTGATCCCCACAAGGTGTATGTGTTGGTTGTAAACGCTCACCTTGCAACTGTGTCAATGGTTCTGGGGGACCTTGTCCCTGCCCCTGCTCAGCAGCCGCCCTAGTAGGCCTCCCCTTCTGTGGCTCACGATCAGAGCTGGAACCACTACAGCTGCAGTTGCAGGATCTGCGCAAAACGCAACAAACGACCTACGGATATTCATACCACACAGTGCACACATTCAGCATGCTTACACAGCAGCTCCACACCACTAATGCTGCAGCAACATCAACACAGATTGCCAGCTCTTCAGCACAATGCTTCAAAATAGGTACAGTATATTCATTTAGTAATGTACTACATATTTCATTATTATACACCAAACAGCATTAGCTACCTTACAATTTCATTGCCGTCATTTTTTGACGGGCAATTCGCTAGTAAATATATAAATATATGAATCTACTAATAAGGGGCCCAGCAGCACCCACTCCAGGGCAAAGGGCCCTACCAAAAATATGCAGAGCCCACCCAAGCCCAAAAGACGGACAAAGACAAATGGAATACACAAAACAGACAGCAGACACAAAGCCACACAGACAGCCACCCTACACACACAACACAGGCCACTACTTATACTTCCAAAACATTCACCAGCACCGCAGCTCAGCACCATGGGATATGATCAGATCGTTGGCCGGCCGCAGAGTGAGCCAAAATGGCGCTCAACGTGCGCCAACACACCTGCTGGCTGCTCCCCGTGGGCCAACCAGCCCGCCAACCAATTAGCGTGTGCAGTGCTCCATCGGGTCACGGGACCCTCCATGCTACAGGAGCCCTGCGCACTACGGGCCTCCAAAACAGATATCTCAAATCAATCTCCAAAATCAGACATACCAAATTAAACTGTTTCATAAAAAGCTTCTTATACATAATGAGGCAGCCATCTTGAGTGCATATTTTTAAATTATCCTAGACGTGCCTATCTTTATAGGTATTAGGGGTCAGGATCATGGGGTCATTATAAAGTAGCTTCTTCTTATTTTACTTTATTTTGATTTAGACTTCAGGTCAGAGGATGTATACATGTTGTGATGTAGATCTTAGTCCAATGTGAATCTTTGTTCAAAAAAGCAATTAAGCAATTAAGCAATCAAAAAAAGCAGATCCCCCTAAATCTCCTTTTTCCTCTGAACTGTGGAGGAGAGAAGGAGCCAGCATGGGGAGGAGAAGAAGCCCCCCCACCCTCCTTTAGGCTTCCACTTTACCTCCTTCTGCCCCACTCTGCCACCCAATCTACAGCCTGTGTCTTTAAGAGCCCAAGTGCAGCCTGTCTATGCCTGTAAGTACCAATCTACAGCCTATGTGCAGCCTCTTCCTGTAAGTGCCAAACTGCAGACTGTGCCTTTCGGAGCCAATTTGCATCCTGTGCCTTTAAATGCCAATTTGCAGCCTGTGCCTTTAAGGACCAATGTGCAGCCTACATCTTTTAGAGTCAATGTGCAGCATGTGTCTCCAAGAGCCAAAGTGCAGCCTGTGTCTGTAAGTGCAAATGTGCAGCATGTGTCTTTAAGAGCCAATGTGCATTCTGTGCCTGTAAGTGCCAATGTGCAGCCTGTCTGTGCCTGTAAGTGCCAATCTATGTCCCGTGCCTGTCTGTGCCAATGTGCATCATGTGCTTGTAAGTTCCAATAATAACCAAAGCTCCAAGCAACAACCTGTCATCACCACCATCCCATTGGGCTCTTAACTCCTCCCAATACAGTTAAAGTGAAGTTAAATTCTATAATTCTATGTTATCTGATGTAATTATTGTTTTTTCTTTATGTCTGTTTATTTTTAAGGTTTTGTATAAAAAAACAAGACCATCAGTTCAAACAAAAATGGGAAAAATCTGTGGCTCAGAACGGATTATTTAATCCTATTTGGAACTCAATCTGCTGTCCGGAATGGATTAAGGATGAGAACCAAGGTACTACTGCATGTATATATCTACTAGGTGAGTTAATGCAGAAGGGGGTCCAGGAAGTGCAAAAAAAAAAATGGTGCCCGCCCCCATCCTAGCTCCACCACTGGCATGAAGGGAAGGGAAGTGGGGTGGAGGGGTGTGAAAGAAGGGGGAAAAGATAGAGAGAAGGAGAGAGAGAGTGAAGGGAGGGGGAGAGAGAGGGTGGTGGGAGAGAGAGAGAGGAGATAGGGAGAGTGAGAGAAGGGGGAGGAAGGGAGAGAGGGATGGAGAGAGGGTGGGAGGGGGAGAGTTGGAGGTAGGAAGAGAAAGGGGAGGGAAGGAGAGAGAGCACAAGAGAGTGAGAGAAAGCAAGGAGGAAGTAAATGAAAAAGAGTGTGTGTGAGAGAGAGGAGGGAAAGAGTGTGTGAGAGAGAGGAGGGAGAGAGTGTGTGTGTGAGAAAGAGGGAGACAGAAGGTGCAAGTGAGAGGGAGTGAGCGAGCGAGGAGCTAAAGAGACAGAGGGAGAGACAGAAGGGAAGAGACAGAGGGAGAGAGGAGGGAGAGAGAGACAGAAGAGGGAGGGAGGGAGGAAGGAAGGAAGGATAGAGAGGGGAGGGATATGAGGGATAAAGAGAGAGAGGATGGAAGGATAGAGAGGATGGAAGGAGAGAGAGGAGAGGGAGAGAGAGGAGAGGGAGAGAGAGGAGGGATGGAGAGGGAGAGAGAGGGACTGAGAGAGAGAACGGGGAAAGAGAGAGAAGGTGTGAGTGAGTGAGAGAGAAGAGGAGAGTGAGGAGGGAGTGAGAGAGTAGGGGATATATATATATATAGTATAACGTTCACACAGGGAGAGGGGGGACAGCCCCTGGCAGCAGAAGTTCTAGCTACGCCACTGAAACTACACAATGCACTTGTTGTTGGGCTCCTGCACCTGCTCTCTATATCAATCACCCATCCCTGAAACATTGTGAGTGAACTGCTTCGAGAAACTGCGGCAAACAGGAGCCGAAAATTACTTACAAAAGATTATGAGTTACTCTGTTACACTTTTACTCTAAAACTCTATGCTTCTGCAAATCTACAGCCTTATTAAATTACGATTTGGCCAATTAAATAGGGCTCTATATAAGCACAGAGCATATTTTTTACAGAAGTTTTTAGTTAGTGACGACCTTGTTTTTTGATAGAAGATCACTAACTTATCACTTCTTTAAAAAAATATGCTCTCTGCCTATATAGAGCCCTATTCAATTGTCCGAATCGCAATTTAATGAGGCTGATAATAGGGCGGTCCTGTAAAATACATTTTTTTTTTTTACGTGTACTGAAGACCACCTGCAAATGGTTTTAAAACCACTGGTGAGTGCCCAAACAGCAGTTAAAGAGACGGTATAGCATCAAAAACAATAGAAAATGGATGTTCATCATTATTTGACACTTAACAGTTCAATATAAACATATGTGTAATTAAAACATATGACATTTTATTATGATGTCCATTTCATTATACAACATCCATGGTAACACAAAATCCAGTACTCAAGGGATTAATACATATCAGGAAACCACGCGGACTAGGAGCAACTGCTCTAATGCATTGTCCATATATTCATAAATAAATATAAATATATATATATATATATATATATATATATATATACACAAAAAACACATTTAGGTGAAGTATATATAAAAATGCAATTGTTATATACATTTAATTTAATAAAAATAGAAATAAATAAATAAATAATATGTAAATATATATAAATCTATATGGTTTCTTGCTGCAGTTAAGGGGCTTGATGTCACTCATTATAATAATCATGATGTCCTCATTTTCTGTAGGTTCCTTGAGCCATATCTCATCCATAATGCTTGGTTTGATGTAATAATCTGTGTGAACAGATACTTCTAAACTGAAATCTCTTGCGGACAAGGCAGGATTTCCAGATGTGGGCTGAGTGCCGTAATATTGCAAGTGAAAATATTAACATTAACAGGTAATGTAGGGAAAAAATCTTCGGCAGCCAATATTACTGCAAATTACACTGGGGGTTCAAAACAGTATTTGAAATTACAGATCTGTACAGATATGCAGATTTCCTCAGTTTTATTTGATGAGACTAATACAGTTATGATATCCAGCTAATGATTCATGACATTAAAGCTGTGCAAATAAAGCAAAATTCAAGTGACAAAAGCTTGTAAACATATATAAATATGAATCATGGCAAGTTGAATGGTCAATAAAGTAAACCTTTTCCATTAAATTGTATATTTGTGGTATATCAATGAGATGTATAACTATATTGGATTTTTTTCTCCTCTCACTTCCCGTTCCATTGCAAAAAAAAAGCACCTAGCAGATAATGTGCAAATTTTTATGAAAATGCAAAAAATGGCTATTTCTATATAAATATGATTTTTATTATTTGTTTACATTTGTTATAATATTTGTGATATTTGCCCAATCAACTTAATTGACAGACCAGCTTGTTTTAATTCCATCACCATTGTTTACATGGCAATGTGATTTCTGGGGAATATATATATTTTTTTTATATTATGTATTACATGAATATTTCATTTTTAATCTATAATTTCTGTTTCTTAAGACACATATGAAACTAATCTGCCACATCTACACAGCAATATAATGAGTTAGTGTGGCGAGAGTGATGGCTAGCCATTATTCATTGTCATCTTAGTCAAATTGACTTTCTCTTCTATAATTTACATCAAAACCGACCTCCGAGTAGACAATGGGAAACGTGTCTGTAAATAATTTATTGTGGGTCTAAGATGTGTCTCCCAAGAGACCTTAGTCATTCCAATCTTAACAAAAGGTTGATCAATACACAAACAGCAATGTGTGTCTGTTGTGTAATTTACAGTGCTGTTGTGATAAAGAAACAACCACAATAAAGTACAGAGAAAACATCACTTTGCAAAATGACACACTGAGTGATGGGCTTTTAAAAAATATATTCCTAATTTTATGAGCAGTATAAAGAAGGAAAAGTGTGGCTATTGTAATAAAAATTGAATTTATTTGAAATACAGTGTACTGTAAATTTGTTTTATTTCAGACATCTAAGTTAAAATCCGGTTCTAGAGATGTAACAAACACAGCACATTTTAACTGTTCTTTTTTTCCCCAAGAGTATATTAATAATGCAGAGTCAGGCAAGTTGTGTTAATGTACAATAAAGAATCGTCCAAAATAGCTGTACTGCTGATATTTGCAATATAAAAGAACACAATGCAATACAGGTGAGTGATGCTCTAGGTTGTTGTCTGCACGTTTTTGTTATGCTAATTAAGTATCCTAGCCAATAAATACGTTCCTCATCTGTTCTAGGGTTGGTACAGAACTACAAAAGAGAGGCATACCAGTACATGCCTAAAAAGTATTCTAGGGTTGGTACAGAACTACAGAAGAGGTGCATACTGGTACACGCCTAAAAAGTATTCTGGGGTTGGTACAGAACTACAGAAGAGAGGCCTACTGGAACATGCCTAAAAAGTATTCTGGGGTTAGTACAGAACTACAGAATAGAGGCATGCCGGTACATACCTAAAAAGTATTCTGGGGTTGGTACAGAACTACAGAAGAGAGGCATACTGGTACATACCTAAAAAGTATTCTGGGGTTGGTACAGAACTACAGAAGAGAGGCATACTGGTACATGCCTAAAAAGTATTCTGGGATTGGTACAGAACTACAGAAGAGAGGCATGCCGGTACATGCCTAAAAAGTATTCTGGGGTTGGTACAGAACTACAGAAAAGAGGCATGCCGGTACATACCTAAAAAGTATTCTGGGGTTGGTACAGAACTACAGAAGAGAGACATACTGGTACATACCTAAAAAGTATTCTGGGGTTGGTACAGAACTACAGAAGAGAGGCATACTGGTACATACCTAAAAAGTATTCTGGGGTTGGTAGAGAACTACAGAAGAGAGACATACTGGTACATACCTAAAAAGTATTCTGGGGTTGGTAGAGAACTACAGAAGAGAGACATACTGGTACATACCTAAAAAGTATTCTGGGGTTGGTACAGAACTACAGAAGAGAGGCATACTGGTACATGCCTAAAAAGTATTCTGGGATTGGTACAGAACTACAGAAGAGAGGCATGCCGGTACATGCCTAAAAAGTATTCTGGGGTTGGTACAGAACTACAGAAAAGAGGCATGCCGGGTACATACCTAAAAAGTATTCTGGGTTTGGTACAGAACTACAGAAGAGAGACATACTGGTACATACCTAAAAAGTATTCTGGGGTTGGTACAGAACTACAGAAGAGAGGCATACTGGTACATACCTAAAAAGTATTCTGGGGTTGGTAGAGAACTACAGAAGAGAGACATACTGGTACATACCTAAAAAGTATTCTGGGGTTGGTAGAGAACTACAGAAGAGAGACATACTGGTACATACCTAAAAAGTATTCTGGGGTTGGTACAGAACTACAGAAGAGAGACATACTGGTACATACCTAAAAAGTATTCTGGGGTTGGTAGAGAACTACAGAAGAGAGGCATACTGGTACATGTCTAAAATGTATTCTGGGGTTGGTAGAGAACTACAGAAGAGAGACATACTGGTACATGCCTAAAAAGTATTCTAGGGTTGGTACAGAACTACAGAAGCGATGCATACTGGTACATACCTAAAAAGTATTCTGGGTTGGTACAGAACTACAGAAGAGATGCATACTGGTACATACCTAAAAAGTATTCTGGGTTGGTACAGAACTACAGAAGAGATGCATACTGGTACATACCTAAAAGGTATTCTGGGGTTGGTACAGAGCTACAGAAGAGATGCATACTGGTACATACCTAAAAAGTATTCTAGGATTGCATCACAAACCACTTTTATACATAATATATTCTTCAATTCCCCTTTAATTAATATTTTCTCTAAGGGATTATACTATTTTAATACACCTTTATTTCCATCTCTAAAACATCTCCCAGATTCATCTTTGCCTAAGTCACAACACTACAAGAGACTTAACCCATGATATAATTCTCTACCTGCTTCATTATTGCAACTCAATTTAATTAAACAACCTCTCCTCCCTCCAATCTGTCATGTACGCTTCTTCCAGGCTTAGGTATCTCACCAAACTCATCATCTTCAGCTCCTCTGTGCTGGTCTCTACATTGACTCCCTATTTTATCAAGGATAACAATCAAAATCCTAACGCTAATTTACAAAGCCATGACCTGCAAGAAGCCTCCCTACATCTCTACTTTTGTCTCTAAATACAACACAACTCAACCTTTCAGCTCTGCACACAATTTATGCTATTCATCACTCACCATTATCACCTCCCATGCTGGTCTACAGGACTTCTCAAGAGCATACCACATTCATCAGAATTCCCTACTTTGGTCCAGTAGTCACACAGGACCCCACACGAGAATCTATGGATTGTGAAGGACCTCCGGCGAATCGTATCACACAGGACCCCACACGAGAATCTATGGATTGTGAAGGACCTCCGGTGAATCATGTCACACAGGACCCCACACGAGAATCTATGGATTTTGAAGGACCTGCGGCGGATCGTATCACACAGGACCCCACACGAGAATCTACGGATTGTGAAGGACCTGCGGCGAATCGTATCACACAGGACCCCACACGAGAATCAACGGATTGTGAAGAACCTCCTGTGAATTGTGTCACACAGGACCCCACACGAGAAACTATGGATTGTGAAGGACCTCCGGTGAATCGTGTCACACAGGACTCCACACGAGAATCTATGGATTGTGAAGGACCTCTGGTGAATCGTGTCACACAGGACCCCACACGAGAATCTACGGATTGTGAAGAACCTCCTGTGAATAGTGTCACACAGGACGCCACATGAGAATCTACAGATGGTGAAGAACCTCCGGCGAATCGTGTCACACAGGACCCCACACGAGAATCTAGGGATTGTGAAGGACCTCCGGTGAATCATGTCACACAGGACCCCACACGAGAATCTATGGATTGTGAAGGACCTGCGGCGAATCGTATCACACAGGACCCCACACGAGAATCTACGGATTGTGAAGTACCTGCGGCGAATCGTATCACACAGGACCCCACACGAGAATCAACGGATTGTGAAGAACCTCCTGTGACTTGTGTCACACAGGACGCCACACGAGAATCTACGGATTGTGAAGAACGTCCGGCAAATCGTGTCACACAGGACTCCACACGAGAATCTATGGATTGTGAAGGACCTCCGGTAAATCATGTCACACAGGACCCCACACGAGAATCCACACGGATTGTGAAGTAGAACTTCAGAAGAAAGTACCCCATACGTCTCTCTAATACATCATATGCCTGGGGTCATCTCAGGTGAGAGACTAACCATTTGAGCAGTAAAAAATCATATACAGAATAACGTGAAATAATCTGCACCAGTTCTCCTTGCGCTCTCTCCTCTACCTATTTCATGTTACAGAATGTTGTTGAGAAATGGTCATTGATTGGTTAGAATGAGACAGCATAGCAAGTACAGCAGAGTTTGTGTCTGCATACGATGCAGTGAGCAGACCAAAAAAGGGACTATTTGATTGATTTTAGGCAGTAAAAAGAGAGCTTATAAGAACTTCATAATAAAATAAAGTACATAAAAGTAAATAGATACACTGGGATATTATATAGCGAGTAACATCCATAAAACTTCCATATCTGCTAATGGCTGATAACCTTCAGTAACACATGGAGCAAATGTATGTGTTGCAGTGTGCCTTTTTTGGCTCCTAATCCCAGCGTGATATTTCCAAACCAGTTAAGTACATCAATATGAAAAGCTCTTGTATTAACCTGTTTCAGAATATATTTGGATTTATCCTAGAATATTTTATTATCAATAATAATTGGAATATTGTCCATAATGCTTATTATCCATACAACATTCAGCTGTGTGCCGTATGAGTCACTGACTTCTGCAAACAAAACCTGTGAAAATTAACAAGATGGAATGGTCATTGTAATGGCAAACAATTATAAAAAGTAAAAAATATAATAGATGCATTCATTATTTTATTAACTAATTAACTAATTAGCTATGGTTTTCTTTGGTATCCTGGAGCTCGATTTAATTGAGCTTTCACAAGTTACTGTAGCCCGTAAGTGAGGTCGCAAGTTAATTTGCTATTCATTTGGCGTCTTTTTGCGTGCTCCAAACGAGTTACGGCCTTGAAAAAATTGCAATGGTTAAACTCGTAACTTACAGCCTCCCGAAGCCTTCGATCCTTCACTTTTGCAAGAGTTAAGTTGGCTAAAATCGCAAATATATATTCAACTGCTCAATTTCCCAAAGCCCGGAAATATTGTCACACCCATAAATGGCAAAAGAAGGAGAAAATCCTACCAGTGCTAGAGAAGACCCTACTCGTAGCACTGTAAATGCAAATAAAAACCAATACTGCACTGTAAATAACGGGGGAAGCGATGATATAGATTAGAATTAATTGCACAACAGTCTCAAGCCCGCAAATCGCCAAGAAATAAAATTAATTTTATGCGACATTTCGGGGTTAAATTGATCTCAGGTATCAATGAGTTAATACATATCAGGCCACCCACATGGACAAGAACAGTATTTGCATTAATTTAAATTTTTCTTTATTTTGTGGGTTTGCGAGTCTGATCTCATATCGGAAACCTAATTGATTGACATGTAACCTCCATGTTTTACTGCGGTAATAATAACAGTCTAATTTCCTATTGGCTGATTCTTAATGGAAGGTACATGGTTGCTTAATTGATCAGGTTCCCGCCCTGAACTGCTCCGAACCAATGCATGGTTTACGGTTTCGGCTTTGGGAGAGTAACATGCGGGCTTGAGCAATTGAATAGCATCGTAATCAGAGATGAACGGGAGCCCGTAGCACACCTACAGACATACGGCCTACAATGATTGAGTTGCGCGCTTGGAATTGAATCGGGCCCCTGGTGATGTCATAAGTTACATTTCTTTAAACTCTGAACTGAATCTAAAAATGATCTTTGACCAAAGTGACACATTTGGCTAACTAAAAAAGTTTGCCCACATTAATCATAACTTAATGCAAAAGTTATTGAATTAAAGGCTATTTTGTGTTTATTTTCTAAAAATATGTGAGCCATCAAAAAAAAATTAGTTTACAAGAACATATTGTAAATATACAGCTTCAGTGATTTTTTTAATTGAGTTATTTATAAATACGTTGGACATATGTTGGTGAAATATTGAATAAATGTGCATATACCTCTCTGGTTCTGTGTTATTCCTTGGGCTTCATTAACTAAGGTGTGGCTTGAAGTTTGGAACTGGCTAAAAGTACATCTAAACATCAGTGTCTAGTGGTCTATATATGAAAATGGTTTTACTGAGAACTCAATATCTATGATAATGCCAGACTTTTGCTTAATTATTTGGATATTACTTTGGATAGGTCTCCTAACTCGTGCATAATCCATCCTATGCTTTGCATTAAAGCTCTGTTATATAGCAGGCATATGCTTAAAGCAGCTAATTATAAAGTGCTATTGGATTAAAAAGTGAAAAATGCATTGTGGCCTTGTTTGCATGTCCCGCCCAGTTTCCCAAAGTGCAGTGCAATAAGTGTATTTATTGGAATTCAGAGCAGGCAATGTGTTTTTTAACTTGTTTTTAAACATCCAGATGTGAATACAAATGTACTATTTATTTACTGAGAAGAGCCAGTTCCTATACCACCAAATGGCAGTCTCCTAGAGGCAGATCAATTTCAGTGGTGGACTCACATCAAATAACCAATGAACTCCATTGCAGAAGCCAAACCTTTTTCTCTTCTGTTTCAGTTACACATCTACGCATACACCATAGCCACAAGATTAGGATATTTCTATTTTTTATACACATTTTTGAAAAGTCTTACTTATTCCAACTTTATTTTTTTACCTATAGGTCTAGGTAAATTGAAGGGGCAAATAAATGACAACGAATAAGTCTTGTCAATCTACATACACCACTTACTTGACTAGGTAAAAATGGAGCTGGAGGGAATGGAAGTAACTGATGGGGCATTTGAAGACAACAAACATAATTACAATAAATCAGTGGTTCTCAAACCCCTCCTCAAGACCCACCAGACAGGCCATGATTTAGGTCGGCCTCCATGTGAATACACAGGTAAAGCGTTTTGAGGCTCCACAGTCTGTTGGATACTAGTTGCCTCCCCTTTTGATCTAAATCATGGCCAGTCTGTTGGTGAGCATACTATGGCCCCCCAATTGTGTCCGCTAGGTTTCCTGCATGGGGTGAGCCATCGCCTGGTACTTGGAACTTGGGGAGCAGGGAACTCCAGGACTTTTTACTGGTTTAAAGGGACACACACCAAGTCATACTGTCTGTCTCTGCTATTGTTGTGACTAATTGTCCCTGTAGAGTAATAGGAGACAGGAATAGACAAGAGAATAGAAGGAATTAATCTATAAGCCATCCAGGCTCATAAACTTGAGAGGTAACTAATAACCTATGACCTCATCTAGGTAATATGACCCCACGTGGACCAGATACTGCACTCTTGTGATTGGGCCGTGAGTTATTTGCCAAGGTTGGGGATCCACAGGATTGGCTACTGTATCCCATAAATATGTTGTTCCTTGACCAATAAAGGGTGTTATGTTGCAGCTCACATAAATATTGTGTGTGTTTCCTTCTGGGAGTAATCATTGATGTTGTCTGGGGCCCATGCTTGATGACCCTCGCATGCTTGATGACCCTCGCTGTTGATGCCTAGGTTACAGTCGTAGACAGTATTTAATGTCTGCAATTGGGGATTTTGGTGGAACTTGCCCTCACCTTGGTCCATATCCTGTTAGCGGGGATACAACAGACCTCAGCCTGCTGGGTAGGATTAGTCTATTGACTCTTTCAAGCCCAACCAAGTAGCATGTCATGGCAATCAGTCTCTTGGTTTGTTAAATAATGCTACTTTAATTTAATGCTTTAAATACACATATAACCTCTGTACACATCTGTATAAAATCTTCTTCCTTTGTAACATTTTATTTATGTATATTTTTTGACATATCCAGTGATACGCCGCTAGTCTGTTAAGGATGAATTGCTCAAACAGCTGTCTGCACTTGATGAATTATCTAGCTTTAATCAGATTTTATATATGATATGTGTTGAAATTTGACTTTCAAGCTGATTTTGATTTGAATGTCAGTGTCTCCATTGTCAACTGTTCCAGAATAGTGGACACGCCTAAGATGACTTGATATCACCCTAACCATCCCCTATTGTTCACTTCAGTGTTCCCGTTTAATCTTAACATTAAAATTGGCAGAATTATTACATGCAAACTGTAAGCATAAAAATGAAGGATAGTAACATGTCAGGATGCCAGAAATATAGATGCATTGACTTGGATTTTGACAGATTAATTGGATCTGAACTTTTTCTACAGGCTGGATATAGTTGTGCAACGTAAGACGCCAGGCACCCCAGCAAAATCATTATTTGAGCCTATAATATTTTTCAATTTGAACACTATAATTTAAAACTGAGCAACTCTTGGTTCTTTACACCTCTTGTCTTTTTAACTTTTCATTTGAATACATAGTTACATAGTAATTAAGGTTGAAAAAAATAATTTTAGTCCATCCAGTTCAACCTTTTTAGATCTCCTCTGATCTCAGAATGATTAATAAAATATTCTTTCATTATTTAACTTTTCCATTATTTTCATCATTCTGCTTTTATTATACTCTTTACTGTTTCTGCATTTCTTATATTCATTCTTTCTTTCTGCTGTACTTTCTCACTTCCATTCTTGATTTCTTTTTTTTCTTTCTTTATTTTGCTCTTAACAATAACAGACAAGGACGTTTGCTCTTTTTGTTCCTAAGATAAATAGTCACCTGGTAGGATCTTGGCTGAAGGTAAGATCTTTATTCTATTGTATTGAAAGGATGATACAATGATGTGGAAACTACAATAGGATTAATAAGAAATGCAAATGGTGCATGAGACAACTATAGTAAAAAATAAGTGTGTATATATTTATAAATCAAAGGTTATAAATACTTTCGAAAACATGTTGCCAATTAATCAATTAATTATGTTTGTATAAATAGAATAGAAAGGCCAGATACCCCATTGTTTATCTGTGTAGGTTATAGGCGTCAGTATTGCCCACTTAGGGCTCCATTCAATTATGGCACGTTTTTGCAAGAAAAGTCTCTCTTATAACTGTTGGAGATATTTTCCACTAGCTATGGAGCAATCCTATGGCTCCTCTCAAACAAAAACCTTCAACGTAGGCATGGGTGTAGGAACTGGGAGAGATGAAGGTGGACAAATCCCCCCAGATTTTTCAATATGTGTGTTTAGGTGTATAGAAGCAGTTGTGTGGTATTTGTATACTAAATGTGGTAACCCCCAATCCCCCAGGATTTTATTTGGTTTCTACACCCATGAATGTAGGTGACACACACCAAGGACTGTTTGTTTCTCTCGAGCCTACTCGTTGAAGCTCAGTAGTCTCCATAACAATGTTGGAGAATGGTACCCACTATCTATATAAACCTCTTCTCTTGGCAGCAAAAGGGTTAAATAATAATAAAAAATATGCAGGGGGTTTATAAACCCTCAGCCTATGACCAACTATCTACTAGGCGTCTGGCTCATAGCAGGTATTAAGGGGGAAACCAGTGGATTAACCCTGCCCACTTCTATCCAATATGAGCCCAGGGATCCCCAGTGTTAAGTATAACCATGGGAGTCCCTATAGACCTCCAAGGGATCTAGAATGAACCCCTATGCCATTGATTATCAATCCATGAATTCTGATTGGTTAGTCAATGAGCCTTGGAAAGGATGAGCAGGATGACACCAACAAATCATATTTCAGACAATCAAAATAGAGTATCACATATTTCAGTGAATCAGAATCTGCAAACAATCTCTATTAAAGGCTGGAAAGAGCACCATAAACCCCATTATTTAGCATGAGAGCTCCTGCTATGAATAGCTACATAAAAATGTTTCTTAGAGTAGCAGTTTTTTAGGAGAAGGCCCATTATAACAGGCCAGAAGATGAGGATCAAGGTATTCAAGCAAGACTGAAGAGGACAATCATAGATTGCCCACTTATACAGGGCAGAAGAATGAGGCCCAGGGTATAGCTGATCAATACTGGAGGGAAACACTGGGTAGTTAAGTTTACCTCCACCATTAGGGTTTATTTTTTTTATTTTTTTTATGTAATCGTTTTATTTTTTTCTGTACTTTTTTATAATAGGGATTATGGGGGGCCTTTCATGCAACATTTTTGAAGTCCATGCAGAGAAATGCTTACAATCTAGAGGGCATAACTGACAGTGTGATAGAGGGTGTACAGTTTAATGATTTAGTATATAAACCTCTAAAAAGATGCATTTTAGCAAATTTGTTGGACAGTAAAAGATACAGTGGTTGCAGCTGAAGAAAAGTCCTGTAGATTATGGGACAAAAGTGTAGAAAATAAAAAAGTTAATCAAATGTGTGATTTAGGGGTGTATTTGGAGAGGGCACACATAGAAGTCAATGCACTGTTGATCAAGGATCACTGTATGAGGAAAAAAAACATATTCAATATTTTTTAAATATTGAAGTCCAAGAGCAATCGGGACACAATAAATTCTGATGCTTCTGCACTTTAGGCATTCATGATCCTTTGTATGTTTGCATGTATAAGAGGGGTGTTTACATTTGTGCAGGAGTAAGCTTGCAATTCCCCTTCTGGATTGCTACCTTGTCATGGTGAAGGGGCTTGTCTACTTCAGTGAAGCTGTGAGCTCTACCATGCAGGGTCATCCAAGATGGGCATAGAAGAGAGGTCAGACAAACCACAGTCCAGTGGAGAAGGAACTGGAAACACACCAGATGATACAAAGCAAGCGGAGTAGTGTAATGTAATATTTTAGATTCACTTAGTTAACGAGTCCCAGGACCAGATCACAATAGTGACGTGTTTAGATTTCTGTATTAAGTTGGAGGCTGCAGCCTTTTCCTTCTCTCATTTAGAACAGACAGCTATTGCTGCAGCAGTCAAGCTGTCATCATCACACACAGTACAGTATCATCTAAGCTCACAAAATTATTAATGTAACATGTCTATAATTGATCAATTACTTTCAAGAGGCAAGAGCAAAACAATGTTCAATGAAAAACAGACCAAGGTATTTATAAAAATTGCATGTTGTATTTTGTTGTTAAAGCACCATTTAATTCAGTACACCACTGTAAAGATATCCTAAAAGCATGTTGAAATACTTTGTGATTTGTTGAAATATGTGCATTATTCACTGAGATGACATCTCTTTTTATATTTGTCACTGACTGCCCCCAGACAGACCCTTTACAACTTCATCTGTGCAGAGAATAGAATGATGAAAACACGTAAACAGGCCAGTTGTGGGTTAACTGCTCCTGCTGCATTCCTGATTTCATGGAAAACTGCTATAAATCTTTGTACTCACGGTGCCATCACCCCACTGTGTTAGCATGTTATTAATCATGGAATAGTGAGTAGGCAGGCTACAGTGTGTTTGTAAACAGACCTAAAACTTTGGATTTGTTAGCCATTACTAGTGAAATTAAAAAAAATAGACAATTTTAACATACAATCTTGTGCTCATTCACACCATGAAGAGCATCTACAGTGAGGTCAATGGCACTTTAAACCAAAGCTCACTGTTCTGAAGAAACCGCTCTACAAATGAACATAAATATAGCTTTGCAAGTCGTCTTTGTCAGATAATAAAATAAAATACAGTGATATATAATTATTTTTGGAAACAAAAGTGGAAAAAATGCAAATAAGAAAAAAGATCATTTAAAATATCAACATTTTGAATGCATTGCTTTTTGCGAGCTGCACACGGTCTACGGGCAACGGGCTGAGAATCGCTGCGGTTGTTACAACAATAACTTACAGCCCATCAAAGCCTTTGATCTTTGACGTCTGCAAGAGTAACGATCCCTCCAATCACAAACCGATATTCAATTGCTACCATTCATCAAGCCCGCAAATGTCTTCACACCTTAAACAGCAAATGTAGAAGAAAATTCTATGGGTACTAAATGGGACCCACAAAGCGGTTAAAGACATGTCTGTAGCACTGTAAATGCAAATAAAAAATCAATAATGAACTGTAAATGACGGGGAAAGCTATGAAAGACATAATAATTAATTGCACAACTATCTCAAGCCCGCAAATCAGCAATAAAATATAAATTATTTATCAGTATAATTTCAGGGTTATATCGATCTTGGGAATCAATGAGTTAATACATATCAGGCCACCCATATGGACTAGAACAGTATTGGCATTCATTTTTATTATTTTGTATTTTGCTGGTTTGTGAGTCTAATCGCAAATTGGACACCCAAGCGCTAATCACTAATTGATTGACATGTAACCTCCATCTTATACTGCCGTGATTATGACGGTCTCATTTTCTATTGGCTATTTCGAAATGGGTAGTTAATGCCGTGCTTAATTGATCATGTTCACGCTCTGAAATGCTACATATGAGTGCATGGCTTTCGGCTTCGACTTTCAACACGTAACTTGCATTGTAGATTTCCTACTATAGACATTTGTATTGTAGAATTGCAGCGACATAATACAATACTACGTCCATAATAAGAAAACCTTTGAGAAGTTATGCTAATTTTGTAAAAGTTTTAAGTGTGTTTGAGTGACATGCAAAAAATAAGAAATAAATTCCCAAAAGATGGATCTTAGCAAACAAATTGTAGAAAAACAAATTTAGGCAAAGTGAAACTGAGTCCTGCTCCTGCCAGCAGACCTCATCATTAGTGTTTTCAAAATCTGGGCTGACAGAAAAATGATTGATTTTCTTAATCTTGCATGGTAAAAAATATCTTCTTTTACATAAATAGTGGAAAATATAAATATATTTATAATGTATGTACTGCACTATTCTCCCAGGTGACTTTGCATTTCCCATGATCACTCAGATTATTACTGTTTTGAAATAATGTAATGTCAGTCTTAATGCAGATATATGTCCTGACATACAGTACCCATATAAAGGAACAATGAAACCTCCTAATTTTGTCTATTGTATGTGTATGGATATATAGTCAAGGTTGAAGGGCAGTTACTTGGAAATTAGAACATACTGAACAGCTGCCTCTCTTGTGGGTGTCAAAAAATTAATTTACCTTCCATAGTTACCCTGTCACAACCCGCTCTTCGTTGGGTTTCAAAATTCAGAGGAGACCAAACCTACCCGCAGGTTGTATAGGGTCTGTATTCCTGCACACAGGACAGTTTAACTGGATTCCATGACAAGTTGCAGATTCGCATGCCAAGTTACCAGGATCCAGGACAAGTTGCAGAAATTAATTTAATTTAAAGTAAAAAATAATAATTGTAACCTTACCTCTAAATGAGTTCACATTTTTATACAGTTCTTGCATCAATCATCAATGGGTCACTTCCTTTGGTAAAAACGAGTTTGACAACTTTTGCCCTCTTTTAACTACCCCATGTGTGAAAGTTCTGTCTCCAAGGACCTGGTGCCAACCTGAATACTTCACCATCTAGATGCTAAAGATCTGGGAACTTCAGGGGTTTATAAGGTAGTGTTACTGTGGGAGACCGAGTGTCTGTTTGATGGATTAGGGTTTTATCCACAGGGGGAACTATAGATCTGGGGTGTGTAAGCTTAGTTTCTGGGGGGGGTGGGGGGAGTTGATTCTGTGCTACTTGAGGGTCCTGAGTTAGGAAAAGATAGTGGTAAGACCAGGTGAGCTTAGGGGAGCTATGGTGGTTATTATTATTATAGTTTATTTATAAAGCGCCGACATATTCCGTAGCGCTGTACATAAATTAGGTTCAGACAAAGATAAATTGAGCCTATCCATTCCCCAGCTGACAGCCCCTTGTATAGAGATAACTTTATTGAGTTGGAGAAAGATTTGAGGTATCTCTGGGACCCATAGACTCCTTCTGGATGACCAGTGATGGCCAATAACCCATGTGGCTACCAACATCCAGGGGCTTTACAAGGGCCCAAGAACTTGCCAAATGGACTATGAGACTGTTAACTTCTATGAGAATGTGAAATGTCGGCTACTGGCCCATTTCCATGAGTCTTCAGTGCCTACTAGGCTCAGGGTCGTTTTTGTGTTTTGTGAGAAAGGATTTTATGAGCCGGATTGTCTAGAGTTTTCATGGAAGTCCTGGTCGGCCCCGAAAGTGGGTACTTTCCTGTCTGCTCACTACACTGTTAGCTGATTCTCCTCTGACGTAATAAAGTAACACATCATACAATAATACAACTCAGCCTTTTCAAATGTTCTTATGGCCATTACAGTAGCCCTTGGGTCAGGAGTTACATGGCTAGAATTGATCAAAAAATTAATCAAAGTCTGATTGCCACTAACAAAAGTCCATGAGTCCTAGTGGGGTAATTGCACTCCCAAATGACCCTTTCTTAAGAGTTCTGTTTTTTTTAATATGGCCATGTCCATCCATCCTTTCTTTCTTTTTCTTGTTCTGGAACATATCAGTGTATTGAGAACATATAAAGCATATATATTTTTACATCTCACAGGTAGTTAATTGTGATAACACTAGAAAATAGTACATCTGTTTTCAATAATGAGTGTCCCTCTTTGGCCAGGAAGGCTAGACATGAGGTGTTTGTAATTGACTAAGATGATATATATTAGCACAATAACAAAGTCCTCTATATCTCAAACTAACGGCACAGTTAGACTAACACGCTCACAAGGGTCTCTTTTCTACAGTGATGGAAAAAAGTATTTCATCCCCTGCTGATTTTGAACGTTTGTCCACTGACAAAGAAATGACCAGTCTATAATTTTAATGGTAGGTTTATTTTATTAGTCTACAAATGAAGAGACTATGCTGAATCTTTATGGAAAATGTGTGACTCATAAAAATAAGAAGTAGAAATATTAGTGTGCATACTTAATATTTTAAAATAGACCAGAATCCAATTCACAAATATGTTTCCCCTTAAAACTGACTGACATTTTACCAATGGGGAGCTACTACTATAAATCTAGCCCTGTGTGTATAAGTTTAATGGTAGGTGTATTTTAACAGTGAGGGACAGAATAAAAAAAAAAAAAAGAAAACCCAAGAAAAGCGCATGTCAAAAAAGTTATAAATTGATTTGCAGGTCAATGAGTGAAATAAGTATTTGACCCCTTCAACTTAGCACTTGGTGGAAAAACCCTTGTTGGCATTCACAGAGGTCAGACGTTTCTTGTAGTTGGTCACCAGGTTTGCACACATGTGAGGAGGGATTTTGTCCCACTCCTCTTTGCAGATCCTCTCCAAGTCATTAAGGTTTCGAGGCTGATGTTTGCCAACTCGAACCTTCAGCTCCCTCCACAGATTTTGTATCTGATTAAGGTCTGGAGACTGGCTAGATCACTACAGGACCTTAATGTGCTTCTTCTTGAGCTACAACTTTGTTTCCTTGGTTGTGTGCTTTGAGTCGTTGTCATGCTGGAATTCCCATCCATGACCCATGTTCAATATCCTGGCTGAGGGAAGAAGGTTCTCACCCAAGAATTGACGGTACATGGCCCCATCCATCGTTCCTTTGATGCTGTGCAGTTGTCCTATACTATTAGCAGAAAAACACCCCCAAAGCATAATGTTTCCACCTCCATGTTTGATGGTGGGGATGGTGTTCTTGGGATCATAGGCAGCATTCCTCCTCCTCCAAACACAGCGAGTTGAGTTGATGTTAAAGAGCTTGATTTTGGTATCATATGACCACAACACTTTCACCCAATTCTCCTCTGAATCATTCAGATGTTCATTGGCAAACTTCAGACGGCCTGTACATGTGCTTTCTCAGTGGGACCTTGTGGGCGCTGCAGGATTCAGTCCTTTGCAGCGTATTGTGCTACCAATTGTTTTCTTGGTGACTCTGGTCCCAGCTGCCTTGAGATCATTAACAAGATCCTCCTGTGCAGTTTTGGGCTGATTCCTCACTGTTCTCATGATCATTAAAAACTCCACAAGTTGAGATCTTGGAGCACCAGACCAACAGAGACTGACAGTTTCTTCCATTTGCGAATAATCGCGCCAACTGTTGTCACCTTCTCACCAAGCTGCTTGGCCATGGTCTTGTAGCCCATTCCAGCCTTGTGTAGGTCTACAATCTTGTCCCTGACATCCTTGGACGGCTCTTTGGTCTTGGTGGAGAGTTTGGAATCTGATTGATGGATTACTTCTGTGGACAGGTGTCTTTTATACAGGTAACACGCTGAGATTAGGAGCACTCCCTTTAACAGAGGCGCCAGAAATCTTGCTGATCGATAGGAGATCAAATACTTATTTCTCTCATTGACCTGCAAATCAATTTATAGCTTTTTTGACATGCGTTTTCTTGTTTTTTTTTTTGTTAGTCTGTCTCTCACTGTTAAAATACACCTACCATTAAAATTATACACACAGGGATAAATTTATAGTAGTAGCTCCCCATGTGTAAAATGTCAGTCAGTTTTAAGGGGAAACATATTTGTGAATTGGATTATTTAAAATATTAATAACTATTTACACTAATATTTCTATTTCTTATTTTTATGAGCCACACATTTTCCATAAAGATTCAGCATAGTCTCTTAATTTGGAAGAGGGTTGTAATTGCCAACTTGAGTGACATTGTTCTATTGACCTTGGTGAGCACCTTTAGTTTGTTTCATTATGGTAAGATGATTTGGAAAACTAATGTAAAGTTATTTGAAAACCTCTCCATATTCTATCTTATCTCGTGTGTTAGATTCAGTAAAATAAGATCTCACTTAGACTTCTCCAGTGACATATCCTGTCTGTTAGTTGCCTTTTACATATGTATATGTATATTCAGGGATCTGTATTTATGGTACATATTGATGCTATGTCCTCATTCTGAATCTGAAACAGTCTGAAAAAGTCTAGCAACCACATATCTCCCCGCCACTGTTGTGCTTGTCACTCCATGTGAGAGCTGAAGCTCCCTTTGTTTACATGTTTACTGCTATGAATGCAATCTGGCTGCAGTCTGACTGTTCTGTGAGTGTGTGCTGGTGGCAGGTGATGTGCAGCGAGACTCTACAAACCAGCACAGTGCATTTAGAGCGGTTGTCTTGGGGCCCTATTAAATTCGAAGCTCGCAGCAGCAGTGGTACAGCCGCAAAGCCTACAGGCTTGAAATTTGGTGGAGTTACAGAGCGATTAAATAAGACAAGCCCGCAACATATGTGGCCTACCTCCAAATCCATAAACCATGCTTCCACATTTTCCATTTGCGGACATGAACATGATCAATTAGTCAAACCTGTGGTTACGGGTTTAGATGGAGAAATATTAAAAGAGATCAGCATCATTACGTCACTAAGAAAATGGAAGTTTGATTTCAATAACTTACGGGTTTGAAGTACGAGTTACAAGCGGACCCGCATTCCAGAGATAATGCAATATGAAAAAATCAATAAATATGATATTCTAGTCCATGTGAGTACTACTATATATATTAACTATAATAAAATTTTAAAAAAAATTGCAAAGAAATGGTGCTTAGCACCTAGCTCTAAACATAGAGTAACAAAAAAAAAAAAAAAAATTGTATATTCATATAAAGGGAAAAGAAAAAAATATAAATATATGTATACGTAAAAGAAACAATCTCTAAATATAGAGGGACAAGTAACTGTCGCCAATTAATACTTATGTATCTATAAATCCTCAAAGAAATGTCCTCATATTTCTTCTGTTACAACAATCATAGGACTATATCAACAAAGTTGAAAAGAAGATAAATTTATAGGAGAAAAAGAAAAAAATATAATTTTAACACTCTATGGCCCTCATTCAATTAGCGGCCGTAGGAGATGCGGGCCGCAAGGACCGGCCGCAAGCTATCCGGCTATTCTATTCCCCTCCGGCCGGGGATTCCGGCAGGCTTGCGGCCGCTCGCACTGGAGGAAAGCCTTTGATCTAAAACGGCCGCAAGAGAATCGGCAGCAAGAAAATCCTATTTGCAATTCAATTGCTCCGGGAATCCTCTCTGCAAGGCTAAAACCGAGCCGCAGCTTACTTGCAGGAAAAAGGTCCCTCTAGCACCAATTAATCACAAAATATAGCCCAAATAAAGTCATCATGCACTCTGAGGAGACTATAAAGTGATTTTAGGTGTTAGCAAAAATAGCACAACATTCCCCTATACTTAAATCCGTAAATAAATTATTTTTTAATATATGTCAAATATCCATGTAAAAAGTCCCGAGGGCTTGGAGCACCTCAGACCCGCCCACACTGCGGCCGGAAAATAAACAGTTAATGTAAACTCGGATTTGGGCTGATGTGCAAGCTTGAGAGGGGGTTGCTATTAATCCTCATGTCCCCCAATATGATCCCTAGCATTTACAAATATTTACAGTGCAGTCTTCAATTTATATTTGACTTCTGGAGCTTACGGCCGGTTCCAAGATATGCGGCCGGCCGTAAGGGGAGATCCTTGCGGGGCCGTATAATAGAATTGCGAGGTAACAGAACCCCCGCAAGGAATCGCAGCCTTACGGCCGATTTACGGCCGATAATAGAATGAGGCCCTATATATATAATAAATCAAAAATACAAGCAGTGGACATCTCAAGTGTATAGTAGAGATATATAGAGAAGTCTAGTATATGGTTAACAGATCACCATAGCATAGCGTTAAATACGCTAACAGTTTCATAGAGGGAGAAACTCTTACTCACTAGACTCTTATCCTTACCTTAAAAATTCAATACACGACAAGGAAAGGAGATGTCCATCCTGCTGGCAAAAAAAGAAAAAACGTATATAAAACAATGCCGACTGATTTCGACAGTCTAGTTGCTATCTTTCTCAAGGCTCAGAAAGAGAGAGTCTTTTTAAAGGACCATGCTCCGCCTCCAGGGGCATTACTTACTGATTTCATATTATCTCTGTATTTGATAAGTTTTTAATTCCTGGATGACGTAATCATGTCCCCAACGTGATGACGTATATCTAGTGACGGAACGGCGTTATATTACGTTATCTACGTAGACTGGCAATGAAGCCCAGTCTAACTACTGGCGGAAAAAACCTGCGAGAATTAGAAGAGAGCCTCTAATTTCTTTATTTTCCTATTATTTCAACAAACTTTACTGTCCGAAGTTGTATACAGTTAACAAATGGTGCTTTCAAAGGGAAACTATTATAATCTAGAAATATAATTCATATTATTCTTTATAAGCCATTTCCTTTGCCACATAGTGTATAGTTTTATTCCCTACAATCAATATACAAAAAAGAAAAAAGAAAATCACTTCAAGGAAATTAATATAGAAACTGATTTATCACTATAATCTTCATAAATTATTATTCAAATGAGGTTAACTGATGTACACAGTATTGTTATCATAAGTAGCTTTTTGTCCCTAAAAAGTAATCAGTATAGTAATTTTATTATGCATTAAATACTTATTTATAGTATATAGAGAAAAAGAGAGGACCGATATATTTTATACTTTCTTCAAATAGGTTTTTTACAGAGAGTATCTATAAATTTCCATTTTGTGTATCAAATATTCCCTCTTAATATAGAGTTAGATCATATAAATGGGCTGAATGTAAACCCTTCGTTCAAACCCCATGGGCCTTGTGTGTCCATTTACATTCAGTCTTTGGTCAATGTCTCCACCTCTTATATTGATTTTTACATAATTTATCATGTGGAATTCCAGACAACTTATATCGCCATGATGGTATAGTCTGATATGTCTGGAAACTGGGGTATCCAGACCATTTATTATCAAAGACACATGTTCCAGTATGCGTCGTTGCATTTGTCTGATGGTCTTCCCTATGTATAGTTTTTGCATTTGCATACTATAATGTATACTACATGTGTAGATAAACAGTTGTAAAATGATTTTAATGGAAATTCTTTATTTGTATAGGGATGGAAGAAGGTTTTTTCAGGTTTTATATACTGACAAGCCCGGCAATTTCCGCATCTATACAGGCCTTTAGTCTGTGTAAACCAGTTCCTTTTTTCCTCCCTTTTATTTACAAAGAAACTATTTACTAACTTATCGCCCAGATTTATTTCTCTTCTGTATGTAATACTGGGGTAGTCTGTTAGTACTGTTTTTAGGGCTTCATCCTCATATATAAGATGCCAATGCTTCTTCATGATCTTTTTAATCTGTTCGTTATCTGTTCCATATGACATAATGCATTTGATACCTTCTTCTTTCTCTTTCTTATGTTTTTTAAACAATAATTCCGTTCGGTCCAAATGTATTGCTTTTTTGAATGTGGATTTGCAGATTATATTTGGGTAACCTCTATTTTTAAGTCTGTCTTTCAATTCGTCAGCCTTTAGTTTGAATTCTTCTATTGTATCACAATTTCCGAGGAGTCTCACATATTGACCTATTGGTATACCTGCCTTTTGTGATCTAGGATGTTGACTTTCCCATGACAGTATCATATTTGTAGATGTTTCTTTCCTATATAAAGTAGTGTGTAATTTACCATTATCCGTTTTCATGATCTTTAGATCTAGAAAGTTTATTTCATCCGCTTCCCATGTAAGTTTAATGTTCAGACAGGAGGATACTGGACAGACTGACCATGATTCTTGCCTTCTTGTTCTCACACCCTTTGGATACTCTTCCACATTGAAACCAATTGTATGCTGTTCTGTTACAGCTACATCACTTGATAACAATTTAGGTCTGAACTTGAAGAAGGCCACAATTTGCTCTCCAAAATTATTTTTTATGCATTGTGAATTATTGACAGCTAAGAAAATTCAGTATAAAAATGTCTTGGTTTTGGGATATTATATATGTTACCATCACTACTGTAAACTGATTTGTTGTTTTGTTGAATGATATGACGGGGAGAGCTGTGGTGTGAAATGGTGCGTCTATGCCTAGGGCAGAGCTAATTAGTGGGCAGAAAATCTGCACCCACCTATAATTCTGTGAGGTTTTGTTATAAAAAAATCTCCTCCTGTCCTCTCTCATTGTTCTGTCAATCATTGCCTCTCTATACTACATCTACATTTCCTTCCCTAAATCATTTCTACCCTCCACTGTCCCCATATTTTTTAAGAGGAGGGTAACACTTGTAATATAATGAACTTGTTGCTGTTGCTGTTCAGTCCGTCAGTTGTGTCTGACTCTCCATGACCATATGGAGGCAGCACATCAGGCACATCTATTTGTGTTTCTAGTTGTGTTTATCCATATCCATATACTAACTGAAGATACAATTTTAAAACATTTATTTCCCAAGCCTCCAATCCTTGCATTTAAACTACCACCAAACCAGAAATAAAAACGTGTCTGGCCAATAAACAACTGAAGAGAGAAAATGGTACTAAACCAAGTAACAAAAGTCAACGTTTTTGTAATGATGACACAGCTACACATAACAACAAGACCATATAACACCAGAGGCTCATCATTTTTATGTACATCCTCCAACGTAGTTTACACAATACAATGTAACATATATATAAAAAAGGTTGTTACATTTTAGAAACCAGTCAGAAACTGAACCTAAGGATGAACCTACAGACATTCTATAAAAAATCCCACAATGAAGACAGTTCTTGTACTCAGTTGGACCCCATTTTACCCAAAATATTCACTCCATCCAAAACCTACAAATCAAAATACTGAGAGGAAATTTCAATACCATCCAAGACAGAAAAGCATTTGAAATAAAGATGATCACGTTCTTCAACACTAAAGATACAGGACTGAACATGGAGTAACAAATTATCAAAATTTCTTGTGATTCTTCCTCAATTTGTGTATAACTGGCTTGTCACTCATAGTGAACTATAACTACAATGCTCGGTTTTTCATGTATATATTGATGTAAATAGGTTATGTGTATATGATTCCTACACTATGTTGTGTTGATTCCCCAATATAAGTTTACCTCAGGATGCCAGATGCTGTCTCCACTCTCACTGTATCACTGTTTATGTTTATATTAAAATTACATCTCATGTTAGTATTACTGCAGACTTGATAAAGAGAGGTCAAACCTCTAGAAAGCTCATCAATATCAATATATATATATATATATAGTAAAAAAATAGTGCATTTGTGTTCACATTTGAATGTCTAAAACAAGTAAAAAAACCTGTTTCCAGCTCAGAATTCTGAGAAATACAGTTATTACACTGCATTCTGGGAAGCTGAGAAGGGACATGCAAATGTGCCCACAAATGCACATTATATATATATATATATATATATATATATATATATATATATATATATATATATATACACACACATAAACACCATCTCATATTTGTAATCAGTTATATATTATAGTTTAATCATTAATACTATAATAAATTCCAGCCCTCAGATTACAATGAGTTTAATTGTGAAATAAATTGAATTTGTATGTAGCACCTGTATTTGTACCTGTTTTTTTATCCATTCAACATGTGAAATAAATGTATGCCATTGTAGTCATGGAAAATGTATATAAAATATTCTACATTTTCTCCAACATATCGAACAGTACAATAAATATTAAGACATTGGATATATCAATACATATAAGAACATTCATTGCACATAAAACATTGTGCTTCTGTTCTTCTATGTATATTATATATGGGCAGCTTTCTGTTGTATTATTGTAAATCCCACCGCTGACTTTGATGTTCAATCTTCATCATTAATTCAGAGTAAGTATCAGTTACTGAGACATCCTTTTTTGTGGCAGGCTAATTTCTACAATTCCTTTATATTGTTGTCCATATCTCAGTTGCCAGCTCTGTTTGCTGACAGTAAACTGAAATGTTGTTAGCCCCAGCCACCGCCTGAAACTTTCTCTCTTTTTTCCGGCTGCCTCCAGTAGGATTATCTTCACAATATGATATTTGTGTTTGTAAAAGATCAAGGCAGCCTACAGGCACCGGCTCTGTTCTGTGCAAGGATTTCCAGCCTGCGGTATAGTCCCTCACTGCATTTCATATAATTAATAATTTATGGGGATGTATGCTTTATAGACCGAATGCCAGACAGCATTATTTTGACAATCGGGCTGAAATGTTATTGTATTTTTCCATCAAATCGTGCACTATACCTGCTTCCAACATGATTAGGACAGGATTACCCTACAAATGTACTAATCAAAAAGACAGATGTAGAGAAAATGCAATTATACTCTGTAGTTTAAGATTTTACCTTTTCATGTTTAAATTATGCAACACTTCTTTTACAGCAGTAAGGATTATTTTCCATTGAAAATATAACTTAAAAAAAAATAGATCACAGGTTTAAATAAAAAGAATAAGCTTAAAACTACATTGTATGTACCTACTTATTTTGCAGCTGGAAGTTTGACTAATATCATAAACATCTGCAATATATATATAATATATGGTGGGCCTATGATGGGTTTAAAACAAGTTAAAAAAACATATTTACATATTCCACTGCATTCTGGGAACCTGGGCAGGGACATGCAAATGTGCCCACAAAGGCTTTGCTCAAATAGCATTTTAAACATGGCTTCTATCGCTCTTTTGCCCACCTCCCCACAAAATCTACTACACACGCTTTGAACTGGATCCACACTGATGGGAGGCAGTAACCTCAAAATAGGTTTCCTGGCTTGTGCAGAATCCATCCTGGGCTTTGCTTAAAGCTGTGTAATACAGCAGGCAAATGCTTGTGGGCATATTCTTAAAGGAAGCCATGCTTAAAACGGTATTGGATTGCAACAGTGAAGCCTTTGCGGGCACATTTGAATGTCCCTGCCCAGGTTCCCAGAATTTAGTGGAATAACTGTATTTCTTGGAAGTCTGAGCAAAAAATAAGTTGAACACAACTTATTTTTTGTGAAAAAAAATGTGCTATTTTATATATATCTCAGTATATATTCTAAGTATTGAGAAAAACTATTTTGTATGGCACAGGCTTTAGACGTTGATTTACTGGTATTTAGGCAAGTAGGTCTCTTATAGAGTTTTACTACTATCTAACTAAGTGCGGATTGGTTTACTGTATAAGCACCGTTAGAATGTTATTATGCTAATATATATATATATATATATATATATATATATATATATATATATATATATATATATTCCCAGAATGCAGTGTAATAACTGTTTTTCTCGGAATTCTGAGCTGGAAGCAGGTTTTTTAACTTGCTTTAGACATTCAAATGTGAACACAGATGTACTTTTTATTTACTGTAGGCTTCTATCGCTCTTTTGCCCACCATATTATAAATGATTGTTGTGGTGAACTACCTACTCATAAAGTCCACAACACAGGCTGAGATCCCGCTCCATGCTGATGATAGCCAGTAAGCTTGAAACAGCTGTACATGGATAGGATTCTCAGCTTGTGTTTCATCCAACCTTGGCTTTGCATTCAAGCTTTGTAACACAGCATGCATAAGCTTAAAGGAAGCCATGTTTGATACTGGCTATGGATTGAAGAGCAAGGCATTTGTGGGTACATTTGCATATCTCAGCTTAGCTTCCCAGAATGCAGTGTAATAACTGTTTTTCTCTGAATTCTGATCTGGAAGCAGATTTTTTTCAACTTGTTTTAGACGTTCAAATGTGAACACAGATGTACTATTTAATTACTATATATATATATATATATATATATAGCATAATAATAATAGAATAATAGCACTATATAATAGTACAGGGGACAGAAATTTGCACATAATCTAAAAACAAAATACTATCTTTAGACTAAAAACTAAAATATTTCTGGCTACGTATATTACGAGATTCAACCTAATAGATAGTGTACAACCAAGTACATGCATCTTCTGATTAGGTGTAATTTAGTATCATCCCACACATGATCCCACATCCTAATGTCCTGTTTCTCGCCGTTGTACGGATTCTCTCAGCCACCTCTGGAGGGAGCTTTCTACTCATGTTAATTCGATTCACCAAATAGACTGAGTGTGAATATTATTTTCTCTGCACCTTCAGATGTTAAGGAATACCTTAGGAACAGATCTGCAATTCATTATCTGTCTTAATTACTTCCAGCATTTTCTTCTCTGGTTGCTGCTAAAGTTTCTATGTAGAACAACATAAATATACGTGCAATACTTTCAATATAAAATATAATAAAGCACAGTATATAATAACTCCAACATATTTTTGCCAGGAAATTCAATACAATGAAAGCAGACTTCCATGTTTTCAGCAGACTACAGAATTACTTATATTAAATCTGATAATATTGTATTGTGATATATACAAATAAAGCACATTGAGTGTTCAAATCAAAATTAAAATAATGATTTTCTAAGTGGTTGGTTGTCATGATATAGATATAAAGTGCTAGGGGCACGATGGGAGTGCAGCTGCTACCAACACCAACCCTGCCATAGCATGGACCCTAGAGAGACCTCTAATCTCCTCCGCATGGTTAAATTCAAGTGTACATAATCTCCTAGGACCAGAGTTCATCTTAGTTAGAAATGCACTTAACATGAGGACTAGATTCATATTCCTTTCTCCATGCTGGCAGGCATATAAGATACTGTATAAGATACTACACTTTGTATTAGTCAAAAGGCCAAGAGCCTATATATAAAACATCACCCAGATTGAGATACATTGCCAAAACACAACCAAAAAAGATAACTTCTTAGAGTGTTCTTGTATCTGAAGATCTATTTCTGCTAGTGAGGAGATGCCATCATCCACCCTATCCTTCTTTTCTGGGGAGCTAGCTGCCACATAGTTAATATATTTACCATACCCAGTGTCCCTATCCCTCTTGTAATCAACAGAGGAATTGCTGCCATTTTCTTCTCCTTGGCAATTGGAGACTTATGGAGGCCCCTGTCACAAGTTTTCCATCAGCAAAGACAGATTTATGGAGGTTTACGGGAAATATATTTACATTTTCCTTATAGAGCTGGTCACGCCACTAATAGACGCAAGCAGGAGATATTCAGTTCTTCTTGAGGAGAAAACAGACAGTTTAAAAATGAAGAAAAAAATGAAGGGTAGTCCTTTAATTTGGACAGTTCTGTTCTACACTGATTGGTTGAGGCTGACAGTGTCCCAAATAACAGAAGTAGGTCTTGAACCTTCTATAAAGCTGCATTTTCACAGTCTTACACATATTTTTGTTTGCTTAATTGTTGTTTGTATGTCATTTAATGTTTAGAAACAGCTCTTTTAAACAACATAAGCAAATGAGTGAGTCTATGCACCCTCATTCACATGTCTCATTCACAAGTCACTCAGTATAACCAAATTTGGGCCATATTCTATTGCCGGATTTGTAAATATATACACACTAAGGCCCCTATTCAATTGAGCAATTGTTGGTTACTGGAACCCATAATGTAGCCCGTAACCTAATTTGCTATTCAATTGGCGTCTTTTAGCAAGCCACAAACAATCTGCGGGTTACAGGCTGAAAATCGCACCAGTTGCCAAAATCGTAACTCTGACCCATCTAAGCCTTTGATCTTTCAATCCCGTAAGTGTTACAATAGCAAATCACTATTCAATTGCTACAATTCCACAAACCCGCAATTGTTCTCACACCTGTAAATGGCAAATGTTGAAAAAACTCCTAAGGGGACCAGATTGGACTCGCAAGGGGTTAAACACCTAATCGTAGCAGTGTAAATACAAATAGAAAATCAATACGACACTTTAAAATACGGGGAAAGCAATGAAAGACATTAAAATTATTTGCACAACAGTCTCAAGCTCGCAAATCGGCAATCAAAAATTATTGTTTTTCATGTTTCATTTCCATGTTATATCAATCTCGGGAATCAATGAGGTAATACATATCAGGCCACCCACATGGCCTAGAACAGTATCATCATTAATTTTTCTTATTTTGTACATTGCCGGATTGCAGGTCAGATAGCATATCGGACCTCTAAATGCTAATTGATTGACATTTACAGCCTTATTAAATTGCGATTCGGTAAATTTAAAAGGGCTCTCTTTAAGCACACAGCATATTTTATTTACAAAAGTTTTTAGTTAGTGAAGACCTTGCTTTTAGATAGAAGTTCACTAACTAAAAGCTTCTGTAAAAAATATATGCTTTTTGCTTAAATAGAGCCCTTTTAAATTTACTGAATCGCAATTTAATAAGGCTGTTAGCCTCTATGTATTACTGACGTAATGATGACGGTCTCATTTACTGCTGTTTCTAAATGGGTAGCTACGGCCTTGCTTAATTGATCATGATCACGCTCTGAAATGCTACTTACAATTGCATGGTTTACGGTTTAGGCTTTCAGCCCTTAAATTGCGGGCTTGTTCAATTGAATCGCTCTGTAATTGTGGCAAATTGGAAGCCCACAGACTTACGGCCTGTATAACTGCGGGCTTGCAATTGAATAAGGCCCAATTAATGATCTTAATATTAAGATTGAGCACTTCTAATTTTGTTGCTGTGTTGTATATTCTTTTAGCTACTTGCATTTCGGTTACGAGTTACCCACCCACAATCACTACTGGCCAGCCATAGATGCAAATTTGGCCTTAGAACTATTTGTTTTAGCAAATCTCAAATATTACAAGCTTTAAATAATTAAAGTTACGCAAAATCGATATTCTATTAGAACCGTAGCTCTAGCTCGCAAATAAAGTGTAACCCGCAACTGACTAAGTAGCACTTTTCTGTCAAGAATATTAGAGTACTTAAAACTAAACACTGTAACAGCAATTAAACACACAATACTGTACTTTAAAAAGGTGGGGAGGCATGGGAAGACATTATAATTAATTGCACAACAGTCTCAAACACACAAATGTGCAATTAAAAAATATTTTAAAATTTTATTTCTGAGTAATATCGATCCCGAAGACATAAGGGGTTACTTATCATGAAACTCACATGGACTAAAACAGATGATCTAATTACTTTTATAGATTGCTAGATTGCAAATCTTTAAATATTATTATTGGCACTAATTCATTTGTTGCCTCCAATTGCAGATTACGTGTAACTTCCATGTTTTACTGTGCTGTGTCTAAGAAGTAAATTACAGGCGTGCTTAAATATTTTCAGATCAAATGATCATGCACCCCCTGAAATCATACTTGAAAAGGCAGGGATTTATTAAGGTGGTAAATTGCAGGCTTGAGTCAATAGAATACATCTAAAAAACACCTGCATTGCCTGGTACATGCTCCATATATTTCTATTATATGCTAATATCAGTATTTGGATGTTTTTTTACTTTCCAAACTTCTCAAACTTTGTTCATTTGCTCCACAAATTGGATCCTACTGAAGTTCTGTACCCTACTGTTAGTTAATTTTGTTTTGTACTAGGTAATTGCAAGGTCAAAATTGCTTCAGCCGACCAGGAGATGCTTTTTATGTAGTATTCTTAATAGACAACATTAGAGGAATGAGTAATAAAACAGATGGAAGATATGGCTGAAAGCTTTGTCATATGTATTAGCAGCTCTATAAGTGCTATAGCACGATGCTCTGTGTGGATTATAGGAAAAAATAAATGTACATTGTCCCAGTGAGAACAGGTAATGTTGAACTGTTGCATATATACAGTATATATATATATATATATATATATATATATATATATATATATATATATATATATATATACAGTGCCTTTCAAAAGTATTTACCCCCTTGGCATTTTTCATGTTTTGTTGCCTCACAACCTGGAATTAACATGGATTGTTTGAGGATTTGCATCATTTAATTTACAGAACATGCCCACAACTTTAAAGATGTTTTTTTTTTATTGTTAAGCAAACAACAAATAGGACAAAATAACAGAAAAAGTCAATGTGCATAACTATTCACCCCCCTAAAGTCAATACTTTGTAGAGCCACCTTTTGTGGCAATCACAGCTCCAAGTCGCTTTGGATAAGTCCCTATGAGCTTGCCACATCTTACCACTGGGATTTTTGCCCATTCCTCCTTGCAAAACTGCACCAGCTCCTTCAAGTTGGATGGTTTGCTCTTGTGAACAGCAATCTTTAAGTCTGACCACAGATTTTCTATTGGATTGAGGTCTGGGCTTTGACTAGGCCATTCCAACAGAGTGGTACAGGTTTTGCTCAAGAATATCCCTGTATTTAGCACCATCCATACTTCCCTCAACTCTGACCAGTTTCCCAGTCCAAGCATATATACATGACAGATATGTCATGACAACTTAGAGGAGCAAAATGGTTGTGTCAGCCTTCCTTGTCCCTTAAAGAAAAAAAGATGAATGAGAATCTATGTGCTTTCGACAAGTGTTACCACCTTGACACTTCTGTATATGGTACATGGATTTACATGGTTTAAAATGTAATATTAACTCATTCAGCTCATGCTGTAATACATCCCAGTGTGCGGCTTGCACTCTCTGAATGGTCTGAGCTGCTCTCTGACTAAATACAGTATGTTACTGCTTTGTTCTGGGACCAGGATCTCCTTGAGATGATGAAACACAAATTCTTATTCCAAAGAAATTACCCATGACAAAATGTATTATTATCAGCCTCATTCAATTCAGGGCCGCAACTCAAGCTCGCACATCACCAAAATATAATACTTTATTTCATGTTTAATTTCCGTCCAAAGGGTTACTCCAAGCCCGTAACTCGTTATTCAAGCCCGTAGGACTTCGAAAAAAAAATGGAGGTTGGATTCCAAAGTCCTATGGGCTTGGAGGTTGAAGCCTGTAGGACTTTGGATGGAAATTAAACATGAAATAAAGTATTATATGTTGGCGATGTACGAGCTTGAGGATGTTGTGCTTTTATTTCTAATGTCACCCATTGTGTTCCCCATCATTTACAGTGCTGTATTGAATTTATATTTTCATTAAAGATGCTCTGATTCGTTAGTAAGCCCTTTGCAAGACCTCCTTGGTCCCAGTAACCTGTTTTTCAATTTTGGCAATTTACGGGCTTGGCAGAGTGATTCCCGAGGAAAAATCGGAGGAATTGAATAGGGATATCTGATTTTAGCGTCCGCAATGCTTGCGGACATGAAAGATCAAAGGCTTTGAGGGAAGTAAATTGCGATGTGACAAATCGCTATGGATCGCAGGCCGCAGCAAGTAACTCGATCGGAGCCCGCAAACGGAAGGCAATTGAATAGCAAAGTAGCTTGCGACGTCTACTTGCGAGCCCAGATCCCAAAATCACAGCAATAGAATGAGGCTGTATGACTCTAAGCAGGTCAGTAGTAGCATAATTGTATTTTCACACTCACACCAATGTGTCTCATCCTTTCTGGACTTTTATACCCTTTATTGTTTATGGTGTTGCTACTCCCTTCTAAAATAATGTCTCATATACTAGATGATAGCAGTTTAATCAATGAACTCACATATTAAGAACCGCCCACACAATAAGTCAACTAATAAAAATATATATATTATTTTTGGAATTGGCCATACCATCTTACTCCTTTTATGTATAAAAATACTTTGGTATTGAAGTAAAAGTTAAGTGACCTCTTAAGTCTGGGAAAAATAAACATTTCAGTGAGGTATACATTGTGCTTATTTACTAAATTTTGTCACTTATATTGCTCAGTATAGAAGCTGCTATTTTGACCCTCATACTCCCTCACCAATATCCTCCTCCATTTATTTTAGCTGCTGCTTGCAACAATATTTACTGTTGGGGGTTGAGCCATCCATGCAGCGGGGCATGTTCTAATTACAAGATTAACCTCGCAAAGCGAAGGCCGCGGTTGAGGAAAGGAGTGAAATAGGCACTCTTTGCACTAGTGGAGATGAGTGCCGTAGGTGCTCATCCCTACAATCCCATACGACTTAGGGAGGGAGCGGCAAAGGCTCTCACTGCGCTGGTGGAGATGAGCGCCATAGGCACTCATCCTTACGACCCCACACAGCACTTAAGCATCATACCTACGAACTGCGGGACTACAGATCAACACAACGCTCAATTACACAAATCACAGCGCGAGACCTGTAGCACTTTGTAAAAATCGCCTACAAAAAATACAACCCGTGGCACCTTGAAAAAAAAATAATACAAGCTACAAAAATTACAAAGTTAATGGCCGACTGCGCACTCCAAAAATGAAAAACACAAAAAATAAAAACAAAAACACACAAAAAACATCACACACAGCACGGGGGGACAGCCAGGACGTTTGGAAGTGAGGTTGCATGCAAATTTAAACAGAAGGCGCTCAGCGCGGGTCTTGCAATGAGCGCCAAAGGTGCTCACACCACCAAAACTGTACCAGGGGAGAGGCTTGCCATGAGCACCAAAGGAGCTCACAAGACCAAAAATACACCATGGAGAGAGGCTCGCAATGAGCGTCAAAGATACTCAGAGAAGCAAAAGCCTTACAATTTGCGGCAAACAGCATTCCCTGGCTTACAATTTTCTTGCCGTCATTTTTTGATGGGCAAGTCGCTAGTAGATATTATTGTAGCGCACACAGAAATCTTCCATTAATAAAAAAAAGAATTATCCTGAGCAATATGAACAAAATAAAGCAATTAAGCATACAATTTAATAACAGCATAATTTCTTATATTTTACTATGTTTTCAAAAAGCATAGAAGAGATTATTTGTGCAGTGCAGTTGTAATTCATCTTTATGTTAATGTTTTTATACAATAAAAGTGAAATACTAAAAAGAACTAGAAGCCATTTATTTATCTCTATGACTTACTGAGTGACTCGCTTACCTGCTGCAGGTATATTCATTTTCCTGTACTCTGTGGTAATTAAAGATTTCATGAATAGACTTACATTATGGTCCTCATTCAATTGCGATTTGGCCAATTGAATAGGGCTCTATATAAGCACACAGCATTTTTTTTTTTACAAAAGTGTTTAGTTAGTGAAAACCTTGTTTTTGGATAAAAGTTCACTAACTAAACACTTTTGTAAAAAAAATATGCTCTGTGCTTATATAGAGCTCTATTCAATTGGTCAAATCACAATTGAATGAGGCCCATAGAAAGGGACAGTAGTCTGAGAACATAGCGCACCCGTGAGACGTCTTCTCCTGGTAAGATCATATGAGTAAGGAACAAGTTAAACCCAACCCTCTTATTATTAATCAAATATGTAGTTTAACACCTTGTGAGGTTTACATAGGAAATAGTACCCTACTTTTGTATAATACAGTATATCACGTATAATAGTTTTCAGTTGTGAGTGACGCCTGCGAGATGCGTTCTGTGCAGGCGTTACTCCCAACTGCTATGGGTAAATTGTGGGAAAATCGTGCACCTGTGCATGCGCAACTATGTTACACATGACCAGTTGGGCCTGGTTTTCGCATGCGCAACATAGCCGTGCATAGTGCACAAGTGCTGCAGAGCCCAAACCCCGGGAGAGAGGGAGAAAAGAGGCAGAGCAGCGCCACTGGGAGAAAGGGAGAAAGGAGGCAGGGCAGCGCCACTGGGAGAAAGGGAGAAAGGAGGCAGAGCAGCGCCACTGGGAGAAAGGGAGAAAGGAGGCAGGGCAGCGCCACTGGGAGAGAGGGACAAAGGAGGCAGAGCAGCACCACTGGGAGAAAGGAGGCAGGGCAGCGCCACTGGGAGAAAGGGAGAAAGGAGGCAGGGCAGCGCCACTGGGAGAAAGGGAGAAAGGAGGCAGGGCAGCGCCACTGGGAGAGAGGGACAAAGGAGGCAGAGCAGCACCACTGGGAGAAAGGAGGCAGGGCAGCGCCACTGGGAGAGAGGGACAAAGGAGGCAGAGCAGCACCACTGGGAGAAAGGAGGCAGAGCAGCGCCACTGGGAGAAAGGGAGAAAGGAGGCAGGGCAGCGCCACTGGGAGAGAGGGACAAAGGAGGCAGAGCAGCACCACTGGGAGAAAGGAGGCAGGGCAGCGCCACTGGGAGAAAGGGAGAAAGGAGGCAGGGCAGCGCCACTGGGAGAGAGGGACAAAGGAGGCAGAGCAGCACCACTGGGAGAAAGGAGGCAGGGCAGCGCCACTGGGAGAAAGGGAGAAAGGAGGCAGGGCAGCGCCACTGGGAGAAAGGGAGAAAGGAGGCAGGGCAGCGCCACTGGGAGAGAGGGACAAAGGAGGCAGAGCAGCACCACTGGGAGAAAGGAGGCAGGGCAGCGCCACTGGGAGAAAGGGAGAAAGGAGGCAGGGCAGCGCCACTGGGAGAAAGGGAGAAAGGAGGCAGGGCAGCGCCACTGGGAGAGAGGGAGAAAGGAGGCAGGGCAGCGCCACTGTTAGAAAGGGAGAAAGGAGGCAGAGCAGCGCCACTGGGAGAGAGGGAGAAAGGAGACAGAGCAGCGCCACTGGGAGAGAGGGAGAAAGGAGGCAGAGCAGCGCCACTGGGAGAAAGGGAGAAAGGAGGCAGAGCAGCGCCGATGGGAGAAAGGGAAAAAGGAGGCAGAGCAGCGCCGATGGGAGAAAGGAGGCAGGGCAGCGCCACTGGGAGAAAAGAGGCAGGGCTGCGCCACTGGGAGAGAGGGAGAAAGGAGGCAGAGCGGCGCCACTGGGAGAAAGGGAGAAAAGAGGCAGGGCAGCGCCACTGGGAGAAAGGAGGCAGAGCAGCACCACTGGGAGAGAGGGAGAAAGGAGTCAGGGCAGCGCCACTGGGAGAAAGGGAGAAAGGAGGCAGGGCAGCACCACTGGGAGAGAGGGAGAAAGGAGTCAGGGCAGCGCCACTGGGAGAAAGGGAGAAAGGAGGCAGGGCAGCGCCACTGGAAGAAAGGGAGAAAGGAGGCAGAGTAGCGCCACTGGGAGAAAGGAGGCAGAGCAGCGCCACTGGGAGAAAGGGAGAAAAGAGGCAGAGCAGCACCACTGGGAGAAAGGGAGAAAGGAGGCAGAGCAGTGCCACTGGGAGAGAGGGAGAAAGGAGGCACGGCAGCGCCACTGGGAGAGAGGGAGAAAGGAGGCACGGCAGCGCCACTGTTAGAAAGGGAGAAAGGAGGCAGGGCAGTGGCACTGGAAGAAAGGGAGAAAGGAGGCAGAGCAGCCCCACTGGGAGACAGGGAGAAAGGAGGCAGGGCAGCGCCACTGGGAGAGAGGGAGAAAGGAGGCAGAGCAGCGCCACTGGGAGAAAGGGAGAAAGGAGGCAGAGCAGCGCCGATAGGAGAAAGGAGGCAAGGCAGCGCCACTGGGAGAAAAGAGGCAGGGCAGCGCCACTGGGAGAGAGGGAGAAAGGAGGCAGAGCGGCACCACTGGGAGAAAGGGAGAAAAGAGGCAGGGCAGCGCCACTGGGAGAAAGGAGGCAGAGCAGCACCACTGGGAGAGAGAGAGAAAAGAGGCAGGGCAGCGCCACTGGGAGAAAGGGAGAAAGGAGGCAGAGCAGCGCCACTGGGATAAAGGAGGCAGAGCAGCGCCTCTGGGAGAAAGGAGGCAGACCAGCGCCACTGGGAGAAAGGGAGAAAAGAGGCAGAGCAGCGCCACTGGGAGAAAGGAGGCAGAGCAGTGCCACTGGGAGAAAGGAGGCAGAGCAGCGCCACTGGGAGACAGGGAGAAAGGAGGCAGGGCAGCGCCACTGGGAGAGAAGGAGAAAGGAGGCAGGGCAGCACCACTGGGAGAGAGGGAGAAAGGAGGCAGGGCAGCACCACTGGGAGAAAGGGAGAAAGGAGGCAGAGCAGCGCCGATGGGAGAAAGGGAGAAAGGAGGCAGAGCAGCGCCACTGGGAGAAAGGAGGCAGAGCAGCACCACTGGGAGAAAGGAGGCAGAGCAGTGCCACTGGGAGAAAGGGAGAAAGGAGGCAGAGCAGCACCACTGGGAGAGAGGGTGAAAGGAGGCAGGGCAGCGCCACTGGGAGAAAGGAGGCAGAGCAGCGCCACTGGGAGACAGGGAGAAAGGAGGCAGAGCAGTGCCACTGGGAGAAAGGAGGCAGAGCAGCGCCACTGGGAGACAGGGAGAAAGGAGGCAGGGCAGCACCACTGGGAGAGAGGGTGAAAGGAGGCAGGGCAGCGCCACTGGGAGAGAGGGAGAAAGGAGGCAGGGCAGCACCACTGGGAGAAAGGGAGTAAGGAGGCAGAGCAGCGCCACTGGGAGAAAGGGAGAAAGGAGGCAGAGCAGCGCCGATGGGAGAAAGGAGGCAGGGCAGCGCCACTGGGAGAAAGGAGGCAGGGCAGCGCCACTGGGAGAGAGGGAGAAAGGAGGCAGAGCAGCGCCACTGGGAGAAAGGGAGAAAAGAGGCAGGGCACGGCTACTGGGAGGGAGGGAGAAAGGAGGCAGGGCAGCGCCACTGGGAGAAAGGGAGAAAGGAGGCAGAGCAGCACCAATGTGAGAAAGGGAGTAAGGAGGCAGAGCAGCGCCGATGGGAGAAAGGGAGAAATGAGGCAGAGCAGCGCCGATGGGAGAAAGGAGGCAGGGCAGCGCCACTGGGAGAAAGGAGGCAGGGCAGCGCCACTGGGAGAGAGGGAGAAAGGAGGCAGAGCAGCGCCACTGGGAGAAAGAGAGAAAAGAGGCAGGGCACGGCTACTGGGAGGGAGGGGGAGAGAGACAGCGGGAGGAGGCAGAGACAGAGAATGAGGAGGAAGATCGGGAATAAGGAGAAGGAGGGAAAGAGAGGAGGCAAAGAGAGCGGAGAAAGAGAGAGAGTAGGTGGAGAGGAAGGGGATAGAGGGAGGGGAGAGAGGAGGCAATAGAAATAAGGAGTTGGAGAGAGAGAGAAAAGGCAGTGTGGGAGTGGATAGAGGGAGGGAAAGAGAGGAGGCAGAGAGAGAGGCGGAAGAGGGAGTGGGTTAGATAGAGAAGGGGGCAGAGAGAGGGAGGGGAGAAAGGGAGGGGGAGATCAGAGGCAGAGAGAGAGAAAAAGTGAGGGAGGGAGGGGGAGAGCAAGGGAGGAGAGTGAGAGAGAGCAGAGGGAGGGAGAGAAGAGGAGAGGGACAGAGAGCACAGACAGAGGTCACAGAGAGAGAGGGAGCACAGAGAGCGACAGCACAAAGAGAGACAGAACAGACAATTGAACATAACATATGATACCGTCATTTATGACGGGCAAGTTACCAGTACTAATATATACTGTAATTGTATAATGTAATTATAGTAACATAATTTAATAACTCCAATTATCAATACTAGCAATACCAACATAGAGAGAATGTAAAAGCCCCTGTACTGTGGAAGCAATCTTAGGTCACAAATGTGAAAAACAGCAGCACTCATGAGAGTGAACAGGAAAAATGGAAGGTTTCCAGAAGCTTAGAACAAAAGTAACCTGGTTAAATATGTATGGAAAAACAAAGAAAAATGTAGAAAATAAGATAAATAGCAGCAAATTCATGATATCTACTATGTGCTACTGTATGCTGTATTTGGAGCTGCCACTGGGTACAGATAAGGTTTCAATTAGTTATATTAAAAGTTTGCACAAAAAAGTGTAGCAGACAGTGACAGAGAGTGCTTAGCAGACAAGAACTGTCTTGGGAGATTTCTCTTCTCTGCATTAGATTTAAAGAAAAAATTATAATAATAAAACTGGAAAATAATTTCATTTTGATGATTATTTTAATGTCACAGATAGAAATGCAGTTATTTAGTGTCACTGAAATAATAATCTACATGTTATTGTTTGTGAGAATATATAAGATCATTGTATTATTTTATTCATTTGCTCTTTATACCTTAGTTTATTTAATGTGAACACTTGTGTTTATTTCTTTTAGTGCTACGCGAGGAGATAAGACATTTATCTGGAAATTTTAAAAGCTTTGCTCTAATTGTAACAGTAATAGGGACTTTCAGATAATTGAAAAGCAATGAAGGAGATCCTTTTACTTATTACAAAAAAAGTCGTTTAAATGCCAATTTAAATGGAAATTTCCCGTTATATAAAATGACCTAATAAGCTCTTGTTTATGATTTGTTTAACAGGTGTAAAGTTATCTAAAATGAAGCAGTAGTTATTTTATTTTGTATATAGATGTTTATCTACAAGACTCTACAGTTTGTGGCAAATTAAAACACTGTCCATTTTCTGTCTATTATTAGTATTATTATAGTTAATTTATAACGCGCCAACATATTCTGTAGCGCTGTACATAAGTTGAGTTCAGACAAAGATAAATACAAATTAACTTTTAGCAAACGAAGGAGGGCCCTGTCTTTGAGCTAGGAATCCAATGTCCACGATGACTTCTCAAAGTAATTAGGATAGAAACTCGCAGACTTACAATCTAAGGTACAGTGAGTGGTAAAATAGGGAGAGAGAGGTGATAAGCGTGTTAGGGTGGAAGGTGATACGCTTCTTTAAAGAGATGCGTTTTGAGTGAGGTTTTAAATGTTTTGAGGCAAGAGGATAATCTGGTGGAGCGAGGCAAGGAGTTCCAGAGACTAGGGGCAGCAAGAGAAAAGTCCTGAAGGCAGGAGTGAGAGGAGGTGACAAGAGTTGTAGAAAGAAGAAGGTCATTAGCAGAACGAAGAGGGCGAGTGGGGGAGTATTTGGAGATGAGAGCAGAGATGTATGGGGGAGCGCTATTGTTGAGGGCTTTGTAAGTCAGGGTCATGAATTTGAATTTTATTCTTGAGGCAGAGGGAAGCCAGTGAAGTGATTGACAGAGAGGTGATGCCGACACTGAACGTTGTGTACGGAAGATGAGTCTAGCAGAGGCATTCATAATGGATTGAAGTGGAGATAGTCGGATGGTGGGTAGGCCAACAAGAAGCGAGTTGCAGTAGTCTAGTCGAGAGATGATGAGAGAGTGTATAACGATTTTAGTAGTGACCATGTTTTACACATTTACAAGTTTTTTACCATAAAAATTTTGAGCTAAAGATGCAAAAACTTAGCCTTTAAGCACAGAAATTTGTTTGAAAATTGGAACAGACATAGGGCTTGGTCCAATTGGTTCTTCTAAAACCATGCCATAGCATATTTGCTATTATGAACATAAAATGTGTTCAACATTGCAGACTGGTTTTGGTATATAGTATGGACCTCCTCTTAATTTTGTTTTAGTTGTGTTAGGTTCAGTTGATGATGGAGACTCTGATAATTCCATAGAGCATCATAACTAAATCGTTTCATTGTAATTTGTTGTTGTTTAATCACTCAGTCATGTCTTTCTCTTCATGGAGAATATGGACCACAGCACAACAGGCACATCTGTCAACCATTGCCCATCTGAGCTCCATCAAGTTAATGCTCATTTCTTGAATTACCTCATCTATCCATCTCCGCCTCTGTTGCCCTCTTCAAGTACCTTCAATCTTTCCCATCAGAGTCTTCTCTTTTGAATTTTGTCTTCTCATAATATGGCCAAAATGTTTGACCTTCAGCCTGATAATAATACCCTCTAGTGAACAGATTGGCTTGAGTACTTTAATGGAACATGGAAGCCACCAAAACACCTGATCACCATGGCCTAGAGGTTTAAATATCATGTGGAATAGTTTTTAATCAAGCAAAAATTTATTTGCATATTATCATTTTTAGCTATTGCTTATGTGCCACGCCGATGAATAAATACATAAATAATCAGGTGCACACAGACATTTTTAAAAAGTGTATATTCAATATTATTTAGCTCAAATAATTATTTTAAACTATTACAATACCCACATTTCCTGTATAATACAGTTTGTATTATGTTTTATCATATAATTATTTTTTTAAAAAGTGAAGAAAGCAACAGATGAAAATTGCATCCATAACTTTTATTTCAAAAGAAATACCTTTAACCAATGCATTATATCTCTTAATGATGGTAATTGTGTGAAAAAACATACAATTAATATAGGAAATGCAAAACTTCCTTACTAACAGCCTTATTAAATTGTGATTCGGCCAATTGAATAGGGCTCTAAATAAGCACATAGCATATTTTTTAAAGAAGTTTTTAGTTAGTGAACTTCTGTCCAAAAGCAAGGTCTTCTCTAACTAAAAACTTCTGTAAAAAAAATATTCTATGTGCTTATATAGAGCCCTATTCAATTGTCCGATTCTCAATTTAATAAGGCTGTAAGCCTGCACAGCTTGTTCCATTTAATGCAATGCTGCTCATTGTGCATTCACCAGGTTCAATACCAAAAGGTTATGACTCTATACATTTAGCTTTTTTTTTTTTTTAAAGAAAAACATTTTTTCCAGTTAGTTTTTTCTAGTATTTCCAAACCCTACTGGCTGACAACAATTTGGGAGTCTCTGAACAGTCTCCAGTACTTAAGGTGGTTTATTATATTACTCATGGCTTTTCCTGCGCCTATGGGCATGGCTAAAACAACGTTTTATTGGTTGTAAGAAAATATGGATGTCCACTGACACTTACGGTATAATAAAGGAATAATCGTGTAAGACTTCTTTTTTTCATAATATATTGGATTCCTCTGTAAATATAAGGATATTTTAATACACTTTGCTTGTAATTAAGAATACATTTGTATAATGCTGCAAATAAAGAAAGGAAAATCAATAGAAATTGGACGGCAGTAGCTTGTAGTTTTTTGGCTAGATGAGGGACACGTTTATATAAATCTAATAATAACAAAATAATTACTATGCACAGCTTCCACGTGAAACAAAATATTGTGGGTAATCTTGGTTAAAAGCAAGTTAAGTAAAATGTATTGGTGCTATTTACTAAGATAATAGGGATGCAGAATTCTTCTAGAGACCTTGGAGAGGCTTAGAAGACATTTTGTAGAGTGCTCAGAGAAGTCTTATGGAGGCCATTTAGGTGGCTAAATTACATTTTGTGAAGTGGCCCATAAAAATCATGGAGACAGCTAGGAGAAGTCATGTGGAGAGCCCCATAGGAATCTTGTAGAGGTTCTGGAGAGGGCTATGAGAAGCCTTATGGGGATATCCATATATATATTGTAGCGGTCTTGGAAAAGTCTTAGAGGGGACTTCTAAAATGGCACAAGTTATATTGTTCTAGATTCACAATGAAGAGCTCTGTCAAAGATTTCTCCACTTAATTAATATGGCACAATATGTAGACTTTTGTTGCTCTTGGCATTCCTTAAGCATTTTAAAATTACTTATAAAAACATTGGTGGTGGTGAATTGTCACTAAAGCAATGGGAATACGATGTGCAAAATGCAGAATATGATCCACTAAGTGTGTTTGCTGTTACTTAATTCCCCAATATTACTTCTGATAACACTACTCCCACTATACTCATAAAGTAGTGTGCATCTATTGGGAGTGAGTTTGGAAAGGGGCGGCAAGGCTACAGATCCAGGATGGCCAACTCACAGAGGCAGCATGGTTTTTAAATAACTCTTAAAAAGTAGGTAGCATACATAAATAGATAGATAGATGATATAGCTACCTATCAATGTGATAATTTTAGAATGAAACATCAGTGTAAACAACTTTTATATTATATGTAATAAAAAAACATTCAATGAGAAAATTAACAGAGAGAAGAAGCGAGAAAAAGTGAGACTGACTAGATCGGTCAATCCAGTTAGAGCATAGAGGGCCCCCATTGCAAAAATAAAACATATATATATATACACACACACACACATAAATATATACACACTCTATATATATACATATATAAAAGTATACTTTAACATATACATCTACATATATACGGTATATATATATATATATATATATATATATATATATATACACATACCATATACATGTACAGTATATTCATTTACATATATATATTATTATTATCTTTTATTTGTATTGCGCCAACATATCCCGCAGCGCTGTACAGCGGATAAGAACAGGGGAAATACAAGTTAACAAATTCAAAAGCTGAAGGCCCCTGTTTTGAGCTTAGAATCTTAGCAGAAAGTGCTTTATCCCTAAGCACCCTACAAGACTGGAAACTTGCTACTTACAATCTAAAGGGAATTAAAGGGCAGAGAACTGGGGAAGAGTAACAAATAAGGAATAGCAAGGGTCAGGAAGAAAGTGAAAGATAGAGTTTTATTTTAGAGGGAGAGGGGAGGGATCTGAGGTGAAAGACTAGTATGTTGGCTGACCCCTAGTGTTGAGATGATATATCTGCAAGTAGGAAGTCAGGTGTTTTCCATGGCTCTATAAATGTAATCTGAGTTGGGGGGCAGGCCTTGAAGCAGAGTGAATTTGCACTGAAAGAAACAGAGAGAATGGATTGGTGGACATACAGTACAGGAAGATAGGGGAGTTAGAGAGGAATGTGAGAGAGACCTTAGAATGAAGATATGTGAGGAGGGGGAGGAGATTTGAGGTAATTATGCCAGCCATAAATGGGGAAAGGATAGGGGAAGGTGGAGACAGCCAAGCAGGGTATAGGAAACAATTAGAAATTGAAAACAAAAAGTTAGAAATATTTTTATCTGCCAAGAAATAATAACATGCATACAGTAGTGATATTAATAAACATATTGGCTCCAGGGATGACGCAGTTTCCATAGTCTCCTCCATACCTGCTGAGGTGTTGTGAATGCAGCTCTGAGAATCTCACAGATGTAGTATATATATACACACATCTATATAAATACTTTCTTACCTCTCCTATGTTGGACTCCACTTCCTGGGGTGAGGAGTAGCCATAGCAGGCCAGAGCGCCAGGGGGCCACCGAGGCCCACAAGGACCAAGGGAGCCACAAAAGGCAGAGGGTGGCCACAGAGGTTTGTGGGGGGCCATAGGGGACCGCAATAACTGTGGGGGCACAAGGGGCCGAGGGAGTACACAGTGGGCTACAAGTGGCCACATGGAGCTGAAGGAGGCCACAGAGGTCCACGAGGGGCCACAAGAGGCTGCGGGGGTAGCAAGGGGCCCCTGGGACCTCTGGGGGGTCACAGTGGGCCATAAGGGGCTGCAGGGGTCACAGGAAGTTCGCACAGGGACCGCAAAGGAACCACAGAGAGCTACAGAGAATCTGCTGGGGCCACAGGGTCTTCAAGGGGTGCACAGGGCCGCTGGGGCCTGTTGGGGGCAACAGTGGGCCATAAGGGGCATCAGAGCCACAGGGGACCCCAGGAAGGTCTGCAGGGGCCATAAGGGGTGGTGTGGGCACAGGAGGCTATGTGGGCCATAGGGGACCCATTGGGGCCACTGTGGATGCAGTAGGTCCTTAGAAGACCCATGGAGACCCCAGCTAGCCAACTGGGGTGGACATCAGATCCACAGGGGCCACATAAAACTGTGGGGGCCACTTGAGGGCCACAGGAGCCAGAGGGGACTTGCAGGGAGCTTAGAAGACCTTAAGGGGCCACAAGGGGCCTGCTGGGGGCCACAGTAGACCTGCGGGAGCAACAGAAAACCCATAGGGGTCACTTTTGAGCCACAGGGATCACAGAGGACTCAGGGGGCCACCGAAGACCTGAAGGGACCATTTGATGGTTGCAGGGGCCATCGAGGACCTGCAGGGCCGCTGTAGGACTGCATGGGCCTGTGAGTACCTGTGAGAGGTCCGCAGCGGCCCCTCAGAGGCCAAGGGCCTCGGTGCAAGGCACCGGTTGCACCGGCAGTTGCTCCGTCCCTGGATAATTCCTATTTTTTTGTACTATCCTATATTTTTGTAATTTTTGCTATAAATCTTTTCAAATTATCCTTGATACTTCTTGATGGTATATTTTGCTAATAAATATTTTCAGTTACAGGGCTTGCAATGGAATCAGACTCACTGTGTCTGCATACAATACAGTGAGCAAACCCATACAGGGACCATATGTTTGATTATAGCCAGTAAAACAGAGCTTATCATTAATTGTTAATAAAATAAAATACATTCAAGTAAATAGATACACAGGGATAATATATACCTAGTAAAATCCAGAAACCTTCCATATACCTGTTAACGAGCACTTGCTGTACTCCAAAGGAACCAATCAAACCTCACTGACTGGGAGCAAATATCAGGGAGAGATAACATGACAATGACAAACCCAAAAAATAATAAATGAATATTTAAAAAAACAATGTTTTACTATCAGATAAATAGAGATCAGTAACATAGTATTTCAATCAAAATTGCTAAACTTTTTATCATTCTACTTCCAGCTCATTACTATTAATTTTCACAGAAGACAAGGTTCGGTGGAGAGAAGATAGAGCAGGGAGAAGTTAAAGGTTTCACTGCTCTTTCACTGGTCAGCCAGGGGTAGATTCTGCCAAATGAAGGAGGATGTGGTCAGTAAATGTATGCATCTAAATATATATATATATATATATATATATATATATATATATATATATATATATTGTAACGGAACCCATCACTGTTTTACCCTGTTTTATGGTTATTTAATTCTTGGTTAAAATATGATCACATTGCTATACTGTATGTATGTTGGTTTATGCTCTGCAGAATATTAGCCCAGACTATTGCAGACCTTGGCATAATAGATAATCCTATTACAGAGACTCCTCATAAGATAAGGAAGTCTATTGTATAAAGTGTTTTCATTCTCAGACATAAGAACAAAGAAGGATGATCTAATCAATGTCTGATTGTATCAAAGTTGCCAGGTAGCCTCAGGGAGGTGTGACCCACCTATTGTCCCTCTATGTGTATTGTGTGGCCAGCTATGGGGGATGTGTATTGCCTGTGGGAGGAGATGTGTATATATAGTTCTGCACAACAAAATAAAGTCAGTATTTCTTTGACTCCCAAATTGAGTGTCGTCCAATATGGGAGGTTGGGAATGGTGAGACTGTAGTGCTTCTTGGATATTGTACCGTATACCAGCGGAGATATTGCATGTTCCAACTCCGTTACATATATATATATATATATATATATATTAATATATATCACATATAATAGTTGTCATCTTACGTTTTTGTCCGTCACGCCATGTTAAAAGTTATATGGTAGCGCATGCTCATTGAACGCCAATCAATGCTCATTGCGCACCTCTCAATGAATGCCGCAGTCGCTCATAGCGAGGCTTGCAAGACTTTGCTGCAATGAGCACAGAGGCACATAGGCACTCATCGCAAGCCAAGCAAGACTATGTGCAAGAAATGGTGGCCTTGCAGGGTCCCTCTAAGGGTCATCTGGCCAGGCAGGGTTGTTATATTGACGACGACGCTCCACCGATGGAGGATGGACATGGATTGAGGGCTCGCATACACAGCCGAAGCACGTAGCACTTTGGTGCAGTTCGCTAGGCACAAAAGACTTGGAAAATATTATGACTTTAATGGCCGAAAAAATTTCACGAACATAACTCTGAAAACCAATAAATTACTTAAAAACCTCACACACAGCTCGGGGGGGGGGGGGGACCCAGGGAGCCTGTGAGTGAGGTTGCAAGCTCATTTTAGGCTTAATTGCCATTTTTCAGAGATCAGAAATCAGCTAAGTGAGGAACAAAATGACGGCTGAAAAAACATAAATTTTCTCAAACAGGATCAAAACGAGGCCGAAGTCAGTAACACTTAGCAGAACAACATGAGGCACACGGGACTTTGAAAATAAAAGCAACGGGACTCATCACGAGCCACTCTGCGCAGGGCTCGCGATGAGCGCCAAAGGTGCTCAGAGGGGCCAGAGCCTTTCTTTGTGGGGCAAACAGCATTGTCAGGCTTAAAATTTTATTGCCTTCATTTTTGACTGGCAAGTCGCTAGTGTATATATATATATATATATATATATATATATATATATATATATATATATATGGTAAAAGTAGCACCTATTCAGAGTAGATGGCCCTTTTTTATTGTACAAAACACGATAATTTTAAAATATGAGGTAATTATGCAATTTAGATTCCTAATGGAGCAAATCTAGAAGTATCAGATATTGAAAGGTAACAGTGATCAATACCAACCAGCAGCTGCAAAGGCAAGTAAAATATTAGCATGTATTAGGAAGGGTATAGAAGCAAGGGAGGCAAATATAATTCTACCACTATACAAATTCCTAGTATGCCCTCATGAAATATAGAGTATTGTTTTGGGCACCACTTTATAAAAATGACATTTTAGAGCTGGAAAAACTACAATGAAGGGCAACAAAACTAATAAGGGGAGTAGAGGGTCTAAGTTATGTAGAAAGATTTACCAAATGAAACTTAAAAAGGCATCTAAGAGGGGATATGATTACCTTATTTAAATATATCCAGGATCAATACAAAGCTTTGTCAAGTGAACATTTTGTGCCAAGACTAACAAAAGGATGTCTTTTGAGGTTAGAAGTAAAAAGATTCCACTTTAAGGAAAGAAAAGTGTTCTTCACAGTAAGGGTGGTTAAACTATGGAATTCTCTACCAAAGGAGGTTGTGACAGCAGATTCTATAGATAACCTTGAAAAGGGATCGGATATATGTTTAAATAAAGGGCATTCAGGGTTATCCTGGTAAATTAGAGAGGGAGTATTGATCCAGGGAGGGATCCAATCACCAGTATCTGGGGTCAGGAAGGAATTTTATATTTTCTCTTTTGAGACAATTGGCAAGGTTCACCTGTTTTTTTTTTCTGTTTGCCTTTCTCTGGATCAATTAACAATTAACAATTAATCCGCATATTGCAGATCAGAGATCTAAAGAGGTTTGACTTGATGGACTTAAAGAATTTTATAAATCTCAGTTACTATGTACGGTAACTATGTAACTATATTTACAACTAAAAGAACCCAAAAACAGTTGTGATTAGACGTCAATGTAAGTGCCTCTCTGTCAGTGTAAATTTCAGACAACGATTCGTCCAATAAATGATAAATAGATGATGCCTTTTTAGTGTAAAAAAGTAAAATGCAATTACCATACATACTCGAGTATAAGCCGACCTGAGTATAAGCTGATTCACCTATTTTACCACAAAATACTGGGAAAACTTTGTGACTCGAGTATAAGCAAAGGGTCGGAAATGTGCGGCCCTCTGTGTCCCTCTTGCGCCCTCTGTGTCCCCCTCTTGTGTGCCCTTTCTTGTATCCCCCTCTCTCACTCCTGTGTCTGTTCCCCCCTCTCCCTCCTCTGTGTCTCTTCCCCTCCTCTCTCTCCCCTGGGGATGAGGGTGAGGAGGGGGGTTGAGGATGAGGAGGGGGGTGAGGAGGATGATAAGGGAGGGGGAGGGAAAGAGACACGAGGGAGAGGGGGGGAGAGACACAGGGGAGGGAGAGGAGGGAAAGAGACACAGGGGAGGGAGAGGGGGGAAAGAGACACAGGGTGACTTGAGTATAAGCCAAGGGGGCCTTTTTCAGCCTTAAAAAAAGGGCTGAAAAACTCGGCTTATACTCTAGTATATACGGTATATCAATTCTATCAATTCAAAGAACAAAAATAATATATTACTATGCTGATACCACTCTATATAACTTAGAATGTAATGGTACGGTAAGGCAAGGAATCACTATATTAAGGTAATCGTTTGTATTGTGTTGCTTTGCTATGTAGACTATTGACTTTAGTACTATATGAGAAATACTGTCAATTATACAAGTCTATGCATCTGACCAACAGCATAGCAAAGGGAGAAATATTTTTGATTACACTGAGGTAACTAAAGGACCCAAACATAAGAATTGTCAAGAAATTACTAATCTCCTTAATGATTACTAACAAAATTGATAGAAAATCAAATATTAAAGTAGAGAACACTTGGTATATTGTGCAAGTATTATCTGAATTTAATTGAAAAAAAAATACTGTTACAGGGGACCAAGGCCCTTATTGAATTGCAATTGAAATTTGCAACAGTTAGAGGGATTCAGTTGATGAAGCCTGCAGCTACCTGGCCGAAAGCCTAAACCGTAAAACATGCACCCGTAAGTAGCATCTCAGAGCATGATCAATAAAGCAAGGCGTAACTACCGATTTAGAAAGAGCCTGTCATGATTTAATTGTTTAAGGACTCATATTGTCAGTGGTTTGTGAGTATGTCCAAGGGAGCATGACATTGTTACATTGGGATTATGTGTTATTGTGTGGTTATATGTTGCCTGTACATGGTTATTATGTATCCTAGGTATAATATATTAATGGGGAAATATGTTATGGGTTATAATATGTTAGTATTATATTGTATATTGTATTATGGAGTGATAGCTATGTTTTGATTAGTCAACCCTCCCCCATTGTATAAACTCTCAGTCAGGAGTTGCCCATATGGCCCTGAAGGTAAACACTTGAAATGATAGTAGTCAGGAACAAAGGGATCTCCACAGACATAGAGGCACCATAACCCCAGGGGGTCTACAGGGATTTTCACTCAGAGAATCAGGACAAAGTCCAGAGGGCAGGGAGATGTTTCTCCCTTGAAAGTCATAGACCAAATGAATTAGGTAGCCACACCTAGTGGGCAGACCTGGGAGGAGTCTCATGGTTCACACGTAGGGACCCTGCCTGATTGGCCAGAGGCAGTTAGGGGCTGGCTAAAGGTAGCCCCTCCTGGTAATTTTGTATGCATGTTTAAAAGATGGTGTTTTCCAAAATAAAGGTTGTTGAGAGATAGTTTTCACATAAACAAGATGTGAGACTATTTCTGTGTGTTGTATCCTGACTTGGGGAGTGGTCTTGCTATGGGCCACTAAGTAACCTGGATCCAGTATTCTCTGCCTGTAGCTTTTGGGCCTTGCCCTCTTCAGAAGCCATCTTTTGTGCCACAGAGAACAGGAACTACATGATTCTGCTGGGGTAGGTTTGAACTAGGTTCATATCAAGCCCCCAAGAAGAAGCAGATCGTGACAGAGCCAATAGTAAATGAGACCGTCATCATAAGGTCAGTAAAACATGTAGGTTAAACGTCAATCAATTAGTGTTTAGAAGTCCCATATGCGATCAGACTCGCAATCCATCAATGTACAAAATAATATAAATGAATGACGATACTGTTCTCGTCCATGTGGGTGGTCTGATATGTATTAACTCCTTGATTACCGAGATTGATATAACACGGAAATGAAACATAAAATAAAATAATTTTTAATTACAGATTTGCGAGCTTGAGAGTGTTGTGCAATTAATTCTAATGTCTTTCATCGCTTTCCCCGTCTTTTAAAGGGCAGTATTGATATTTTTATTTGCATTTACAGTACTACGATCAGGTGTTTAACCCCCTTGCGAGTCCTATCTGGTACTCATAGGATTTTTTTTTACATTTGCCATTTACGGGTGTGAAAACAATTGCGGGCTTGAGGAATTGTAACAATTGAATAGTGATTTGCGATTGTAAAATTTACGGGCTTGAAAGATCAAAGACTTAGATGGTTTGGAGTTACGATTCTGACAATCGCAGGGATTTTCAGCCTGTAACCTGCAAATTGTTTGCGGGTAGCTAAAAGACGCAGATTGAATAGCAAATTAGTTTACGGGCTACCTTACAAGCTCCTGTAACTAACAATTGCTCAATTGAATAGGGGCCCAAGACTTTTAATTTTAAAAAGCAATTTTGAATCTAAGAACATATTTCATAATGTATGAAAATAAATGGTTGAATTACTGCTTAATGAACATGCTTATTAAAATATTTTGTGTGAAAATAGAGGAAATAGAACTTTATCAAACAAGGTAAGGGTATACTTTACGAGTACAAATTCTAAAAGAAGAAAGACCTGTTACAATTTTTTAAGAAATACTAAGCTTGGTTAAATACAAATACAAATATGGACACTTGGGGTCATGGGGGACCCTTTTGAACCTCACTTTTTAAAGCCCTGACCATTCAAAAGCTCTTTTAGACAATACAAAGTCATTCAGAACTGTGTCACTTCATCTGAGCATAATACAATGGAATCCTATTGGGCAGAAATCTCCATGTAAATTCCCATTGGTAGTAGGCATATTGTTGACTGGCCAATTCTTAATTCCCAAGCTGGAAGGCCCTCCCATGATTAGCTCATATTGTAGCTAGGGAAAACTCCAAGCTGGAGCTTCAGACTGATACACAAGATTAAAATTCAGCCAATTAGATGGCTGCCTGCATTTAAATAGACCAATGGGATGACAGATTCCCTATGGAACAAGCTATGACACGTTATAGTGATGTTTTTGCCCGGGACCCCCCGTGTCTCTCTAACCCCCCCGTGTCTCTCTAACCCACCGTGTCTCTCTAACCCCCCGTGTCTCCCTAACCCCTCGTGTCTATTTCCCTCCCCCCTCCTTATCCTCAACACCCCCCCTCATTCTAGAATGAGGAGGGAGGATGAGGAATGATGTTGAGGATGGGGGGGTTGAGGTTGAGGAGGGACACAGGAAAGGGAGAGGGGAGGAAGAGACACAGGGAAGGGAGAGGGGAGAAGAGACACGGGAGAGAGAGGGGGACACAGAGGGCACAAGAGGGACACAGGGGGCAACACATTTCCCACCCTCGGCTTATACTCATGTCACTCATTTTACCCAGTATTTTGTGGTAAAATAGGTGCAAGGCTTATACTCGGGTCGGCTTATACTTGAGTATATATGGCAGTTAATTAAGTAAGTTTGGTCCCAGAACTTTACTCACATAAGCCTGGTAAAGGGTTGACATTGGGCGGTGCCCTGAATCAGCAAGGGGAGGGCAGAGGACTGGATCTACTGGCGCATCCTATGCTGCAGCACAAGGACGCAGCGATCCCTATGGGAGCAGACTGGCTGCCCCGATGGCCCACTACAAAGCCATACTTGTCTGGCAAATGGATCACCTGAACCTATGAAGGTGGCAAGACCCCTGAACCAACAAGCCCAGAAAAGGGATAAGGACAAAGGCTTTGAAATGGCTGTTGTCAAAGACATAAAACTATATGAAGGACTACTATCATAAATGTGATGGTTTGGGTGATTATTACGTATTAAAAACTCCTAAATCGCCACATAAGCAATCTGTTAATGTTCTAAATGTACTACTGTATCAGAAATCACTGGTTTGTACAGCATAATACTGCTGTGGCATGACTCTGCCAGCATTATGAACCCATAGTAAGAGTATTAACCAGCGATCCTCCATTAAGCCACATCATTCACACTGCCATTGTTTAAATCATAACATTATCAGCTGGTTATTAGTTGTATGGCACCATTTTCAGGGCTTATTGTATAATGTTGAATCAGTGGTGTTATGTACCTACATAATGAATATGTTTTAGTGCCCGTTGTGTATAACAAGTCTGAACCAATTCTATATCGCTCCCAACAAAGTGTTAATGAAATTTCACTCTATTTTTTCAGGGAACTGCCAGTGACAGTAAGTCTGCTGGCATACGTGCAGAGAGACGGGTGACTCAGAACATCCCCCAGGAGTACCGGCCCTTATATGACATCACCTTTATCCCATGAGGACAGGTCTCCCCAGATTGGCCCATGGTGTAATCCAATCAATTTGATTATTCACTATTAGGTGAGAAATTCCAACTTGGTTTGCTCCCTTCTTCATGGTAATGTGTGACTTTCCCCATTATTTTTTCCCCTATAAATACTGTGTATTTTAATCAAATAAACTATGCTATGTTTGGCTATAAATAACCACAGTGAATGTGTCATTCACTTTGTTTATCTTATTGAGCTAAATCACTTGCTGGTATCCTGATTCTCCTACTAGGTCTATTTTAGGGACCTTCATCTGCCCCTGTGTTCCTGCATCCTGATCCTGCTGTTCCTGGCCTAGAGAATCAAGCTGGGCTCTGAGATTTCCAAACTCATCCCAATCCAAGGGGTGGTCCTGTAGGCCGAAAGCAGGAAGGTTTTGGGGTGCACCTCGAGCCCTCACCCCTGGGTCGTGAAACATTAATTGCCAAGTTAACATTAAAAAGTACTTAAAAGACCACTGCAGTTCAAGGAAAGACATTTGTTTGTCAAATATTGTCCAAACTAGCAACAGGCCCTATTCTATTGCTTAATTCCTAAATGTATACACACTTACACACACTGCTCTTAATATTGCCACAGATTCTATTAGCTACCCGCAATCTGATTACCAGTTTCCAGCGCATAATAAGCACGGGCCGGCCAAAGCTGCACATTTGGCCTTAGAACACCATTGGTTCTAGCACAGCTTGAATAATATTAGCTCTAAATAATTAAGGTTACACAAAATCAATAATCTACTAGACCTGTAGCTCTTGCTCGCAAATAAAGTCTGACCCGCAACTGAAAAAAGTATCAAGTTTCTATCAAAAATATTAGGAGTACTAAATAGGACTCACAAAAGCTTTTTCAAACACTTAGTAGAGCTGTAACAGCAATTAAACACATAATACTGTACTTTAACAGCACGTGAAGGCATATAAATACATTATAATTAATTGCACAACAGTCTCACACCCACAAATATGAAATTAAAAAATAAGTAATATTGATCCCGGGACTCAAGGGGTTAATAAATATCATGAAACTCACATGGACTAGAACATATGATCTAATGCATTTTATAGATTGCTAGATTGCTTGATTGAAAAATTGCAAATATTACTTATTGGCACTAATTAATTCTTAGCCTCTGATTGCAGATTATGTCTAACTTCCATGTTATACTGACATCATGACAGTCTCATTTACCATTGGCTGTGTCTAAGAAGTAAATTACGGGCTTGCTTAAATATTGTCAGATCATATGATCACACCCCCTGAAATCCGACTAAAAGGGCAGGGTTCAGACTTAAGGTCGAGCTGAGTCAATAGAATACATCTAAATAAAAAAATTGTAAGTTTGAGACATTTACAAGCAGCTAATAGAATATAGCCCAATATTAGTAGCTGACGCAAATATTTTTTGTGAAAATCAAATTTTTTAAGACTTTGTTTATTAGCACTACCACAGACCTTGAATGTATAACTTCATAGGTGAGAATTTGTATTGAACTATGATTTGTTTATCCATTTACTCCACTTCAAGTTAGGCTAAGCATCTTCAGACTCCCTATGGCCTTGCTAGCCAGGGAGGTCATTGCTACGTGGTCACAGTGATCACGTATTAGTGGGAATGGAGTACACCGCCAAGCCAGCCTGCCCCAGGTAGTCCAATGTAAAATTTGGGCGCTGCTCCCATTGGATCATCCAAGGATCCAGGCTTGAAAGGGAGGGAAATTAAAAAAAAATTGCAATATTTACTTAGTATCAATGTTTAACTTTAATGTATTGTTTTGAAGGAGTATAATGTCCCTGGGAAATAAATTGTTAGGCCCTGTTGGAGAATGCATTCTGTTGCAGTGTATTGCTTGAAAAGTAATCTTTGTCAGAGAGACTTAGGAGCCGCAAAATACATTTACAGGAAATAGACTGAAGTGCCACATTTCCTCCATAGTCACTCTTCAGTGTGAAAACACCTAAAAATGATGAAGGAATTGAGAAGATGCTTGGGGGTGTGATATATTATAGCAACATTTAGAGAGAGGGGAGAAAACAGTCAAACAGTGTAAACTTCAATTTAAAAATAATCCATTACTAGAGATCACGGGATCACATGATATGAAATAAAAATATTATTAAAAACAACATTTAAATCTTATTTTGATTTCTTAAAAATGGTCCTTGATACATTTGATCATTGCAGAATAAATCCTTCAGCCCTCATATAATAGGCAAGACATTAGTAGTGTATTAGAACAGTTCTGCATACTACTTTATTAATTTGCCTAAAGCCACAATAAATATTGTAGTGCCAAAACACTACCGTATGTGTGAATGTGTTACAGCATATGATACAATCTCTAGGAGACAGAAAGATGTGTAAATATTCTGATATAAATAAACAGGAAATTCATTAGGGATAACACTTATAGAAACTTGGGGCCTCATTCTATTAGCGGCCGTAAATCGTCCGTAAGGCTGCGATTCCTTGCGGGGGTTCAGTTAACTCACGATTCTATTATACGGCCCCGCAAGGATCTCCTCTTACGGCCGGCCGCATATCTTGGAACCGGCCGTAAGCTCTGAAATCTAAAAACTCAAAAATAAATTCAAGCCTGCACTGTACAGCTCTGTAAATGCTAGGGATCATATTGGGGGACATGAGGATTAAAAGTAACCCCCTCTCAAGCTTGCACATCAGCCCAAACCCGAGTTCAAATTAACTGTTTATTTGCCGGCTGCGGCGTGGGTGTGTCTGAGGTGCTCCAAGCACTCTGGACTTTTTACATGGATATTTTACGGATATTAAAAATAAAATATTTTACGGATTTGAGTATCGGATAATTATGTGCTATTTTTTCTAACACCTAAAATCCCTTTATAGTCTTCTCAAAGTGCAGGATGGCTTTATTTGAGCTATTTTATGTGCTTAATTGGTGCTAGCGGGACCTTTTTCCTGCAAGTAAGCTGCGGCTCACTTTTAGCCTTGCTGAGAGGTTTCCCGGAGCAATTGAATTGCAAATAGGAACTTCTTACGGCCGAAACTCTTGCGGCCGTTTAAGATCAAAGGCTTTCCTCTGGCGCGAGCGGCCGCAAGAGATAGCAAGGCACCGGCCGCAAGCCTGCCGGAGCCCCCGGCCGTAAGGGAATAGAATAGCCGAATAGCTTGCGGCCGGTCCTTGCGGCCCCGCAACGGCTGCGGCCGCTAATAGAATGAGGCCCTTGATGTTCAGCCTCTTTTGGCACACAACTGACCATGATCTTATGTGTTTCTACTAGTCATATTATAAAACGTATATCTACTATCAAATGTTAAATTAAATACATTGCTTAAAAATAATACCTTATTATAAATATACAGGTAATCATTTTAGAGAAAAGGAAATTAGTTTTAGTAGGTAAAACATTTTTAGAAGTTCAACAACAAAAAAAAATGTTCATAAACAACTTTTACATCAGTGAAGGTTGAGGGGCCCTTCCAAAACAGCAACAGCGAGGAAGGTTTGGAAAATTTGAGAATACAAATGTATTATAATGTTTGACGTGTTATAATCTAGATTCAATACTATGAGCCTCATTCAATTGTAAGCTCGCAATTGCTTCCAAACTGAACTTTTGGCAGCAGGTTACATTTTTTCTAAACATTTAGATGTATTTATTTGTCTCTAACTCGCAACTGTTCTCTCATAGCCTCCACATGGAAACCAAGCACTTGCAAGTAGGATTTCAGGGGGCGTGATTATATGATCTGTCAATATTTAAGCAAGCCAATAGTAAATGAGACGGTCATCATGACGTTAGTAAAAAATGGAGTTTATACTACAATTAATTAATTTTTAGAAGTAAAATTTGTGATTGGACTTGCAATCCAGCAATGTAGAAATCAATAAAAATCATTAAAGCAACTGTTCTACTCCATGCAGTAACCCCTTGATTCCTGGGATCGATATAACACGGAAATAAAAGTTCAATTTAATGCAACATTTTATTGCAGATTTGCGAGCTTGTTGTGCAATTAATTCCAATTCCTTTGATTGCTTTCCCACTATTTTTAACAATATTAAGAGAGTCCCTGACTTGCTATATCCAGTACCTGTTCCCAATAGTATAACATTTATAGGGGACAAAACAAAGGAACTCGGCCAAACCTTAGCATTAACAAACACAAAGCAACTTTAAATTACCCATCTAAAGAGTGGGCATAATTTAAAATAGTGGCAAACCAACTGTGATCTAGTGTGGTACTAGAGGCAGTGTTAGTAAATTGAACTCTCAAATGAAAGCTGGAGTCTCATATTGTTAAAACATAACCTTTATTGTGAGAACAAATTTAATATAATAATCAGCACCTAAAACAGAGCTGTGAAATTAAATATTGATAAAAAAAACTGCAGGTGAAGGAAGGATAGCTGGGATTAGAGTGAGCGTTATTATACTGCAAATTAAGACATATGTTGCTGCAGTACCAGGATAAGGAACTTTCAACCTAGGGTCTATGGCTGTAGACCCTGAGAGAACCAAAGAGACAGCGCTATATCCTTGGTCAAAGTGTATCAACATGATCAACTAGATGTTGATGCTAATACAATGTTTGTTTCAACATTCGATAACAATAATGTGATACATGAGGTTCTCCTCACTAAGATAAAATGCTCAATGATGGTATGAATGAATGTGGCTGTGTGTCTTTAGTGCTCAAATTGGCACAGAGTAAAGGTGGTATGGTAGTCTGTATGTTTAGACACGTCCTGGTGGCAACCATATGAAAAGAATACTATAATCGGTGCAGATGTCTAATTCACAGGTCAGAAAAGGATCCTAGTATATATAGCCAGACAGTATCATAATGAATGCAACATGGGAGACTATTGAGCAAACTAAGGGTTACAGGAATTGCCATAAATATTGGAATAAATTCTGCTTTCTGTAGATTGTGTCCGATTTCCCTCACACACCGCAGTCTATTTTCCTCATAATTTAAACTACCTGCCTTGAATTTGCAGCAGGGCGACCAATCAAAGAGGGGCCCACAGACAATGGTAATTTAATAAGCCCAATGATGTTAAGGCCTACCAAGTCTTAGGGTGAAAATGTGGAAGAGGCAGGTGTCCTATTCATAGGATTATAGAGATAAAGAGGACAATAAGGCAAGACTTTAATGACTTTACTGGCACTACTCTGCCTACCCAAGACCGTAAGGGTGAGGAGGTCAGGGAAGGACTGTAACTCTTTTATGTGAGTTAGTCAAGCCTGTCACAGGGCTGTTCCATTGGTGGGTTCCATCTTCTGTTAGCCTTGGCCAATCATGGTTGACAAAATCCCCCACTCCATCGATGTCCTAGTCGTTCTCATACCTCAGGGTGGAAAGTGGTGGGGAACTGGGTAGCATAAACAATTCTCATCATAAATTCACACTTTCCTTGCCTGGATAGTCTGGGCCATTCCCTGCCTTGCCTACTCCAGCGGTTATCCTACTGGCTGCCCCTCAGGCAACATGGTATCATCTCATTACTGTGATTAAACTTTTTTGTTGCAGCAAATAGAGGGTATTGCCATTTGAATTTGATTGTTGTGTTGGTCCATTCAATGTCTACATAGTCTTATGATGTAGAACAGCATTAATATATTTCATGTCCATTTAAAAAAGTATCATATCTTCCCAATAATGAGAAATAATAGTTTAGTTTATATCTATGGATATCTAACTGTATATATGTGCTACATTTTTGTCTGTCTTTCAGCTTTAACCATATTACCAACTAGTAGTCAGACACCAGCCTTTATTTATAAGTCTTGTTTTTGTTTGTTTTATATCAATTTCAGCTAAAGTGTTTTCCAACAACTGCCTCAGCATTTCTTATTTTGTGGAATTTACATAGTGCTAGCAGTAAGTGAAATTTATTTTCTTTACGCTTCTGGATTTCTTTGAATTTTATTACGTTATGTCATATTTAATTATATTCAGACCAAGCGCCTTATTTTCCCCAGCTAGCAACTTGAGCTATATGAATGCCTGAAATCACTGTTTAGAAAATTGACTTCAAACAAAAAATGGATGAAAAGTAATGCAATGAAAAATTCTAATTTATTTGTAGTAACTAAGATTAAGTCTTTTAATCAGAAAAGTAGTAAACAATTATTTAGTATATTATGTGTTCTTTTCTGTTTTAAACTTATTTTATAAAGTAACTGAAACGTTCAAAGATGGTTAAACTAATTATTATATTAAATGTTTATAAAGGAATTTCTAAAATGCAGTTTTGTAATAGGATTCTCTTAATAAGACTTTATCACCTGTTACGTTGGTACGACAGCATTTGTAATTGAAACCATGATGTCATGTGATGTTGTATTTATATTTAGCAGCACCAGTTGCAGAGAATTCAGGCTTCTTGTTCCAACCACCATGTTTTACACAATTCCTACCCATTGTCTTAACAAGAAAATATCCAAGTGAGATGGACTAAAGAGGAAATTCGTACATTTTTTAGCTATTTCTCTCAACACGAGAAATACATAATGTTTTATTATGGACTTGGTCAGTTGCCAACGTTCATACATGGCTGTTGTCACTGATGGCATTGGGTACTATGCCAATATTCCTGTCTATGTTTTGGTTTTATTGCTTAAACCACTAGTACTTCATGGTAAAGCTCCAGCAATGGTGTGTTTAGAACTAGGCCTCTGAGAATTTAGAGGTGGCACATTTTGAAGTAGCCACATAGCAGAGTATTGTACAGATACTTATTTTACCCCTTTTTTATTTTGTAATTCATCACTCTCCATCGCTCTCCTCCACTTCCAACCTATCATCATTCTCATCACAATACCCCCCCCCCTTCTATTATCCTAACCCAACAAGCTCCTTATCTTTTCTGACACTCATTTCACTCTTATTGCCCCACCTCTTACCTTCTCCATTCCACCACTTGCCCCCTGGGCCACTGACATTCTGACATTCCACCCCCGCCCATATATTTTTTTACCCCCATCAATCTCCTTCCCATCCCTGTTCCACCATTTGTCTAAAAGCTGAGGTAGATATCATCATTCTCATCACACCCCCCCTTCTATTATCCTAATCCAACAAGCTCCATATCTTTTCTGCCACTCCGTTCAATCTTATTGCCCAACCTCTTACCTTCTCCATTCCACCACTTGCCCCCTGGGCCGCTGACATTCCACCCCCGCCCACACATTTTCTTACCCCCATCAATCTCCTTCCCATCCCTGTTCCCCATTTGACTAAAAGCTGAGGTAGATCTGCAATGAGTCCTTGTGATGTCATGTCATGTGATATAACCAAGCCTCATAGGACACAGTAGGAGAGAGGAGGAAAAATAAATAGAAGATTGGTTCTTCTGTTCATCTTATGCCTCTTTTGATGAGAGCTATGGTGCCACCTGAACTCTTGAAGGTTTCCCCCTAACGATATACCATTAACTCTGTGTTCAGTCCATTTCTATGTTACTCCCTCCACCTTATCCACGTCTGTACCCTACCATGATATCCTACACACTTCTACACCCCACTCATCTGCCACCAATCTAATTTGCCCTCCTCTGCTTCCCTTTATACACTCTATTGTCATCTACCCATTCCTAATATCCCATTATGTCTATGATTTTACCCTGCCCCGTGCTGCCATTTTATGCTCCATCCCATCTCCACCGCCCATGGCCCAATGCCCTACTCTGCTGAAATCCATCTTATTCCCTATTCTTGCATAACCTGTCATCCTTGTTATGATCATCCTCCTATTTATATTCTCCCCAATCTGTCCTATTCTGCCCTCATATCCCTTGGCACCACAAAATCTAAACACAGCACCAGACCCAGAGTCTGAAATTCTGTTATAATGGAAAACAATAGAAATGATAAAGTTTGAATTGGCTACCCCCTTACATGAACTCAATCAGCTGGAGAACGATCCTTGACCAAAAGGTTGTCATATATTATATTGTAATAATGCAAAAATAAATGTAAACAAAATAATTGTAAGTTGGAGTGCATGTTTATCTCTCTCCTCACTGACACTTCACTATTTAGTTTATGCATTGAATTGGTTCTGTATTAAATATAAATACAATGTATAACACCCCTTGCATACATGTTTCACCCCCAGGCAGTAAGACATCCAGTAGTCGATAATGACCGGCATAGAAATCATAGGTAGGTACATCCTGAGATTTATAGCGATTTTTATAGCAATTTTGCTACTGGAAAATATACATCTTGACCTGTTCACTAGCACTTTAAATAGTACACGTGTCTCAGCATCGTACTGTAAAAGCTTTTTTTTAATTTATTTTTTTCTTGCATATTTTTACTTGATTTGATAACTCAAATAAAATGAGAAAGAACATTAAAAAGGGATAATGAAACCATTATGCTTTGCATTTTTGTAATAAAGTAAAGCTAATTAATTTTACTATGACTTTCCAAATATACAAACCATTAGCTATAATTTTCAAGGATGGGCCGGGACGGGGCAAAAACAGTACAGCGATTATGTGTCCATTTTTATGTTCTCTAAACATCTCTACCTATCATAAAAAAAAAAAAAATTGAATGCTTGTTGGAAAATGTGGTTCTTTTAAATGTTATTTAATTTCACAGAAATAAAAAAAATCATATTTATGTATGCTTGTTTTGGTGAAGTAAGAGAGAAACTTATATTAATAATTTACATATCAAGATATGATTCAGTAGTATCTATTCTAAGCTCTAAAAATGAATGTCAAGCACCGACAATTTGTGTGATGTAGCTAAAAATAAAAGTAAAGTATTTTCCAAAATAAATATACAGAACACTTTTTAACATCAAACAGTTTTTGCCATTTAGATGATCATCACTGATTATCTGGCTCAGAAAATAAATCATTTTTTATCAGCCTTGTCGGGTCTGCACTAGCTTTATATTATGAAGTGTGTCACCCAGATCGGTATTTTGGCAAGGTTATCGGAAAGTCATAAACTTTATATTGCATTGTAGTTTCATGCAAAATATTAGATTTTTAAACATTTTTGAACATTGGATCGGTGGATGTGAGATTCATGTTTTGACTCAGCACTAATGCAAACTTTTATCTACATCAGCCGGGGTTTGTGTAGGTTTTATGCTGCCCTAGGCCAAATCAAATTTGAGCCTCCCCCAACGACCCAGTTACGACTCCTCCTTTGGCCATGGCATGGTAAATATGGATTCTCAAACAGTAATAGCTAAGAATAAATACACACACACACACACACACATACATTGGGATTTTAAATACCACAGCTCATTTATTATTGAATTACTTAACAGGTAATAAGAACAAATAGCGAGAGGTGCTTTCCCACCCATAAACTCAACTCGAGGGGACCCCATGGCCCAAGACTACTGATAGGTCATGAAAAAACCCTGATGCCCACACCTCACTGTAGGAAAGCACCCTCCGCCAACCAGCTGTGACAAGGCCGCCATACTGGATATTCTGCCAAATAATCCAAAAAATTGCTGTACCAGGGAAGGGTGGGAGGGAAGATGTAAACAAAAGAAGAGTTTAGAAGAAAAGAGCAACTGTGAAATAAAGCTTCTACATAACCATCCCTCCCTGTTTATCACCAACCCTTTATATTAACCCCTTAACAAAAAACACCTTAAATAACCAATTGGCTTAACTCAACTTCGTATGTCCATGGGATTCCTTCCTCTTGTTATCTTCTAGTCATAAGTTTACCGCACACCTATACTGAAAATGATAAATATGTGTTTATGTAAGATTACATAAGGTCAAAAAGTGCCCGTTACACTTGTAGACAGAATATTCTCTGCATATAGGACTCCATTCAATTAGTCCACTAAAATCCGGGATAACCAGTTGAGAAACTATAAAAACCTAAGTTCGGGAATTATTATATGGTTCCTGGAATAAAAAACACCTTTAAAACTAACTGACTCACATCCAGAATCGATTTGCCGGACCTCTCTAGCCTCAACGTGAGCTTGTTGCCTGAACCTCAGAAGTCTCCTTGCAATGCTACGGAACGCCAACCACTACCGTCATCTCACTATGATAACACTATCATCATCCCATATCCCTGTCTATCGATTTAAACCTCTTCCCATGGCAGAACATGGGTTAAATAATAATTAAAATGCAGGGGATTCCTGACTTCTTCATCTATGAGACTCTACTCCCTACCTGCTACCTACTAGGAGCCAGGGGATTCTCCCTTCCTATGAGGGTCCCAGGGATGCCCCAATATTACGCCTTCCTACCTACTAGCTCCAATTATCCAGGGGATCACCTACCTAAAGTATAATCATGGGGGTCCATATAGACCACATGGCACCTAATATGAACCAGTTACCATGGGGATCCCATTGGACTTTCATGGGAATCTAAAGTATAATGGCACTTATATTAATCTCCACACCATGGTGGTCCTCACCATTAACCCTATACCATGGGGGTCTCTGTGGACCCATATGGCATATTTAACTATAAGGATCTATCTTTAACCCCAAACCACTGGGTTCTTCAACAGACCCCCATAGTATACAGTAGGTATAACTAGTTATACTGGGATACTTTGAAAATCTGTGAATTCTGATTGGTCCTTTTGTTAAACTCTGATGATGTGTGGGGTGTGTGCTGCACTAAGAGAGAGGAAATTACCCTCATAGGTGGAAATTCAAGAAAGGGACATCTGTAAAGTTAAGAAAAGATGATCAGACTATATTAAACGTACACTTATGTGCACCACAATAAAATAAGGATCCACAATATTATAAAAATATAATAAAACAAAAGTTTCAAATAAAATCCTATAAAAAAAATTACCAATTAATTAATAGGATACAAGAGCATTGATGTAACTTCTTAATTAATGCCACTGCACTTCATACCAAAGAAACATTTAAACACAAAAAAATATTTGTCTAATAAAAAAGGTAACAATATATTGCAGTATTTTGATGATTGATCTGGAATACTCACAGCTTCTCCATCCTACGTAACAGACAGTATGAAATACAAAACAAGCGTTCACAGCATAAAGACATATTTTAAATGAACAGGAAGTTGATTTAATTTTAATATATATAGTCTATACATTGTACTAGCAGTTTTTCTCTTCAGTAAATAATATCTAAAATATTAAGAATTAATTGTGCGGCTCCTGTATGCTAAAGTGCAGCTCAGAGTACTTGATAAGGGTAGGAGAGGGGTCTAACTGCCAGATAACATTGAAGGTCTTTATTTGGCCACTACAGAAACAGGCATGTTAACTGTAATCCTAATTAGCACATTAAAGCAGCTAATTATTAAACCACTCATTTGCATATAAATACAGCACCAGGGAATATCCCAAAATTGATTCACTTTAGAAAAATGGATAATACAATTTCATTCCCTTTAAGAATAACCCCAAAAAACACTTAATTTTGGAGTGACAGAGTCCCTTTAATACAAATATAAAAATGTTCTCAGTCTCAGGTATTGTACAAGGAACAGAGGGATTTTCACTTGCAGTTTGGATGCTTGACCTACTGCTCTTGTATTCGGAAAAGTAATTTATTCTGTCAGTATGTTATTTTGTGGAAGTTTTTATTTTATAGTTACTAGAAACAATGAAAAATATGCATTGAATATGTTTCTCAAACTGGAGAAAAGACTGACCTTAAGGTGTATGCATTTTCTTTTTTTATTTGTTTATGACCCTCTGTGACCTCATGGACTGTCACACATGATACTCATCTTTATGTTCATGGTCATCCACTTAGTATTTATGGCAGAGATACTGCAGTGGGTTGCCAGGTTATTCTAGTATTCCGAGGTGAAAGCACCAAATACTAACCACTGGTCCACCAGGAAACCCCTCTGCGCATGCGCAGCATATAAATCAGAGGCATCAGTCAAGGGCAGCTCACATGAACGTATAGTTTGGTTTAGTTTAATCTACATAATTGCTGTGTGGGGTTAAAAAGATATAATAGAGATGCAGATTCCTTATCATACATTTGAAACCCTGAACGATATTCAATAAGGTAAGAGCTTTCCCACCAGTGAAGCCAGTTATTGTATTTTTCTTGAAGTCTCTTTTTCAAACTGGAGACCTCACTTCATACAGTACTTTAGTAAATAGGTTCTACAGAAAAAACTGATGGACTGGAGACATCGGTCAGTGTTCCCCAATGAGCACCTTCCTAAAAACACATGTCAAACGAACGTTCTTAAAGGCTCAGCGTATTAAATAAGTTAGACCAGTAACTTGTTCTTTGGAGTCCGGAATATTGTAGTATCTAATTCCAACTTCTACCTTCAGCAACTTCATGTCTCTACAGTCTTCCCGTGTGCCAGGCTGCCTGCTCTTCTTGGTTATTTGCTCCAGCCTATTGGGTCATTGAAGCAATGAACATGATGGAGCTCAGCGTTGAACTTGTCTTTGTTAGACACCTATGGCCATATTCAATTCCAGGCCTGCAACTTAATTGCAGACGGCTGAATGTCTGCGGGTGTGTTGCGGACTCCCGTTCGTCTCCGATTGCTATGCTATTCAATTGCTCAAGCGCGCAAGTTGCTGTCCCAAGGCCAAACCATGCACTGGTTCATTGTAGTTAAGGGCGAGAACATGATTAATTCAGCAAGCCCGTAACCTCCCATTTCGAATCAGCTAATAGAAAACAAGACTGTCATTATTACGGCAGTAAAACATGGAGGTTACATGTCAATCAATTAAATTCGGGGGTCCGATATGCAACCAGACTCGCAAACCCGCAAAATTAAGAATTCTGAGAATGAATGCCAATACTGCTCTAGTCCATATGGGTGGCCTGATATATATTAACTCATTGATACCCGAGACCGATTTAACCCTGACTTAACCCCTTACTTTAAGTTCTTGCCGATTTGCTGGCTTGAGACTGTGGTGCAATTAATTCTAATGTCTATCATCGCTTTCCCCGTTATTTACAGTGCAGTATTGTTTTTTTTATTTGCATTTAAAGTGCTACGAATAGGTGTTTAACCCCCTTGTGGGTCCTCTCTAGCACTCCTTGGATTTTCTCCTTCGTTTGCCATTTACAGGTGTGAAAACATTTGCGGGCTTAGGGAAAATGAGCAATTGAATTTTTTTGAAGCGATTTTAGCCTTACGAAAGTGAAAGATCAAAGGCTTCTGGATGTTGTAAGTTCCGAGTTTAACCATTGTAATTTTTTCACGCCCATACCTCGAATGCCGATCGGAGCCCGTAATAGGACGCCCATTGAATAGCAATTTAACTTGCGACCTCACTTATGGGCTCCAGGATTTTCCAAAAGTTAAATTGAATAGGGGCCCTGGTTCCGGCATTGTACCGGTCACTGACCAGATTTGTTCCTTGGCGCTACCTGGAAATATGCTCCCATCAGCAACCGAGATCGTAAAAAAAAATAAGTACAAGTATATCCTAACTGTGGCAAAATCTCACTTTACTGCAGATAAACCCAAATAAAAAACAATATTTTGCAAGTAAGTTTGGAAAATATACATTTTTCCTCACACCTTCCCTTATATCGATATGTCTTTAGAGAGGACTTTTTATTTCAGCCAACTATAGTCAATATCTGTGTATATCTCAATGTTGCATTAACATTTTAACAGATTTATATGCAGATGTTTTTATTCCTTCTGGGAAATTGGTTTGCAACATTTTCTTTTTTTATAGCACGTTATTACTCAATTGCATGCAACACCGCCATTATTTGTATGTGTCTGTGGATTATACTACTAGGCATTTGCTTAATTTAGTCTATAGATCTCATTGGCTGAATGAGGACAAGCCCCAAGAACAGTCAATAATGTAAATATTGTTTTTCCACTGAGACATTCATTTGAATGTTGCATTATTAGATGTTCTGTGTTGGATAGAACAACAAAAAATCTTTCCATGTCCCTTAAATGATCAATCTTATTCCCCCCTTATAAAATATATTTCCCCAATGGTCTCTGACCATATATTCTTACCAAAACTGTTGTTTTATGCTATACCTAAAGCTGAGTATATTCAGTAGTCTTCCTTCCAATTACTGCAAGATCACTTTGTACATCTGATTCTGCAAGAGTATGAACTTACCATTTTGAAACACTACCTTTCCTAATAGATAATACATTTAATTTATTTTTTTAAATTAAGATCAATGTATCACATTGAAAAATAACCTTTTTAATGCATATTATGCTGTTTGTAATGCAAGATAGATTATACTATCTCTTTAAATCTGATATTATTATATTATGGTGTTAAAAAATTAGATGTCCCATATACTTTATAAATTTTTTCAAAGAACTACACTTCCTGTTCCTCCTCTTCTTCTGTTCTTCCTGTTCAAAGCATTAGTAGTACGACTGCCTGCTTGACCACATTCAAGGAGTGGTCTATTACCCTGCACAAGAAAAGAACACAACACACAAAGGGTTTACCTGGTACCAGTTTGCGAGTAACAATAAAAACAACACACGGGTATAGTGATTCAAATTGTCTCTGCTTTATTGATTGTTCTTCACTGCTTTATATCCCAAGTGTACGTGCAAGTTTGCCTTTACCGTCCCGTTGGCCAGCAATCAAGGACACAGAAAAGGAAACTGAGGTTGTCTGTCGCAGATGTGAGCCAACAGTATATCTTGCAGAAAAAACAAGTTATTCTTGCAATCCCAGCACTTACAAGGACAAACTCTTAATTAGCTTCTTTGAACATGTGGATATAATCCAAGAAAGGCATCTTCAGAACAATCTGCAGGATTAATATATTAGCAGGTGGTTAAACTTTAGGCTTATATGTAAATCACCCTTACATGGTCAAATATTGACATCAACCTAATTTACCCATGGGGCTACTTTCCACTGATGAAACATTGGCTAAACATGCTATGCCAACACTCCTGACAAGCAAACAGTATTTTACATGTCCAATATGGAAAAAACTAGATGCAAAATCTCTGAAAGTATATTGTCCAAAAATGCTTTTATGCTTAAAGGGTCATTTTCACCCCAAAATAAAGTTAATGTTTTTAGGTTATTATTAAAGAGCATAAAAACCAGCTGTACATTGCAGTGGTACTGAATCTGGTCCGTACCACCCACTAATGGGCAATTCAAGCTTTCATGGTGGGCAGCGGGGTAATCGCTAGGTGGCATCACTGAAGCATGACACTCCGGAGACCCGCAGCACCGCGCTTGGCTGGTTGAAGAGCTGGTTGAGAGAGCCCAGGGACAGCAGTCAGGACCGGATCACCATCTAGTAAATACAGTGTGATACATTACTAGGGTCATATGATTTATGTAACCAGAAATGAGAGAGAGTAAAGTGAGTTTCTGCGGCAGTGGTGGGCGGTAAGGAAATGTTACCATCAAAAGTGGGAGGTAGGTATAAAAAGGTTAAAGACCTATGCAGGTCTTTATTTTTATTTTCTAAAGTGAATCCTTCCACATTATTGGTGCTGCATTTGTATGCAAATGAGCAGCTCTTAAATACTAATAAGCTGCTTTGATGTGCTAATTAGGATTTAATTATTCTTGTCTGCCCCTGTGATGGCCAATAACAATAATAACAATAACAATAACCATAAATGTTGTTATGCAATTATATTTCCTCCCCAATCTTATCAACAACTCTAGGACACTAATTAGCATATTGAGCCACACATTAGTATACTACTCAGTGCTGAATATCTCAGGAATTATTTACTGTAGAGAAAAGGACTAGTGCAATGTATAGACAGACAGTTTTTATATTATGTAAAATTAAACCACCATTGTGTTGGGGTGGCAGTGTCTCTTTAAGGCCCATATACTACGGAATTGCATTCATTTTCTTAATTTTCGGAAGTTTTGCCAAACTGAAAAGGTTCAGTAATTCTACTTGTATAAACAATTAATCTGTAATGAGAGACAGGTGTTTTGTTTCTGTGTACATGATGCTATAAGTGTGAGGTGAACATGAACATAGAGGGGGATATTTATTAAAATGTGGAGTGACAAGTTCCCAGGCTCCTCTGGGATTGTGCCAGTGTTTCTAGCACTTTGATGGAGGACACAATACAAGAGGCTGTAGATACTTTTCCAAGTTTTGCTAAAATTTAGTTAGTGATACATAAATAATAAATCAAAACAAATCAAAGAAAATAATAGGCCTGGCACCCACTGAAGCACATCCTTAACTAACATACAGTTTCGTCACTAACCAGCTCTAATCCAGCTAAATCTGGGTGGAGCAAAAAAAGGTCCAATAGTTTGTTAAATCATTGGCCTGTAGGCTTCAGATTTCCAGGTCTCCACGCTGCTCAAAATAATCATAAGTTGCAGGCTACTGTCTCTTGGTGTTTCCTTCTCCAGCTCAGACAGACTACATAAACAAAATCCATAATCAGCCCCACCTCTATTCCAAGAGGAATCGTAAATCAGGTCTGCCCAGTTGCATCTAATCCGATGAGTAGAAAATTTAACTACTTCAGTACTTCTGATGAAACAGAGCTTTACAGAGTCTTTGTTGGGACTATTTTGAAGGATCAGAATCAGAGCTTTTAAGCACTTGTTAATAAAATGATGTTTAGATATGGAAACAAACCCTTAGGTAGTTTATTTTAATAATAAACCAGGGAACTTCCATATCCCTTTAAGGTCTTACTCGCAAGTTTTCTTTCCCAAGTTAAATCTCGAGACATCATCTGTTTCTTCAGTGTGATATCTCACATATTTCCTTTTTATCCACTTCTTGTTTCTGTTTGACACCAACATGGATTTTTAAAGAATGATAGCAGGGGAGACAGCAGTTTCACCAGAAGAAGCAGAAGGACAATGAGATACATGAATGATGTGACATTTGAGCAGACGTCTTGGCAGCCAGATGTTCTTTGCATCTGTTTACTTCTGTCCCTGGTGAAGGGAAATCAGGCAAGTTTGGTTTTTAACAGTTGGCCAAGAGTGATTGCAAAATATATTGCTCATTTTTCCATACAGTGCAAATCCTTCGGTTCTGTCTAAGATTTGAACTTGGAAAGATTTAAAAATGAGTTCTAGAAAATGGACAGAATAGGAAAGACAAGCAAATCTTAGGGTCAAATATCTATATTTATATTCTTTGCATGTTTATAAAATAACTTGCTTCCAATATTTTCATTGAATTCCATAATAAATCTGTAATATTTATAATTAAATTGTGTTGCAAAAGATGCCAGTATACAATATGCAAGAAAAATATTTGTTAAGTGTCATCAAGGTATATAGAAGATTCATAGATAATGAATGCATCTTATACAGGAGAATCTGTAGTGTATGCAAACATTGTTTTGCATGAAAAAAATCATAAAATAAACATTAATAATCTTACCCTAAAGTTTTCATGTTTCTTCAGTTTTCAGACTGTTGAATTAAGGAATGCTACTGAAAATCCAAGCTAAATTAGCATAAAATTCATTATTCATTTTGGCCAATCAGAGGCACCTACAACTTTTTTGCAATGTCTCTGCAGCAAAGCATCATGGGATGTGTAATATTTTGTTCCCATCACAAGAAAGCAAGGAAGCAGCTTCAGGCAGCGCTGCTCTGGATCTCTGCACAGTGCTAATCATGGCTTGAGAATTAGTATAGGGTTAAAAATGTTTACTTCAATTCAGTGTTTTTATTGGTTATTACAAGGTGCCTATATAGGCACCTTTGGGGTGTGGAAACCACATTTTTGATTTCAATAAAATAAATCTGCATGTGTATAGAATGAATCAATGTAATGTGTGTTTCTGATATAAGCAGGATGTGCTAGATTAGAAAAAGTTAAAAACAGGGAAACTTCCATTTACTCTGTTTGCAGTTCTGATCAAGCTCCACGTGGCCTCCTTTTCCTGTCTAATGTTACACTAGAAAGCTTCTATGTAAATTATGGAGGTTTAAGCATGGCTGTAGGGTTCCCTGGTGATCCACTGGTTAGGATTTTGCTTTCAACACTGCAACCTGGGTTAATTTCCACGTCAGGGTGCCATGAGGTCACACCACCCTGAAGCCGAGCAGGGTTGGACCTGGTTAGTACTTGGTTTGGTAGACCACATAGGAATACCAGGAACTGTATACTGTAGCCACTGGAAAAGGTACTGGCAACACACTCCAGTATCTATGCAATGAAGCCTGATCATGGACATAAAGATGTCCTAATGTGTTAAGCTCCATGAGGTCATGGAGAGTCAGAATCCCAGCTGCTTCTGGGATCACTAACAGAGACTGGAATAACAGCTATCAAGCAGTGCATGTCATCATTTGCTGAAAGAGGCTTCTATGTAAATAATGTTGTCATGAGTTAGTGCACATTGTTCCTCAAGGATCTCTCTGTGAGCAAACCCAGAAGCAGTTCTGGGCACAGCCATGTACACACAATCACATATATAGTTGTGAGCATGCGGGTCGTTGCGAAGGCGCTCCTTGCCAGCAACTGTGGACCTCGCAAAATTTACGGAGTTACGAAATAAAAATACGAGACGTGTTACGACCCATTACGACCTCGCAAAAACCGCCCGAAACCCGCGCACATGAAAACATGCAAAACACAATAAATACACACAACAAATACATAAAAAGCCTACCTACTGCAAGGGGGGCACCCAGGACCTCGAAAACTGAAGTTACACTTCAATTTATTTTAATTTAACTCCAAATTAAAGAGTTTAGACACCCGAAAATCCCCTAAGCGAGAGAAAAAATGGCCACCGAAAAAAACGAAAACGAGGCTACAGCACTCTAAAGACGCAAAACACCACCAAACACCTACAGATTTTCCGAAGAAGATGTACGAGATCTGAGAACAAGGACGCAACCTGCGCGACCCCAAAAACATTAGAAACACAATAAATACACACAACAAACAGATAAAAAGCTTACCCAAAGCAAGGGGGGCACCCAGGACCTCTGCAAGTGAACTTACACCTTGATTTAAGTCCAAATTTCAGAGTTTAGACACCCGAAAATCACCTAAGCGAGAGAAAAAACGGCCGCCGAACAAAACGAAAACGAGGCTAAAGGATCCTAAACACGCAAAACACCACCAAACACCTACAGATTTTCCTAAAAAGTCATACGACATCCGAAAACAAGGACCCTAATCAGCCACAGCTGCATACCACACATTAGGCGCCATTTTAGAACAATAACTTTTATAATGCGGAAGTACACAGCTACCCTAATGGATTTGCCAAGCGCACGCACACTATTACACTACACACTGCACACATTCATCACGCTTACACAGCAGCTCCACAGCACTGATGCTGCAGCAACATGAAAACAAATTGCCAGCTCTTCAACACAATGCTGCATATATTACTTCACAATAGGTAAAGTATATTCATTTCTTATTTTATTAATTATTCATTGCCATACCAAACAACCAATGGTCACAACCCCCAGAACTCTGGGACTTTTTGGATTTGGCCACTGGACCTTGATAGACACTAGCCACATGGCCAGATGGATCAAAGGGCTATAGTAATGGCAATAAAGACCTTGGTAAATACAGTTGGAAAAGACTTGTTGAATTGTAATATTGTGTGATGTGTTTTCTCCAAGCCCTAGCTGTATGCACTGGACCCCTAATGGCTCTTTCCACCAGATCATCGGAGCCTAGAGAGCTCTGGGTCCATTTTCTATTTTTAGGGCCATTTATTTCTGTGTAGAGTGTGTTTTCAATTTCTACTATTGCATTAAGCTAATACAAATATTTGCTTATGCTAACTGGAACCCAACCTCCCGCCCAGACATTCTGGCTCTCGTGCTCACATTATCTTATCAACTCCAACTCATGTTATCTTATCAATTCTTACTGTTTCCAAATCGTGACAGGAGGCATCTGGTAGCTGGCCCTTAGCACCTAGTTGGGTAAACAGAAAGGTTGGAACCAGGCCCTTAGTGAAAGTCCTAGTCCACGTGGAGGCAATTAAGTAATTTAAAAGGGGATATATTCTGATGTGTCAAGGCAATTGTTCTTGATGTGCAACATGTAAGGATAGTATAAGAATATGAACTGACAATTAAAAATATGCTCTCTCTTTGAGACACATAGAAATGGTGTGTTTCTTTGATGGAATGGGCTATAGTCACTTTTTATCCTGAACATCTGCTGCTATCCTATGAGAAGGAGATTGAAAAACTGCAGGTAATATTAGTCTTCTTCTCCTTTTCAAGCCCACTGAAGAGTAGATCATGACGGTTATCCTGGTCCAGTTATCCCATGCTTCTGATGCTTTTGCTGCTCATCCTGATATTACTGACAGGCACTGATGATCCTGAGGGAAAATGTACAGTATGTACTCAAAGGAAGGAGCTTTGGGGTAAAGCTAAACCTGGATGTGGCAAACTAACAGTCCAATAGTTTGTTAACTGGCCTGTATTCTTTATATTTCCAAGCAGTCTTTTCCGACAAACTACAATCAGTCCCATCCATATTCCAAGAGCATTCGTAAATCAGATCTGCCCAGGTGCAGCAAATCAACTGAGCAGGAAAGTTAATCCCTTCAGTACTTCTGGGGAGTCTGTGGCTCACATAAACCCCTTGGATAACTGTGTCACAATATATATATATATATATATATATATATATATATATATTTTTATTATTATTATTATTTTTTTTTTTTAAGGAAAACTGGAAAATTATGTATATTTACTGTATAGTGAATATGATATATATATATATATATATATATATATATATATATATATATATATATATATAGTGAATATTACATATTATATAGTATTGAAGTAACGTGTCATGTTTTAAAGAAGTAAAAGGAATTTGTAATCAGTTGTGTTACTTGCCAGGAGGAGACATCAAAAAAGGTTATTATCTCTATGAGAATGCCAACAGGTTGCTATAGGCATGTCTGTACTTGTAAAAGGCAAATGTAATGCTGTGATGTCAATACAAAGAACAGCATATGTGTTGCTGTGTAAGAATACAAATTAAGAGTTATATTTTTGATGTGGATCTTATAGTTCTTATAAGGACTTTTTCTTATTTGGTTTCCTGCATCAAGAACACTCATTATGATTTGATATTCAGCTGAAGGTGTTTTCCGAGAATCAGCCTCCCATATACTGTATCATCACAGGTGCATTTACCCCTAAAACCATGATTTGGGAACCTTATAGTAAAGAGATAAAAATTAGTCTAGTAAACATTGTTATTGTAACACTGTAAATGGGTGGAAATGTAACAAATACCCAATACAGTTATTTCTCAAAAGGTTAGCAACAGATTATTGCCAATTTTACAACAAAAAAGTGTTATTTTTTACAGTTTGGATTTCTTGTCTTGATTCTGGTGAACTATGCACAGAAAACATAGAAAGGAGGAAGAGATGGTGTTAGAAACCCGGAAGTTAAAAATAGAATGACAGGATATACAGGCACCAATTGTGATCTGATAAGTACTATATAACAAAATAAGCCCTAGTTCTGATATGTAATATAAATTCAATAATTTTATGCAAAAGAAAATTAAGCAAATTGAAAGTTCTCTGCAGTGTGGCAATGAACCAAATATAATAAAAGATACTGTATAACAATTGCAATAAGGCATATAGACTGATAACAGTAGTAGCCCTACTTCCAGTAATATAAATAAACTAAATGCAACTAGTTACTGTGAAAAGATACACAGCCATTAAAGTATGCCTATTAGGGTAATAAGCAATTTACCTATACCAGATGTATTAAAAATACATTTGTATTAATTTTAATTAAAAGCCACTAAGACTGACAGATATTAATAAAGCAAGAAATACATAATTCAAATATTAAGACTACACAATATATTTAATATCAAAATATGTCAATTTAATGTCATAGATTTGACAGTGAACTGATTTATAAATAATAATAATATAACAGCTTGTCTATTTGAAGTTTTAGAGATCCTCCAATTCTTAACACTATAGCAATTGTCAAAATAAGTTATAAAACCATGCTGGGTAATGTTAACATTTATATATAACGATATTTATCCCAAAATTTCAACCTAAGTTTTCCAAAATCAAGTAGAAAGTCACAAGGACGAGCACTCCCATTTGCAACAAGCTGACATAATAATTAGTTATAGCAGTTATTTGCTACAATTTGCAACACTTAATGGATTTTCTCCTATCATAAAGTGTTACATAAATAATGACACTGAGCTTTTAATTTCTCATTACTATAATATTCAATATAATATATTGTTACAAACAATATAAATCATGAAATACATCCTTAAGACTCAAAGTGCTATTGATGAAGTCATTCACTACCTCCCTGTGAGAATAATATTTTATCAAGAGTTATCTCATGGGGAAGACAAACTACTCACTACTCATTACCATGGGTTGCTCAGTAGTGCTATAAAAACATAGAGTGATTAAAGGCATTTTAAAGTAAGGTGGGTTATGAATGCATCCTATAGAGGGGAATTAGTAGTGTATGAGTACATTTATTTGCATGCACTATGTTTTTTTAGCTTTGTATTAAAAGAAAAAAAAAAGAAGAAACTGTTGCAGGTGATGTTTACACCCTTAAGATGGAGCTAGGCATCTCAGGGTACGATTTTCTAAAAGTGTACCCTGTCCATGTGAGCATGTCAGCTTAGCAGTCAATCAGCAATGTTGTATGCAGCCAGCATAGATGACTACTACACTGGGTCCTTAATCAACCATAAATCGACATTCAAGTAAAAGTGATTGAGCGGTTACACAGTTGTTCTTTAGACATACACCGTCTCCTTGATAAATTCTGACAAAATTATAATTGTACTGAAACCAAATATTTCAACTTCTTCTTCCTATTCTAATTTGTGTTTTAGGCAAATGAGCATTTATGCTTGATTTATGGTCCTGCAATGACCTGCAATGTTCATGGTCTGTGCATGTGTCTCTGTGCGAGTGCATGCAATTCACTGGGGTTGGAGGAGATCTCGGGGGCTGGGGAAGGTAATGGGGCAATGCACTGGGGCTGGGAGAGATCACAGGGGCAATTCACTAGGGGTGGGGGAGGTGATGGGACAAATCACTGGGACTGATGGGATTACATGTGGCAACTCACTGGGGCTGGGGGAAGTTTCACCTGGGATGTAGAGAAAACAATCAGTGAATGACAGGACACAGACCTAGTTCTGGGTATTACAGAAATCTAAAGGAAAGCTGCAGCTCAATCCCCAGACCAAAAAGATACAACGTATTACGTATGCTAATTTTGCCTGGGATTTTCAGGGGGTGTCGACATTGATAGAAAACAGTTTGCAAATATAAGAAATTCAGCAAACTTTAGGATAACTGTTTAAATGTTTATATTGGTTGCCAATTCTCCTCTATCAGAAGCATTCATAACCCAGCTCACTTGCATATACCTTTAATGGCTTTTGCCACATGGGGGACCATTACCACCCATTCTGCTATAGTGGCATTACATCATGGTGGACTGAAATCTCCCACTACTAGATTCTCAAAGCCAAACCACAAATGTCTCATTGATATGGTTCACACTGACTGCAAACACTCTAATCTGTAATCACTGTTAGTGACATCATCGATAAGTCACCCGACGCGCATTTCATCTCTGCAGTGAGCCTTGTACAGCCTTATACACAAAAGGTAGGCCTAGTTCTGATATGTAATATAAAGTCAATAATTTTATGTAAAAGATAATTAACCAAAACAAAATTACTTTCTCAATGTGACGATGAGCCAAATAAAATGAAACATAACAATTGCAATGGGGCCATATAGACTGATAAGTATAGAAGGGAAATAGTCCACTTAGGCGGTGGACTGAACAATCTGTGCTAAGAGTAAAATTCATTCACATCCAAAAACCCATACCAAGTGTGTAATATAACAAATTTATAAGATACTATTCTAAAGTGCTTCAAATGTTTCTAGAATTGAAGAGTAAGGAAGATTTACCGAACAGAGCTCTTCCTTTGGTCTTAACAATTTGAATAAAAATGATATTTTAATTGTGCACTTAGATTTTCATAAGGTGGTTTATGAGAGTGCTTTCTGGTTACCTCACTGTATGTCTCTGTCTAAATCAGGGGGTTCCAAGTTTGGTCCTGCTGGGCCGTACACAGGCCAGAAATTGAGGATTTCCTTTCTGTGCACAGGTGAGTCAATCAGCATGAGTGAAGAAGTGATAGTCTCACCTAGGTACAGCAGGGATATCCTCAAATCCAGGCATTTGTGTGGCCCAGCAGGACTGAACTTGGACACTCCTGGTCCAAATGCAGATTCGGGCCCTGCCTCAACTTAACTGGAAGGTTTAAATCATGAGACTAAAGCTCAAATATTTTGGCCATATCATAACAAGACCAGATTCCCTAGAGACGACTCTGGTCTTCCTTGATGTACATTTATTCTTGGACTCTAAGCTTTCTAAGGTGGAAGGTTTGGCTGCAAGCTGGTAAAGAAGTACTTGGAGAACCATCTCAAAGCTAAGTGTCAAATATATGGATTGATTGGCTCAAATACCTAGTTGTTTATAAACAATTGTGAAAAAGATGTCTGTAAAAAGGTATATTCAATAGAATAGTACAGATCATGAAATATATATTCATCAAAATGTCCTAAAGTGAGCATTGTCCAATATAAGACATTAAATAGACTTACAATTGACCTAAGAGAACCATGACCTAATCTTAAGGTACTTTGCTAACTGCCTTCATCCTATATTGACTACTAGTAATATCCTTATTAGGGTTCCCTGGTACTTTCCCCACTGTGACTTGGGTTCGATACCAGTCAGAGAACCAAGAGGTCACACCACCCTAAAGCCTTGCTGGGTTGGGCCTGGTCAGTACTCGTATGGGAGACCACCTAGGAATACCAGATGCTGTATGCTGTGGCCCACTGGAAGAGGAACTGGCAACCCAATCCAGTATCTCTGCCATGAATATCAAGTGGATCAGCATGATGTGTTATGGTCCGTGAGGTCACAGATAGTCGGACATGACTGAATGACGCAAACACACAATATCCTTATTATGCACAACTTAGGCGCAGATATACACATGCAGTACAAAAGCAAACCTTTTTCTAGTTTTGTACATATTTGATCCCAACAGCAAAACCTTCTGTTTAGTAATATAAACTATTTTGAAGCAGGGTACTATTTGCAGAACAAATAACACCTCTCGTATACTAAAATAGAGAAACGACCTTCAAAATTGGACTGGATTCTCCAGATAATAACATGATAAAGTATTCATAACATATGTGATTCTGCCTTCACATGCTATTTTGATTAAAATAAAATATTCAGACTTTAAACAAGTGCATTTCTAATAAATCCTATGTCACATTTGACAAGAGTCACTTCTTTTCAGAATCATTCTATTGTAATCTGTTATCAGCCGCCGCCTCTCTGCCTGGTGCTTTTTCATAAAATACTTTGAAACAGAGGCAGCCCCTTTTGTTCGTGTTTTTCATCTGTATCGCTTAAACAGGTGTGGGGAGCACAGATTAAGCTGGCAAAACATATCTTCAGTATATTCAGTGGTTCCTTCCAACAAAGTTCACAGAGGCATAGAGACTTTGGAAAATAGCAACATAAAGGAACAACGACAGTAGAAAAATGGCGAATGGGTTTCTCTGCCACCAAAATATTTAGATACTAATTTATAATAGTATATCTGTTTTGCCTAATTTTTCCTAATATTATTACTCAAAATTGGCTGCAAAACGATAAAGAAAATAATATAAATAAAATATTTTATTATGGAGCTAAGTTTCATAATGGTATATCATTTTCAAAGATCAAACTGTTAGGTGGTGTCTGATGTGGATGTTGAGCAGTTATGTTTCTTTGAAGAAGAAGGTGTTGAAAACTGACTAGGCATGTGGAAGGGAATACAGGCATGGGGGTGGCTGATAAGAAATTTTGTCTTGACAATGCAGGAGTCTGAGGCGGACTATGGCTGCATTACCCATTAGGCCAACTAGGCAGCCACCCAGGGGCACTTCCCTGTGAGGGGTGCTACTTAGAAAGAAAATGGTTCCTGGCTTAAAAAACTGGCTACTAGGGGGGAACTACCTAGAACAAGAGACTTACAACAGCAAAGGGAACTTACACGCACAGAAAAGGCAAAAATGGTTCTGTGCATACCTTGCATACTTACTCACAGGGGCTCCTCCACTTCACTGCCTAGGGGCTCCAAAAAGGTAGATCCAGTACTGGGCAGGGCTTGTTGTTTAGTCATTCAGATATGTCAAACTCTCCTTGACCATATGGACCGAAGCACGCCAGACACGTCTGTCAACCACTGCACCTCCGAGCTCCCTCAAGCTGATGTTCATTGCTTCAATGATCTAATCTATCCATCTCCACCATTCTTTTCTTCATGTGCCTTCAATCTGTCATGTGTCTTCAGTGTTTCCCAGCATCAGAGTCTCCTCTAGGGAACCTGTCTTCTCGTGATATGGCCCAAATATTTGAGCTTTAGTCTCATGAGTTAAATCTTCCAGTGAAGTCGAGGCAGGGTTAGAAACTCCATTTATACAAATAAATACACCAAACAGTGAGATAATCTCATAAACCACCTTATGAAAATGTAAGTGCAGCATTAAAATAAAAATGTTATTAAAATTGTTCATATATAGAATTATAAACCTCCTGAGTACTAGGACACACAAATAGGCAACTCTATGTGTCACAATTAACATCATCACCCGCTAATATTCAAAATAGTGTTGGATATATTCCATCTGATATCCATGTATATTATTGAAATGGAGGGTACTAACTTGTATCAATGAAACCTGCCTTATAGCAAAACCTAATAATGAATAAATTGCCACTATTGTTAGATAACAGAGCTAAAGCAAAACTATGAATTGATAGCTTCAAAACTGACCCATGACTAGTTTATGGATTAAGAGTCCGATTCAGTTGATCTCTCGCTCCATCCGGTAGCCCGTAATTGAGGTCGCAGGTTAATTTGCTATTCAATTGACGACTTTTTGCAGGCTCCCAAAAAAATCTTGATTGTTAAACCAGTAACTTACAGCCTACAGAAGCCTTTGATCCTTCACTTTTGCAAGAGTTATGATGGCTAAAATCGCGAATCGCTATTCAATTGCTCAATTTCCCCAAGCCCGCAAATGTTTCCATACCCGTAAATGGCAAAAGAAGGAGAAAATCCTACGAGTTCTAGAGAGAACCCGCCAGAGGGTTAAACCCCTATTCATAGCACTGTAAATACAAATAAAAAGTCAATACTGCACTGTAAATAACGGGGAAAGCACAGTACATAAGATTTATTGTTTCGTTTCATTTCGTGGCTAAATCAATCTCGGGTATCAATGAGTTAATACATATCAGGCCACCCACATGGACTAGAACAGTATTGGCATTCATTTTCGGAATTCTTTATTTTGCGGGTTTGCGGGTTTGCGAGTCTGATCGCATATCAGACCCCGGAACCTAATTGATTGACATGTAACCTCCATGTTTTACTGCCGTAATAATGATAATTTTCTATTCCCTGATTCGAAATGGAAGGTTACAATATATATTTATATATATATATATATATATATATATATATACACACATGCACAAAGTGAATCCATTGAATCCATTAAATGCATGTTCCGCCCTGAACTGCTACGAACCAGTGCATGGTTTACGGTTTCGGCTTTGGCCCAGTAACTTGCAGCCTTGCGCAATTGAATAGCTCTGGATTCTGAGACAAACTGGAGCCTGCAACACACGCAGATATACGACCTACTACGATCTAGTTGGGGTCTTGTAATTGAATCAGGCCCAAAGTATTTAACAGCAATTCTTTCTATTTTTTCAATTTGAAATTTTAGGATTTCGTTGTGGGGTCAATTTAACCCTCCAAGTGGTAATCCCGAGCATGGCTCGGGGTAATTATCACATTCTAAAGCAGTAACCCCGAGCCACGCTCTGCGTTACTGCAGGGAGGATCTGGAGGGGGCCCAGTGCTGTCGATCCTCCCCCCCTCTCCAATAACAGTGCTGTCTTGGTAGGATATAAGGGAGGATGAGGAGGGAGGTGGATGAGGAGGATAAGGGGGAGGATAAGGAAGGAGGAGGATGAAGAGGATAAGGGGGGAGGATAAGGGGGAATGAGGGACGGATAAGGGGGGAATGGGGGAAGGAGGATAAGGGAGGAGGAGGATAAGGGGAGAAGGGGGAAAGGGAGGAGGAGGTAGATAAGGTGAAAGGGAGAAGGAGACGGGGAAGGGGCCACATAAATCAACCCATCAATGACTTGCGAGGTAAGAGAGAGAAAAGGCTACTGAACAAGGAAATTTGAACATCGCGCCTGCAAATCCCTTGATCTCCCAAACCCGTAACAAATATGTTTCCACTTACGCTATTAAATTGCAACAAATTCACTGGTGTTCACTGTAAATGCAAATATACACACACTACTGTAGTTATATGGGAAGGTAAAGTGATGTTAGGTATTAAAATAAATAGCACAACATTCTGTAGCTCGCAAATCGGCAATATAAAACACATTTTTTAATGTTTAAATTGTGTGTTATATCATCCCGGCAATCAATGTGTTAATACATATAATGGAACTTGCATGGACTAGAATATCATATTTACAACTTTATTAATATTGCATTATCTCTGTAATATGAGTCCGTAACTTGTAATTGAAACCCGTAAAACTTTGAAACCCGTAAAACTTTGAAATCCAACCTCCATTTTTCAGTGACCTAATGATGACAATCTCTGTTGCCATTGAATCCATCTAAACCAGTAACATGTTCACGATCGTGCATCCAACATTCGGAAAATGGTTTACGGGTTTGCTTCTCAAGCTCGTAACTCGCGGCATGGTCCAATTTAATAGCTATTTAACGCAGCCGATTTTCAAGCCCGCAGCCCTTGCGGGCTTGCCAATGCTGCTACAGGCTTCAAATTTATATTAATAAAATAGGTGCAGTGCAATGGAAACAGCCAGGATATAAAGACTCTAGGACTACCTGATTGGCTGAACTCATACCCTGTAATTGATAAAGGATGGAGCTATGGCACATGAAGCTAAACACCAGAACGTGAGACCTGCACAACACCAAACAAACAGTTGTAGCAAGCCTATGGGAACCTCCACATCACAGGGAGATAGATGGACCCGGAAGAGGTCCACTATGCTCATATGCAGTTGCACTTCCAAGGCCAACCCAGTGGCCTACTCAGTATGAGTTTTCCTATAAAAAGGCCAATTATTCACCGACCCATCCATGGACTTCTCATGTAGTTTGGATTTCATTTAGGAGCTTTCATGAAAGATTCTTTTTAATACTGCTAGAATATGATTTTGAAAAAAATATTTTACCCGTAAAAAATTTTTTTTTTTTGTAATTAAAGTTAGTATTTTTGTCATAAATATTAAATGTGTATTGATTGCACGTGTTTCTGTATCCCTTTCATCAAATACTTCATGTTCTGAACATCAATTTAAATTAAAAAGCTGTAAGGTATTTATAATGTAATATTTCTCAGTAACATTTATATTTAGCCATCTTTACTTTCCTCAGTACTTCAGAGGCTCATTGTGTTGCGCTGTAATCTAGTACAGCTGTCATTAAAAGCCTACAAGCAACTTGTGCTACTCTTAAACCAAGCATTTTGCAATTTCTGACAAATTATTTCTATTATATAAATGACTTGCTAAGTAATTTCCTGAGCCGCTGGTGACATGTTAATTATAACATGTTTGGACATTAGTAATTTTATTAAATTACTAACTTATTGAATGGATAAAGCACACAATCATTTTCGAAAAGGAGTTATATTCACTCGCCGATATTATTTTATGGAAGTGTGTTTGAGTATGAAAGATTTTGTAGTTTTGATTTATTTTATGCTTGAATTAAGTACTAAAACACTGTTTTATTTGTACAATGTAAATGGTGCTGCCATGAAACTCATATAACTCCATAAAATCCTAAATACATGATTCTATAGTTGTATGCATTAAAGGGACTTTCAGAAATATCTATCATACTGCAAGAGATCACCTCTAGATGTGGAAACTGGAGTATGCAAAAATATGTAAATTATTTTTAAACCAAATTTGCTTTTAATTGCTGTATTAATTCAGATTATTAGCAAAACACAAGAACTTCCTTCTGATAAACCCTTTGGAGTGTCTGCTCAAAAGGGATTTTCAAAGTTTCTGATTTAAATACAAGAAGTACAGGAAGGTCAATCAAAGCCTCAGTCATTTTCATTTACTACTATGGGCTAACATGAATATATTTAAGTCTTGGCATCTGACATAGGATTTAATGGTTCTGAAAGGAAATGCAACTTACAAGAGGATTGTACTTCCAGGTGAAATCCAGGCAAGAAAGCAAAACAATGGACAAAAGAATAATTGATTACTAGAGATGTCGCGAATAGTTTGCAGGCGGACTGTTCCCGGCGAACATAGCATGTTATCATTGAGCAAACTTCAGTCAGCAGACACATTCCAGCCAACCAGCAGCATACACTCCCTTCCACACCCTTCTACCTCATGGACAGCAGCCATTTTGGAATCAGAACTAACTTGCAGTCTTACTGAGAGGAGGTAGAGTGTAGGTGATACTGCATCAATAGGGAAAACCATAGCTAGCCAAGTTTATTCAGTGTCCAGTGCAGTGCTGAAGGACTCTTGTGCATTATTATTATTATTATTACTACTATATAATGTGTAGATGTACCAGCTGGGCATGCTCTTGCGCATTACTATTATTATTATTAGTAAAATACTACTAATAATAATAATAATAATGCACAAGAGCATGCCCAGCCGGTACATCTACACATTATATAGTAATAATAATAATAATAATAATAATAATATAGAAGAGCATGCCCAGCCGGTACATCTACACATTATATAGTAGTAATAATAATAATAATAATAATAATAATATAGAAGAGCATGCCCAGCCGGTACATCTACACATTATATAGTAATAATAATAATAATAATAATAATATAGAAGAGCATGCCCAGCCGGTACATCTACACATTATATAGTAATAATAATAATAATAATAATAATAATAATAATAATAATAATGATAATAATAATGCACAAGAGCATGCCCAGCCGGTACATCTACACATTATATAGTAATAATAATAATAATAATAATAATAATAATAATGTAGAAGAGCATGCCCAGCCGGTACATCTACACATTATATAGTAATAATAATAAGAATAATAATAAAGCAGAAGACCTCCCCTGTGTCTCCCCCACACTCCCTCCCATGTGTCTCTCTCTCCCCCTCTCCCCTGTGTCTCCCCCCCACTCCCTCCCATGTGTCTCTCTCCCCCCCTCTCCCCTGTGTCTCTCCCACCCTTGCCTGTGTCTCTACCCCCTCTCCCTTCCCCAGTGTTTCTTTCCCCCCTCTCCTGTGTCTTTTCCCCCTTCCCTCTTCCCTGTGTCACTCCCCCCTCCCCTGTGTCTCTACCCCCTCTCCCTTACCGTGTTTCTTTCCCCCCTCCCCTGTGTCTTTCCCCCCTTCCCTCTCCCCTGTGTCTCTCCCCCCTCATCTGTGTCTCTTCCCCCTTCTCCCCTGTGTCTCTACCCCCTCTCCCTTCCCCTGTGTTTCTTCCCCCCTCCTCTGTGTCTTTACCCCCTTTCCTCTACTGTGTCTCTCCCCCCTCCCATGTGTCTCTTCCCCTCACTCTCCCTTACCCTGTTTCTCTTCCCCTCTCTGCCCTGTGTCTTCCTCTCCCTCTCCACTTTGTCTTCCTCCCCCTCTCCCCTCTCCTGTGTCTTCCTCTCACTCTCCCCTGTGTTTCCTCCCCCTCTCCCCTCCCCTGTTAGCTTTTATACGCATACATACATACGATAAGAAATCTGGGGGGGGGGGGCGTTACCCCTTACCCCCCCCCCCCCCAGTTCCAACACCCATGTGTACTGTATAATATTGTATTGCATTATGTTATATTATATCACTAGCGACTTGCCTGGCACAAATGACGGGGCAATAATAATAAATAAAAAAGTTTGAAGCCATGGCAATGCTGTTTGCCACACAATGTGATGCTTTTTTCTACTCTGAGGACCTTCGGCGCTCATTGTGAGTCTATTCCCTCGTGTCCTTCATGTTTCGTGCTTTGCAACGATCAATCTTCGGCGCTCATCGCAAAGACAGATATATAAGTACAGTGTTAAATATATAATTTTTTTTGTGCAGTGTAAATTAAAAAATGTATTCAGGTCTCAGAGCATAATAAAGTTATTTAGATTTGTAACTGCTTTGAGAGTGCTATCGCTGGCAGCCAATGAGCAGTAATCCAGATATATAACTGCAGAGTAAAAAGTAAAACATTTTAGTGTAGTGTAAAGTCTACATTTTTATTTTCCATTACTAATTAATACTTATTAAATGAATGCACGATAATAACTATTGTGAATGAACAAATGTATTAGGAAGTGCGAAGCGTTAATGTATGTAAAGTAACCGCAGTGTAAAATATGCTATTAAGCGTATTTTTTTTATATATATATTTTTTAATAATAATGAATTAATTAATTACTAAAATAATTTACCTATTTGTAATTAATATATCCAGTGATCAATAACCTGAAGAGCTAACTAAAAAAGATTTTCCTAAAAAGCCGTACGAGGTAAAGATACACTATTAACAAGGACGCTAAATCATCCACACCCGCTTACCACATACACATTCCCCGCCATTTACACATTTACAACACTAACTTACACAATGCAGAAGTACCCAGCTACCCTAACGGCTTCCACTCGCGCACGCAGCCTATTTACACTACACACTGCACACATTGCTGACACTTACACAGCAGCTCCACAGCACTGAAAACCTACATTGTATGCTGCAGGAACAGGAAAACAGATTGTCAGCTCTTCAGCACAATGCTTCCTGCATATATTACTTACAAATAGGTAAATTATATTCATTTAGTAATTATTTCATTAGCATACAAAAATACATATACACAAAAAAACATTATCACATTAAACATAAAAGCCATTCACTGCGCGCCTCACAACGAGCACCAACGCTGCTCATAGCACACAAAGCCTTGCAATAAGCGCAATAAACACATCACCGCCGACCAAAGAATAACAGCAAAAGCGCCTATCAGAAAAAAAATACAACCAACAGCTTCGCAATGAGCGCCGAAGGATATCCGACTGCCAACAAAATGAATGTCTCGTCCAAACCATTACCTGCCTTACAATCTTATTGCCGCCATTTTTTGACGGGCAAGTCGCTAGTAAATATATAAAGATCCAGATAATAAAAGTATCAGGAAATGTAACACAAAGATGCACGCGCGTCTGAATAATACGACAAATACAGATTTTTGTCATAAATGATGTGATCGCAGTATTGGGTCATAAACCCTAAACACTGGAATCTGTTACATACAATTTACTGATGATGTCATTAATGGGCTTTAAGGGGGGGGTCTCTTTTCATACTTTTTGAGCGCTGCAAATCCAACATACGCAGAGCGGAAACGCCACATCTGTGGGACACACACAAAGGGGTTCACTTTGGGAGAAAAAAAAAAACAAATATGAAATATTTAATAATCATATTTTGATGTTACCAACAGATAAGGAAACAAAACTGAGGTTATTATATCTAATAGTAGCAAGCATGGGAGTACTGGGAGTAATAATACTGCAGCAGGAGGTCAGGACTAATGTCACCTATAGACCCCCAGACAGATAAAGGTCAGTACTAATGTCCCTCTATAGACCCCCAGTCAGATAAAAGTCATTACTAATGTCCCTCTATAGACACCCAGTCAGATAAAGGTCAGTACTAATGTCACCCAGTCAGATAAAGGTCAGTACTAATGTCCCTCTATAGACACCCAGTCAGATAAAGGTCAGTACTAATGTCACCTATAGACCCCCAGTCATATAAAGGTCAGTACTAATGTCACTCTATAGACACCCAGTCAGATAAAGGTCAGTACTAATGTCACCTATAGACCCCCAGTCATATAAAGGTCAGTACTAATGTCACTCTATAGACACCCAGTCAGATAAAGGTCAGTACTAATGTCACTCTATAGACACCCAGTCAGATAAAGGTCAGTACTAATATCACTCTATAGACACCCAGTCAGATAAAGGTCAGTACTAATGTCACTCTATAGACCCCCAGTCGGATAAAGTTTTGAAATGTTTCTTGGATAGCATTGGGGCTAAAGGAGGTTTGGCCATCAGGTAGTCTAAAGATACCGTATATTATGTCCTCTCTTGGGGGGTAAAGACACTAATAATTCCTCCAATAAAATTCTTTTTTTTTATTTGGGCAAGGTCCCTGGTTAGCCCATTGGGTTATCTGTTAAAAAGAGTGGTGCAGAGACTGTGGAGGTTGTTAGCCTCCTTGTCCCTGTGTGGCCGTTTAGAATCCCTGCTGCTGCATGTTTCAGCTTTATTAAGGTGTAATTGTACAGCGTTTGACTCAAGTAGCTGCCTTTGCTGGGTCAGTTTGGCTTAATTGCTGGGCCCTTTTCCTGCCAAGATGGCGAACGTCAGTCCATGGGCCTCTATGTCCCCTTCATTACCTTTGTCCCCGCTTGTGTGCTTATTTGGGATGGCCCCCCTTTATATCTCCGACCAGTGGCCTGGTAAGGGTCGCCCCCTCAATCTCTGAGTGTGGATATGCAGGGATGGGGCGTTGAATCAGGCCTAACTTCTTCTCTGCTCGCTGCAAGATCAACAATACCTAATTTTTCAGGCATGTGTACATGCCTAATTTTTCTGGCCTCTGGTGCTGCACTGTGGCTTCAACAACCAAACCCCAAAAAAAGGCACATAACAGGGATTACACTTATAGGAGTAGTACTACTTAACACACCACTCATATCTGGTGTAACAGTAGTGTACATTTAAAACAAAAAAAAATTCTACTGTAATAGATTGCATAGCAGTTAGTTGTCTGCAAGCGTGTGTGTCAGACCTACAGCGTCTACTCTACCAACTTCTGCAAGTGCACAGTGCCACTCATATCTGTTGTCACAGTAGCTTGGACGCATAGTACCGATCTGTCAAAACCTGTAATGATGAATAAGGTCTAGAGTAGTCTGGTTCCCTTATCCTCTACAGGTTGAGACCTAATGTTTGGGTGACTCCAGACCAACACATGAGTACAAGCAGCACACAAACTCAAAGCCGCCATTCTCCTCCTGGTGCAGCATCATAAGCCACATCAACCACTGCTGTCCTCCTTGCCCCCTCTCGACCATCCGCCACTCCGTCTCTCGCCTTGAGCCGTTCCTGCTCATCTGCCCATAGTCAGGTGCCTGTAAAGGACATGTTTGAGCGTAAGAAGCTAATGTCACAAAGTGCCCCAAAATTGAAGTGATACGACCAACAAAGCATCTTTTTCCATCTCCTGGTTCTAAAAATCCAGGCCTTATACACGCCCCCTGATAGGTAACGTAACAAGTATTAAACTGATAAGAGTAGTACTTACAAACACGTCACTCCTATCTGGTGGCACCTTTGACTGCACGTGCCGTGCCCCAAAATTGAAGTGATACGACCAACAGAGCATCTTTTTCCATCTCCTGGTTCTAAAAATCCAGGCCTTATACACGCCCCCTGATATGTGCTGTAACAGGTTTTAAACTGATAAGAGTAGTACTACTTAACACACCTTATAATAATGCGGAGAGAGGCAATGCAGTGAGAGGAGTCTGAAGAAGAGGAGTCAGAGGAGGAATGTGGCTTTGAGGAGGTGGAAGACCAAACACAGCAGGCGTCCCAGGGGGCTTGTTGTCACCTTTCGGGGACCCTTGGTGGCTGGGTGGAGGAAGAGACCTTCAATGACATCAGTGAGGACAAGGAACGGGACATGGCTAGCTTGGTATCCAACCTTGTGCAAATGGGGAGTTTGCGGTTGTGCAAATGGACTGTTTGTGGTTGTTTGCGGTGCGTTAAACGGGGAGTTTGGTCTGTCACTGTGAGCGGGCCTAACCCTTACACTACCTGATCGATACAACATCATACCTGATGTTTTAAAGCACGTTATTCCAAACAATTTAGGAATGTTAGGTAATTTATGCCCTTTATGGCTTAAAACCAGACTCTGCATCAACTATGTAATTTTCCATGGGAGTTTTGCCATGGATCCCCCTCCGGCATGCTACAGTCCAGGTGTTAGTCCCGTTGAAACAACTTTCCCATCACTATTGTGGCCAGAAAGAGTCCCTGTGGGTTTTAAAATTCGCCTGCCTATTGAAGTCTATGGAGGTTCACCGTGGTTTGCCGGTTCGTGAACATTTGTGGCGGTTCGCGTTCGCGGTTCGCGAACCGAAAATTTTAGGTTTGCGACATCACTATTGATTACGATATATATATATTACTTTCTGAAATATTTATCTTAGTCATCAACACCAGTTCTTCAAAAGAATATATTAATTATGGAATTATGAAAGTGTGGTTGTCCTTTAAATAATGCACTGAAATTATCAGAAGCTCAGGCAAAATGTTTAGTTCATTAGCATAGCTAACCATTGATCATTCAAAAGATCACCTGGCCAATTAACCTTGTTATACAAATAATAAATATACATACAATTAAATTACTGTGAGACACGCCATGGAGGGGTTGGAAAATCCCTCATAGAGGAGCCTTTAGGGAGGCTCATGGGCAGCCTCAGAGTGGTTAGGATCTTGGATGTTGTCCTCCTCGGATGGAAGGCCTTGCCACTTTTCTCAACTGCCTGGTGATAACAAGTTACTCTTAGTTGTCTTTCAAACAAAACCCAGGTGAATCAGTTAAGAGCCAGGGTTGGCATGGGACATAAGTAAACTCTGTCTATATTCTCCCTTTTGCATCTCTTCTTTCCATTCTCTCTGTGTATTGTGTCCCAGCCTCCATTACCCACCCTCCTCTCCCCTACTATCCCTCATACTCTCTATCCTATGCACTAGCTCTGCCTTCCTTCTCTCCATTCTTTTGTTTCTATATATTAGTATTATCTGCTTTAAATTATGATTTAAGCACATTAAACTTAATTATAATATCATTATAAATTATAAATAAGAAAATATTAATTCTAATAAAATTCAACTATTATGACTACATTGCATAACAACACTACACAATATTCATCATTCCTGAAGGTACATTTTTATTGAGGTTCTTGCTATTTTTATACAACATATATACAACATGGAACCTGTTGATAGTTGGCCATAGATATCTGATGGTCATGGATATGCTATGAGGTGAATTCATGGATATCCCTAATAAAAGAATAAGGACATATCTCACAAAACTATTTACTTTAGAAAAGAATATATACATAATTCTATTCATAATCTATGGCACTGTTTGTTAAGATAAATCTGGAAATAGACCTTTAATGATAACACCAAAACAAATGCCAGTTGCAAAGAACATTATTCTACACTGAACTATGCTGACATTATATAAAAATATCATTTATTTCCTTTTAGCCGTAAGAAAAATATCCTCTCAGGATTTATAACAGGGGAAATATTTGGAAAAAGTATTCTTAGAATCTGCCAAGGAGATGTCCGATTATAATCAGTAGTGAATATGTGTGAATTGGTCTAAAATGTAACAGTGTATGAAACAATTAAAATTGATGCAAAGTTTACGTTTGCAGAAATTAGGTAAATCAATATAGTGTGCTACAGATTTATATCCACATTTTAATCCATACCGTACTGCAGATATCTCAGGGAATACAAAACGTTATTGTATTGGCCATAGGCGTTTGCACATCTAGCTACTGCTACTGACAGGTTTTGCAAACAAGAGTGCGATATCAGAGTAACCCACCAAAACCCACATACTGCATCCTATCCATGTGTGTATTTAGGTTTTATGCTGCCCTAGGCCATGTCCCAGTTGCAGCTCCTCCTTTCCCCTTTCAATATCTTAGATGCTAAATGTATGTATATGACCCAGTAGTATTGCTTCTGACTTGATAAGAGAGGTCATCTCTCCAAAGCTTGTCATAATAATTATGAATATATTTGTCCAATAAAAAGTATCACTATATATTGCAATATATTTATATATAGTATAACAGAAAGCACCAAGTCCATCACCATGCGTATATAAACACATTTTAATGTATTGCACTGAATCTTTAGGCAGCCTACGGCCAACTAAATATGAGCTGTCCTAGGCCTAGGTCTTGTGGGCCAAGGCAGAAATACATCCCGGATCCTATCTATCCTACATGATGCTATCTATCCTACCAGGTTGTATTTTTTGAAAGAATTTTAAATGTTAGAATAACTTAAATCCATTTACAGTATAAGCATGGGCGTAGGAGCCCCCAAAAATCTGGGGGGGATAATTCAACTCTACTCCCAGGAGATAAAGCAGGGGCGGATCTACTGCTGGTGCATCCGGTGCAATATATTATGGGTCAAAGTTTTCATGAATAGGACATTTTTGCTCTCGCCCTTTATACTGGCCAAATCTAGTAATGCATGATTAAGTTTGACTTTGCTACTTTTTGTGTCCCCTATCCATTTAGTCTAGGGGAATTTCCCCCCCTCTACACACACGTTCCTATGCCCCTGTGTATAAGAATATTTAAAAGGAAATGGAGCACAATTCTTTTTTGTTTCATGTCCTATAAATAGCATGTTTTGAACTTTACCAAAGTTGTATTTTCCATGATAAAATATACAGGAAAACCTTACCTGAATCTAACAGCAAATGCACAGAGCATACATATGTCTCTAGATTTGTCTTGCATACAAATATGACTCTTTATCACAATACTGCTCATTGGCTGACAGGAACAAGCCCCCCAGATCAGTTTAACATTGGAATCAGTTATTTTTCTGCTTTGAAAACATCATTTGATAAAAAACACACAATGGCACATTATGATTTAACTTCTTTCAGATGCAAAAAAAAATGCTTTCCATATCCCTTTAAATTTGAAAAGTTAAATATCTCCTATTATGGGTGTGTGGGTGCCGGTAGATCTGCTAGAACCCCAGGAGGCCTATAATGACCTGCAGGCACATTTATACAAACATTTGTGGATGTTTCACACCCCACTTTAGATTTTCTCTCAGCTTGGTCACTGCATCAATCTGTAGCTGTATGGTGTAGGCAATGCAGAGACCAGGGCTTTAAATAACTCTCAGATGTCTTATAAAATGGTATCAGCGGAAGCATCTCCAGTCTGGGTGTACTTGGTCAAGCTGGAGAAGTTCTGGTGTTGTGACCAAAACATTTGAATCATAGGTATTTTCATTGTGTGACAACATGAATATAAGAATTATGATTTAAGTGACTGCTGATCATTATTAGTAAGATTGTTAAAGGACCAATGAAATTTCATGTTTACAGTATGTTCTTTTGAAGAACTAAGATACATAATGGACATGATCATTTTATAAAGTGTATAAAAAAATCAGCCTTTAAGTTAGCTACATAAACATTACTGGGGAGCAAGTTTCTCGAGGATATTCTGCCACCCCTCGTAAATAAATATAATCTTTGCTCAAATCTTTATTGCTTTATGTTCTATTTTAAATAACTTTTAGAAAATGATTTCAAGAAAATAGGCCTGGGAGGTGGGTGTAATAATGACATTGTAAAGAGAGATAGTTTGAGGAGTGGATGTTGTAGTAGAGGTTGGGAAGTCAAGAAGCTCAGTCTTTGACATGTTGAGTTGGAGATGGTGAGTAGACACGCAGGAGGATATGCTAAAGAGACAGAATAGATCTGGTTTTGAGAGATAGGTTTGAGTGCTGTCTACATAGAGATGATACTGAAATCTGGGTTCCAAGTGAAGATGTATAAATGAAGAAGAGGAGGGGGACTGGGACGCAATCTTGGGGTATGCCAACAGAAAGTGGGTGAGGTGAAGAAGTGGTGCCAGATAAGGAAACACTGGATGTTTGATCTTGTAGGTAAGATTTGAACCATGAAAGAGCAGAGTCAAGGATGCCAAGAGAGTAGAGAATTTGGATTAGAAGAGGATGGTCAACTGTGTCAAAGGCAGCAAAGAGATCCAGGAGAATTATAATAGAGAAATTTCCCTTTGAGTTGGAGGTGAGCAATTCATTAGTGACTTTTGTGAGAGCTGGGATAGGGCCATAAACCGGATTGGAAGGTGTCAAGAAGAGATCTGGAGGAAATAAATTGAGTGAGGCGATTGAAGACAAGCCGCTCAAGCAGTTTTGAAGCCAGGGGAAGCAGTGATATAGGGAGATAATTAGATGCACTAACTGGATTTGATAAAGGTTTCTTAAGAATTGGTGTAATGCTGTTTGGCAAGGTTGAGGGCAGAGAAGTAATGCTGAAGTGTGAGATTTACTCCATAATCAGTCTTTCAGCAGTTTTGGAGTGCCTCTGGATGTAGCATGTTTGTTTAGTGTATTATGGATGTGGATGTGAGTGAGGCCATCTGCAAGTGGTTATGGGGGCAAGAGTGGAAAGGGTGGAAAAAAGAGTTGTGCTGTACTGTGAGGTGGCAGTGTCAGGGCAGGTGAGGTTGTTGCGGGGGCTGAGAAGGGTCAAGTGCTTGCAGGTTTCGGGTCAAGTGCTTGCAGGTTTCTGTGGGTAATGGTGTCCGCGGTTGAGGAAGGGCAGTGAGAGGAAGGTGTGGTGAGGTTGCAAGTTAGGAGGTGGTGATCAGATAGAGGGAGTGGAGAGATTAGTTTATTGGAGGTAGTGCAGAGATTGGTGAAAATAAAGTCAAGGGAGGGTCCAGCATGGTGAATTGAGGAATCTGTCCATTGTGAGAGGCCAAGGGAACATGTAAATGAAATTAGTTTAGCGGGAGCTGGGTAGGTGGGAGTGTCAATGGTAATGTTAAAATCGCCGAGAACGAGTGAAGGCATGATGGAGGAGAGAAAGTGCGGGAGCCAGGTGGCATAATGATCCAGAAATAGAAAGGGTGGTCCAGGTGGGCGATAGATCATAGCAACACCTAGGGATATAGGTGAGAAAACACAGACAACATGAACGTCAAAAAATGATAATTGAAGGGAAAGAACAGGGGGTATGGAGTAAAAATTACAGTGAGAGGATAATAATACGCTCACACCACTACTTTGTTTGATTCCAAGTCGAGGTGTGTGACTGAAGTGTAGGCCACCTATGTTAGAGTGCTGCAGGAGAGGCAGTGTCTGATGGAGAGAGACAGGTTTCAGTTATAGCCGGTAGATTGATGGAGTTGGAAATAAATAGGTCATGAATGAAAATGAATAGACCTTGCATTCCAGAGGGTACAGGAGAAGGGCATGGTGGGTGGTTTGTGACAGAAAAAAAAAGTGGTTTATGGGGCATTGCTACCCTTGGGGCTAAGCGTAGCTGATAGCAGTTGGAAAAGAGTGAAGGGCCTGGTTTAGGAAATATTTCTCTTGCAGCCAGCAGAAGAAGAGGAGAGAGTGAGACGAGATGGGAGTGGGACTTAAAGAACTGTGTCTGTTTATGAGCTTAAGAAGAGGGAATATAATGACTAAAGGAAGAGGATGAGCTTATGTGACGAGAGGAGAGCAGAGAAGGTCAAATGGTTACGTTGGAAACATGGTGTAAAGAAACTGAGGAAAAAAGCCTGAGAAAAAGGCAGGAGGTTAGAAGAAAGTACGAGGAAACAGTGTGTAATGGAATGGAAATATTTATGAATAACTTCATGGAGAAAGCTCAACTTTTACAAGCTTTAAAGTGTTTTTAAAAAAATGCAGTAATTGAGTTTTACCCAAGAAGAATTAGTGTTATTCAATGAAAGCACAATTTACATTTATATTATATGTATAATTAAAATAATTTATAATATATCATATATATAATAATATATATTATATTTATAATTTCCAGGATATTTCTTTTGTTTCTTGTCTGAGAGAAATTAAATTAATTATAGTATGTATGAGATATATAGTTTGTATATTTTGCCATTTATTACTCAAAGAAGTCGGGATTGTTTAAATGCATGATATTTTAGCTTAAAAGAACATTGAAGCAATTAAAAAAAAATGCCATTTATTTTCATTTTTAGCTGTATTTTGTTTGTCTCAAAAGACACCACAGTTTGCAAAAACAAACAAACATTGAGCCCTATTCAATTGAGTGATTTTTAGATCAGGGAGCCCGTAAGTGAAGTCGCAAGCTACTTTGCTATTCAATTGGCGTATTTTTGCAGGCTCCGATCGGGTTATAAGTTACGGCCTTTGATCTTTCACTTTCGCAAGGCTAAAATGGCAAATCGCTATTCAATTGCTCAATTTCCCCAAGCCCGCAAATGTTTTCATTAAGAGAGGACCTAGAGAGGACCCGCAGAGGGATTAAATACCTATTAGTAGCACTGTAAATGCAAATATAAGATCAATACTGCACTATAAATAACGGGGAAAGTGATGAAAGACACTAGAATTAATTGCACAACAGTTTCAAGCCCGCAAATCAGCAGGAAAATACATGTATTTTTCATGTTTCACTTTGGGGTTGAAACGATCTCGGATGTCAATGAGTTAGTACATATCAGCCCACCCACATGGACGAGAACAGTATTGGCATTACATTTCATAATTCTTTATTTTGCTACTTTGTGAGTATGATCGTAGATGGGACCCCCAAGACTAATTGATTGACAAATAACCTACATGTTTACTGCCTTAATTCTGACAGTCTCATTTCCTATTGGCTGATTTCAAATGGGAGGTTACGGGCTTGCTTAATTGATCATGTTACCGCTTTCAACTGCTCCGAACAAGTGCATGGTTTACAATTTTCGCTTTGGACCTGCAACTTGCGAGCTTGAGCAATTTATTAGCCTCACAAATAGAGACCAACGGGAGCCCACAACTCACTCGCAGACATTCTGCTGTCTGTGAATGAGTTGCGAGGCTCGAATTGAATGTGGGCCATTATTTTCAAGCTGTTGCTGGTTAGCCATGTTCCAGCATTTAAGGATGACAAAAAAAGTTACATGATGGTCAACACCAAGTCACGTTTGACATGGCCAGATTTATAACTAGGTAAACAAGGCAACCTCCTAGAGGCACAATCCTATGGAGTAGGCTAGGAATTAAAACTTAAACAAAAAACTAGAAAAAAAAACACCTGGAAACCAGAGGGATCATACACATCTTAAGAGACAAAATTACATTTATAACAATATAGACAGCCTAAACAATTTCTTAAAACATAGCCTCAACAATATTAAAATATAAAAATAAATAAAACTGATAAAATCAAAAGCAGTTGATTTGGAGAAAAAATATAAATATATAACAATAATTCATTATTCAAGTTGAAATAGCCCCATAGACACCAAGGTCCTTATTCAATTTGAAATTTGTCAATTGAATAGGGCTCTATATAAGCACATAACATATTTTTTTGACAGAAGTTTTTAGTTATTGAAAACCTTGGTTTTGGATAGAGGTTCAGTAACTAAAAAGCTTGTATAATTTTTTTTGTATGTGCTTATATAGAGCCCTATTCAATTGAGCAACTCAGAATTGAATGAGGCTCATAGTTTCTTCTATGATGATATCAAAATTAGATCAAAGTAAACAGTAAACAATGTATTAACTCCTTGTTATAACTGTGGGGTAACATCCTATGCTTGTCTGTGATGGAGTTTGTAGGACCAGTCACTTGCCCTCTATCCCTGCCTATCCACGCTAGCTACACTATCTAAGTGCAGTTGAAAAGGTGCTAATCTATTCCAAAATAACATCAATCAATTATAGTCACTCTGTACAAATACTGCAAATAAAGTGTGTCCTGAATTTGTGCAAAAAGTGCAAAAGAGTGAAAAGCAGTGCAAATTCTTATTAAATATATGGTTAAGATTATGGTAAATATAAATATATTCCAATATTAATAATAAATTCTATTTACATGTGCAAACTGGAAGATAATAAGTAAAATGTTCACTAAACATTAATTGTGCGGGATTATTTGTAGATATATATAGTTAAATGTCCATATGTATGCTATATTGGCTATTCCATATCTGGAATTCATATATCCACAATAGCACACATTTTTCATTTAGAATTCATCATTAGTAATAGAGTAATTTTACATGCAGTTCAGCAGTATATATATTGGGATGTAATCCCCATAATAATAGTAAATTGACGCTGAAGAATAATAACGACGCTGAAGACAATAATACTTACACGAACAACGCCAGGCACATGGGACTTTGAAAATAAAACCGACGGCAGTCAATGCGTACCACGCAAACATTCACCACACCCAAAGGAGAAAAACACAGGGAAGGGAAAGGGGGAGATGCTGCAAAGAGAAACATGGGCGCTCATTGCGAACCATAGAATGAGCACCGAAGGCGCTTATCGCCGGGCTCCCGTCATTGTTGATGGGCGAGTTCCTAGTATTGTTATAAATGTATTTTTGTCTGTTTTCCAGGTGTTCTGTTTCCTTTTTTTTTTTTTTTTTAGGCTATTATAGCATTTACCAGATGGGATCTATTCATGGAAAACTATATTGTGTAGATTGATCAATAATTAGTAATCTATTATAGAACTTTGAATAACACTGCTTCCATGTAACACTTCCTTGTATATCTCTTATGTTAAGTTGTATAGGAATTAAAACTTAACTTTTATGAATTAACCATAAATGAGTTTAATAAAAACAATATTTTTGATTAAAAAACAATAAAAGAGAAGTATCATTGCTTTTTCAAATGCCTTTCGTTAGGAGTACAATGTTATAATGGTAAGTAATACTATACAAGACCTTTATGGTGAGCTTTATATCATATTTTATCATATTTCAGGTCATTAAAACCACTCTCAATTAAATCTACATCAGCTCAATATTTAATATGTACTTTGTTATCTATATCAACAATGTATTAATATATTATTCAGAAAACTGAATTAAAAAAAGTTACTGGGAAGATCTATAAATTAGTTATGGGAGTGATCTCATATGTTAGTTCAATATAGTTGTAAATGCCCAAACTTATATTTCACTACCAATCCCCACCAGATATTCTCAGTAGATCAATAACTGAAAAACTAGGGAGGCTGGGGGGACATGTCCTGGTTCTTATCATATTATAGTAGGTGATTAGATGGCAGATGCCACCTTATAATATGTGGAATTAATCCTGAAATTCATGGACGAATGTCCAAATAATACAGCAGAGTCACTTATATATGTCTGCCATATATCAGTTAATTCTGATAGTGACCTCCTATGTTTATTCAATATAATTGTAATTGGGAATGAAATATAAGTTTTGAACTAACATAGGAGATCATCCTCATAATTAACTGATAGATATTCCCATTCCCTTTTTTGAATTAGGTTTTATGAATAATATATTTTTATGAATAATATATATATAATATATATATATTAATACAATGCGGATATAGATAACAAAGTACATCATATTAAATATTGAGGTGAGGAAGATTTAATTGAGAGAGGTTGAAATGACCTGAAATATAAATGTGACTATGATATAATATTATATACTGTAAATCCCATTTTAAAGATCTTGTATGGTACTACTGACCATTATAACATTGTACAGCTAACTAAAGACATTTGAAGAAGCAATGTGGCTTCACTTTTATTGTTTTTTGATTAAACTTGTTTATGGCTAATTCTTCCATAGGATTGTACTTAGTTGGAAAGGAATTGAAGTGCTCCTTTCTGTCTTGTTAATATGGAAGTCTTATTGACGCTAAACTGGTTGCAACCCAAGTTACTCAGTACGTGATACAATAGGCATTGAGCGCTATTGTTGTGACAGCCTCCTAGAGGCGCCTCCCGGGATGGGAGCCTCTTTTCCATAACAATAGATTTCAATTTCAGTTTGTTTATGTATCACACAAATACCTGGCTCCCTCCAGCAGGCTGCCATGACCAAGTTTGTTTACAGAGGAGGAAATATATATAGTTGTTGTAATTGCGAGTTTGTAGAGGAGGGAGAGGCCCTCAATTGATCAATTTCCCCAAGCCTGCAAAGGACTTCCGAGTTATGGCCTTGAAAATATTGCGACCGTTAAAACAGTGGGGGAGGGGGAGAGACAGAGGGGAGGGAGGGGGGAAAGACACAGGGGAGGGAGAGGGGGAGAGGAGGGGGAGAGACACAGGGCAGTTAGGGGGGAAGAGACACAGGGGTGAGAAATGGGGGAGAGGGGGAAAAAGACACAGGAGGCAGGGGGGACATTGTGGTGAGAGAGGGGGCAAAGAGACACAGGGGTGAGTGAACGGGGCAAACAGACACAGGGGAGGAAGTGGGGGGAAAAGAAACAGGAGAGGCAGAGGGGTCAAAGAGACACAGGCGAGGATGAGGGGGAAAAGTGACATGGGGGAGGGGGGGGAGAGACACAGGGGAGGGAGGGGGGTAGAGACACAGGGGAAGGAGAGGGAAGGAAGAGACACAAGGGAGGGATAGGGCAAAGATACACAGGGGAAGGAAAGGGGGAAAGAGATAACTCTGATAAATGAAGCAGAGGGGGAAAAAGAGACATGGGAGGGAGGGGGGAAGAGACACAGGAGAGGGAGGGGTGTAGAGACACAGTGGAAGGAGAGAGAAGGAAGAGACACAAGGGAGGGATAGGGCAAAGATACACAGGGGAAGGAAAGGAGGAAAGGGGAGGAAGTGGGGGAAAGAGACACAGGGATGGGGGGGAAGAGACACAGGGGAGGGAGAGGGGGGAAAAGAGACATGGGATGGATGGGGGAAGAGACACAGGGGAGGGAGGGGGGATAGAGACACAGGGGAAGGAGAGGGAAGGAAGAGACACAGGGGAGGGATAGGGCAAATATACACAGGGGAAGGAAAGGGGGAAAGAGACACGGCTGATTAATGAAGCAGAGGGGGGAAAAGAGACAGGAATGAGGGGGGAAAGAGACACAGGGGAGGGAGAGGGGTCAAAGAGATAAACAACAGATAGTATATAAACAGAAAATACAATGTATAACACTATATCATGCCGTAATTTTTGACGGGCAAGTTGCTAGTATACTGTATATAGGGAAACCTGCACTCATGCATCGAGGGGGCAGCTAGGGAGTTTGTGCCTAGGGGCTCCAGATATGTAAGTTCGGCCCTCTGCTCTATAGCATTAGGTTTTAGATTCTATGTCTAGATCAAACACATGTAAGTTAAGAAAAATTATAGATTTTTTGAATAAAATGGCAGGGTAAGATGTTGCTATTGGAAAATGATGTTAATAAAATAGAAGCTTGTGATATTTTTCTTTTTATCTTTGCATAAATATATTTGCCTGTATCTGTGGAAGGCTGATAATTGCTACAAATGCATTGCAATGCAAACTTCAAACAACTTGGCATCCAAATATGTTTTACAGTGTAGAGTGTTGTAACAGATAAGCAAGAACGCTTTCCTTGGGTCCAGTTTCCTTGTGTGGAATGCGAATATTAAACTACAATTCAGTGTTTCAAAGCTCGAAACTGATGACATTTTACAATATGTACAAATCACATTTAGTTTTGATGGTGGCTTATCAGTCCTGTGTCCAACATAATCTATGCTTGTTTCTATGATATTGAACAAACACATTTCAATTTTATCTCTGTTGCACAGTGTTAGAGTTGATCAGAGCTAAACTCAGACAATTGTACTTTATGTCTGCAACATTTTACCTTTAGACACGGTACATATTCTTTGAAATGCTGAATTTTTATACCAGATAGAAGCAAGTGCAAAAAAATAAGTGAATGCACACAGAGGTGCTTTGTATATCTCAAAACCCCAATTATTGTCAATTTAGTGTAATTGCGAAGTAGTAATTATATTTATTATATGTACCTCAATATATATCATTTTGATATTTATGTATCTGTCGGAAATATTCAACAAATAATATTAGTACATAGCCTAATATTTTAATATATACTGGCGGTACTGTATAAAAACATTTATTCATAAACACAAAACAATTACTGTAGAGAAGTGTGACTTTTCACATGTTACCAACACATCATTTTGTCAAGCATCTACTTGCGCGTCACAGATACAGTGCTGTTATATCCAATGAAACTATCCATGGTTGTCCTAAACCTTGTATATCCACCTTAATTGGTTAAAATGGCTGACTGATCCACCTTAAAATAATTCTGAATGTTAAGCAGCTGCGCTACTATGCTGCTTTTGTAAACTAGCCTCTTTCCAGCCTACACTACATGTACAATGCTGTATAATATATAAATGTAACATGTTAGGGGTCTATCCCTCTTCACCTTCACATTTCTTCGGCAGCACTGACAGCTGCAGTTACATGAGCCATCCGGCAGAGGGCAATTTTCGGGTGCCGTCATCTTTGTTGTAAGTAGTGATGTCGCCGGCGGACTATTCGTGGCGATTTTGGCATGTTCGCGTTCGCAGCCGACGGCGAACACATGCGCTTTTGGGTTCGCCCCCTATTCTTTATCATTGAGGAAACTTTGACCCTGCACTTCACAGTCACCAGACACATTCCAGCAAATCAGCAGCATACACTCCCTTCCAGAGCCTTCCATCTGAAGAACAGCAACCCAAAAAGCCCTTTTTAGGGCTAGAACATCATTTATTTTATTTTATAATTTTTTTCTGTGTAATCTAATTGCATATGCCTGCCTGCCAGCATGTGTGTGTTACAGGCTAACACCTAACAGCTTATATTGTGCTCAGTGAAATAAAACAACACTTTTTTGACTGTAATAGATTGAATAGCAATTGCCTGCCTACAGGCGTGTGTGTGAAGCCTATTGCATCTACACTGCCAACTTTTGCCAGTGCACAGTGACACTCATATCTGGTGGCACCTTAGATTGCACGCGCAGTGCCCCAAATTTGAAGTGGGAGGACCGACCAAGCATCTTTTTCCATCTCCCGCTTCCAAAAATCCATGCCATATACACGTCCCCTGATAGTGGACGTAACAGGGATTAAACCGATAGGAATAGTACTACTTAACAGTACACACCTTATAATAACAGAGGCAACGCGTATAATCTTCCATGCTGTGCAGTGGAAGCCCCCAGACTCTGACCTGTGTATTATCTTCCATGCTGGGCAGTGGAATCCCCCAGAACCTGACCTATGTATAATCTTTCATAGTGGGCAGTGGAAGCCCCCAGACTCTGACCTGTGTATAATATTCCATGCTGGGCAGTGGAAGCCCCCAGACTCTGGGAGTCTGAAGAAGTGGAGTCAGAGGAGGAAGGTGGCTTTGAGGAGGTGGAAGACCAAACACAGCAGGCGTCCCAGGGGGCTTGTTGTCACCTTTCGGGGACCCTTGGTGGCTGGGTGGAGGAAGAGACCTTCAATGACATCAGTGAGGACAAGGAACGGAACATGGCTAGCTTGGTATCCAACCTTGTGCAAATATGGAGTTTGCGGTTGTGCAAAGGGACTGTTTGCGGTTGTTTGCGGTGCATTAAACGGGGAGATTGGTCTGTTACTGTGAAGCGGGTGTAACCCTTACACTACCTGATTGATACAACATCATACCTGATGTTTTAAAGCATGTTATTCCAAACAATTTAGGAATGTTAGGTGATTTATGCCCTTTATGGCTTAAAACCAGACTCTGCATCAACAATGTAATTTTCCGTGGGAGTTTTGCCATGGATCCCCCTCCGGCATGCCACAGTCCAGGTGTTAGTCCCCTTGAAACAACTTTCCCATCACTATTGTGGCCAGAAAGAGTCCCTGTGGGTTTTGAAACTCGCCTGCCAATTGAAGTCTATGGCGGTTTGCCGATGTTCGCCCTTTCGCGAACTTTTGATGAAGTTCGTGTTCGCTGTTCGCGTACCCAAAATTTTATGTTCGCGACATCACTAGTTGTACGGCAAAGAACTATTCTTCCCTCGGACGTGGCGCAACTCAACAGTGCTGAGTCGACAGCGAGGCAATCGCTATGTTCGGCGTGGGCACTCTTCCCCCCAGGGCCTCGGGCGCGCCTCTCATAGCTCAAGGCCTTTTCTGTCGGCTCGCCTTATATGAAGATCAACAGCGCCATCTGTCGGTTGGCGGCGGGATTGCGAAGGTGAAGAGGGAAAGGACCCATGTTAGCTGTATGGATAGTATACCTGTGCATTACCTTTGCTTTGTACTTGGACCATTCTCATATGATTTCCACCTGCCTTGACTCTAAGCCATATATTCAATTTGTGAAAACAATGCCTGCTTTGTGCCCCAAGACCAGACATTTACAGATCACTTAAAGTTCTGGGTTCTTTTCCCTCTTTACCTTTGCAAAAGATTGGCAGCAGCAGTGCCACCGCCAACCGCTAGATGGCGCTGTAGATTTTCCCGCTAGTGCTGCAAAATACAAATAAGGCACGCCGACAGAAAAAGCCTTGAGCTATGAGAGGAGCCCTGATGCCCTTGAGGACCGAACATAGCGATGGCCTCGCTGTCGATTCAGCACTGTTGAGTAACACCATTGCGAGAGGAGGGAATAATTTGAGCCTTCCCTGAAAATGCACCGCGCCATCTAGTGGCTACTTGCTGGCACTGTAGCTGTCAGTGCTGGCGATTTCTTTGTGCTTAAACAACGGGATAGATCCAAGTTCTGTAGTTACCAACCCCAGTCCAACAGATCTGCCTCCCAAAGTACTACTAGTAGAGATTATTCTCAAACGTTTCTTCCTTCATTTCCAACTATCTCTACATACAGTTTGTGTTCGTTAAATATTTTAAAATTGTTTTTTCATTATTATTTATTTAATATTTTTATCTATACTGTGCCTGGCTTTCCAAATGCCACCCTATCCTGTTTTATAACTTGCATAACTTGGTAAGACCTCCTCCTTCTCATGCATCCTATTTACTGATCACCTCTTCAATGATCTGTCTCTCTCACTCCTTTCTCTTACTGCTCTATCCCTCTCTCCATTTCTATTTCTTTCACTCCTTTTCTCATTCTTCTTTCAGTAGCCTTTTCTAACCTCTAGCCAGGCTTCTCCTGCTCTGGGGTAAACTCAACGAGAATTCTGAGAGCACTTCCCTTCCTCCCTGACCCTTACATCTGCCCCTGTTAGTCTTTGTAATTACTATTATTATTATCCTTTATGTGTAATGCACCAATATATTACAGGGGGTAAGTACAATGAAAGACAATTATAAAACATTACATATTAATGCATTTCATCTCTATTCCAACACACTCTTCACATCTTCCCACCAAATGCTCCCCTTATACATTTTGTTGTCTCACTCACTCACCTCTGTGCCACTAACTCACTCCTTTCTGGCTTTCCATACTCCTGTCTCCATTTTAATCTCCTGCTTTGTTGCTACCACTGCTTCTATGTCCCTCTTCCACCCACCCCTGCTCTGTCTAAATTAAATAAAACATCCTCATGACCTCAGCCAGCAATACCTAATAAAAAGATTATAAATAAAGTATCACCTTCTTACCTTCCCTCACTCATTTTCCCTTACAAATAGAATTATACTATTATAACTATATATTTTTGACAAGTGACATTGCCTTATCTTTCATTTCTTCTGCTTTGTGCTTAAACTTTGTCTTTGTATTACTATGTTACCTCACACCTAATTCTTCCTTATAACCTCAACCACATTCACAGACTCTCCTATGCAGCTTCTACACTTCTTGTCACCAACAAGATATCCATTTCACCATCCCTGCTCTTTTTGCCACTCATATGCTCCTATGAGCTCTTCTCCTTCATCAAGTCACTATATCCTTCATAAGCAGAAACATTTCTGTAAATCCCACTCTCATCTCCTTTCACTCTCACTCCTTCTCCAGCTGGCTGCTGGAGATCTATCTCATTACCCAGACCCCTCATTCATTACCATATTGTAGCCACGCTCAACCCCCAAGGCAGCTATTACCCGGAACACTCAGAACTTAATATCTATCACCTTGTCACAACCACCTATTTCTCATGCACCCTCTAGAATGCAATATCTATTTGCAATAAACTCAATTACATCCACAAGCTATTTACTACTTACACCCTCATTCTGATGGCTATCACTGCAACTTGGCTCCCTCAAACTGATACTGCCACCCCTGTGGCACTATCATATGGTGGCCTTCACTTCAGTCCCACTCCCAGGCCCAAGAATAAGCAATGCGGGAGTGTTTTTGCCCATTTAACTATCCCCAGATTCCCTCCATCCAATTCTGAAGTTCACACTATCTGCCTCTCCTTACCTATCACTCTACATGTTGCTGTGATTTATTGCCTGCCTGGACCACTCTAACAATTTGTCAGTCATTTTGCCGCCTGGCTCCCTCGCTTTCAACTCACCAACTAAAATTATTTCACTCACCTCTTTCCTTGGCCTCTCTCAATTCAAGTCCCAAACTCACCATGATGTATAATCCCTTGAACTTATTTTTTACAAATCTCTGTACATCCTCCAACCCTGTCAAATGCACACTCACTCTATCTGACCACCATCTACTAACCTCTAACCTCAGCACATACTCCTCTCCCTGCCCTTCTTCAACCCAAGCCACCATTACCCACAGAAACACCTTTCCACTATAGTACAACCCCTTCTCAACCTCCTCACTGAACTCGCCTGCCCTAACTCTGCCACCTCACAGTACAACTCAACTCTCATTTCTGTCCTCAACACTCTTGCCCCCCAAACACATGCAGACACCCTAGCATGCAGACATGCAAACACATGCAGACACCCTAGCATGCTCAACTGTCTGTCAACACCTAGCCTTCACCCTTCTCTAATCCCACAGCCACTATGCATTCCTTTGACCTTGTAACAAAGGATGAAGTCTCCAGTACACTTCCAACCTCTCACCTTACTAGCTGTCCTCTAGATCCTATTCCAGCACAGCTTACCCCTCCCCTTTCTACTGTACTTATCACAGCTCCAACACATCTATTCAACCATTTCCTAAATACTGGCAAGTTTCCAACATCTTTAAAACCGCCATAATTCTTAAGAATCCCTCATCTGATCCAGCTTCTGCTTATAATTATTCTCTCTACTTCCCCTGGCTTCACAACTGCTTAAACGGTTCATCTACAGTCACCTTACCCAATTTATTGCCTCCAGCTCCCTCCTGGCCACCTTTCAATTCAGCTTCCGACCCCAACACTCCATGGAGAAAGCTCCCTTAAGTCACTAATGACCTGCTCACTGCCAGGTCAAAGGATCACTTCTCTATTCTATCTACTTCTGTTTTTCTCTACTGCCTTTGATACAGTTAACTACCCCCTTCTAATCCAAATTCCCCACTCTATTGGCATTCGTGACACTGCTCTCTTGGTTCATATATTACCTACAAGGCCGAACATTTAGCATCTCCTTCTCTGGCACCATTTCTTCTCCTTGCCTTCTGTCTGTTGGCATACCTCAAGGCCCAAAAAGGAGGAGAAAAAAGTACACCTTTAATTCCCAAGACAGCCACCTCCCCCAACGGAACATCCATATAAATATCTACAAACAAAAGTCATAACTCAAACCCATATAGTATAAAATATAACTTTTATTAAATATATAAACATAAAATATTAAAATATGCTGCACGTCTCCCAGATAGCATAAAGTAGTGTCATGTATAAACCTCACTTGAATACAAGATAATATATATAAGGTTAAGTGTGCTTAATACAAGGTCCAAATACCTATAATAAATGTATATGCAGAGTTATAAGTAAAGCACACAGAATAATCAATAGGGTATCTCAACCAATTTCATTGAAGAGTAGGAAGTATGCAACCAGTAGGTGATGAAATAATGTACCACTGTGGCCCTATTTACATACAAATAGTGGATTAGGCAGATAAGGGCCCACTATTTACCCACTAATCTGCCTATGAGAAGCTAATCTATACTCCCTATCTGGGACTATTCACACCACTGGTGCACTTACCTACTCTCCAATGAATAATAGGTGAATTCCATAGCCAGAGGTACAAACACTACAGTGCAGATCGGTTACTCTCTAAGGAGTGACGTCATCATCGGGAGACACGCTGCTCGGATCCGATGCGATGCGCACGTTTCGCGCCAGCTTCCACAGGGATCCCTGTGGAAGCTGGCGTGAAACGTGTGCGGGTCTGATCCGAGCAGCGTGTCTCCCGATGATGACGTCACTCCTTAGAGAGTAACCGATCTGCACTTACCAGCGTTTAGGGAAGGGTTGAATGTATATGTGTAAGCTGGGATATGTGTGATAGAGGGATCAGCTGTGGTGGAGTAGGGTCATGTAGACAAGTTGTAAGGTGAGAGGTTGACAGTGGACAACAGCATCCATCCTCAGTTACAATGCCAAAGGAGTCCATAATGGATGTGGGATTGGGGAAGGGTAAAGGCTGGGTGTTGTTAGTTTGTTGAGAGGAGGAAGTGTTAGGGCCACAATGAGAGGAAAGTTTGTTTCAGATGTTTTCAATTTTATTTTATAAGTGGCTGGCAAAGTCTTTAGTCTTCAGGCTATTACTCTTGCCCAAATATCTGCCTCTCATATTCATTTAGAATTTTTTTTAAGTTTTTATCATGTAAGGTGCTTTGGGAAAAAGCACTATGTATATTATTTTTTGTCATGTGTTTAATATTGTATTTTCCTTTATACTAAACCAATGTATAGAGCAATGGAATATGTTGGTTCATTAAAAATGTAATAATAATAATACTAATAATAATAATAATATGTCTGTAACATTATTGGCAAAATATAATCTATTGAGATTTCAAGATTTAATTGGGTTATTCTTGCTGGAGGTCAACGTGGCCACTATAATATGATGAGAGTAAAATGGCAGCAGTATATAGTATGTCTACATTAATTGAGGCCAGTGTGAAGAACATTTACTCACACTATTTTCCCATAGTTTATTTTTCATTACCATGTATTGAACAATTGTCTTCTGGCCAAGACATTTAGGGCCCTATTAAATTCTCCCTCATAGTTCTCTTGGTGCTCGCAAAAGGCAGTTTTCCTGCTGTTTGCGAGAACCGAATCTCTCGCAGCCTGCTTTACGATATGACTGCGAGAAAATGGCCGAGAATAGGCTCAGAGAGAGCTACGTAGCCTTAAATCTATGCACGAGTCTCGCATATCGTAAGAATCCCTACGTGGACAAAAAGTCCACGCAAGGGATCCGAAAGCCTCTACGTGCTGCCTCGGAACAGCCCGAGACAGCAGTGTGAGGCTCCCCCCTGCACCCTATACACATCCCCATGCTGCAGGGGTCTCTATCGGGACCCCTGCAGCACCCCCACATTAACCCCTTGCAGCGGGGGTCCCCGATCTGCATAGATCAGGCCCCCCGCTGCATTTAAAACTTTTAAATTCCCCGCCACGGCTCCTTAAAGGGACCGCGGCACACTATTACCCAATCCCGGCCGCGGCACTTAAAATTAACCCCCCTCTATGCTGGGGGTCCCCATCGGGACCCCCGAAGTGTCCCCACATAAACCCATTGCAGGGGGGGGCCCCGATCTGCATAGATCAGGCCCCCCGCTGCATTTAAAACTTTTAAATTCCCCGCCGCGGCTCCTTAAAGGGACCGCGGCACACTATTACCCAATCCCGGCCGCGGCACTTAAAATTAACCCCCCTCTATGCTGGGGGTCCCCATCGGGACCCCCGAAGTGTCCCCACATAAACCCCCTGCAGCGGGGGGCCCCGATCGGCACCGATCGTGACCCTGCTGCAATTCAATTTTAAATTTCCCGCCTCGCGGGTCCTCAAAGGACCGTAAAGGTCCTGAAAGGACTCGCACTAAAAATATTAACCCCAGGCAACTATAATTACCCCATTAACTCATGGTGGTCAATCCAGACCACCATAAGGCTCTAATTAACCCATTAACTCATGGTGGTCAATCCAGACCACCATGAGGCTCTATTTAACCCATTAACTCATGGTGGTCAATCCAGACCACCATAAGGCTCTATTTAACCCATTAACTCATGGTGGTCAATCCAGACCACCATAAGGCTCTAATTAACCCATTAACTCATGGTGGTCTATACAGACCACCATAAGGCCTAAATTAACCCATTAACTCATGATGGTCAATCCAGACCACCATAAGGCTCTATTTAACCCATTAACTCATGGTGGTCAATCCAGACCACCATAAGGCTCTATTTAACCCATTAACTCATGGTGGTCAATCCAGACCACCATAAGGCTCTAATTAACCCATTAACTCATGGTGGTCTATACAGACCACCATAAGGCCTAAATTAACCCATTAACTCATGATGGTCAATCCAGACCACCATAAGGCTCTATTTAACCCCATCAGTCCCATAAGGGTATATTATTACCATTATGGGCCTGTTACAACCCAACATTAACCACATAAGTGCCATGATGGTCCTCAAGGACCATTATGACACTAACTACAAACACTACACTATAACCCCCAATAAACCATTTAATCTAAACTAACCCCCCTCTACACTAATCTATTAACACTTACACTACCTACCTACACTACCTACCCCCTAATAAACCTTCCCACCACTCTAATTACAAAAAATAAAAAACCTACAGCACAGAAAACAAAAAACCTACAGTACAAAAAACAAAAAAACCTACAGTACAGAAAACAAAAAACAATTACAACCCCACCCCCCACTACAGAAAACAAAAAAATACATTACAACCCCACCCCCCACTACAGAAAATAAAAAAATTACACACCTGAAAAGGAAAGACAGATAAACACAATACAATACATACATATAATACATTACATACATTACATACAATACATGACATTACATATAATATATTAAATATAATATATTACATATAATATATTACATATAATACATTACATACATTACATACAATACATGACATTACATACATTACATATAATATATTAAATATAATATATTACATATAATACATTACATACATTACATACAATACATGACATTACATACATTACATATAATATATTAAATATAATATATTACATATAATATATTACATATAATATATTACATATAGTCCTAATCAAATACCCCCTATCTATCTAACATACAATCTATTTAATTTAAAATAAATCCTAACTATATCAAATACATCCCCCTATCTATCTAATATACAAAAATTCCTAACTACATACACAGACCATTATTCTAAAGTAAAATAAAATAATTACAGTCCTAACTACATACACAGACCCTAATTCTAAGCTAAAATCAATAAATTAAGACCACTTACCTTTAAGATGTTGCTTCAGATCACTAACCTATGGGTCAAACAAAAAATAAAAATTAGTACAAAACATTAACATCAAATAAATAAACATTCTATACATTCTAAATATTCAACTCACCTTTACAGCATGTCCAGTCACTGTTTAGCTCTTCCGGCGCGGCCCTGTTAAAAAAAAAACACAATACATGAATACATGAATACAATATATAAACAATAAATAAAATACACAAATAAACATCTAAATATACATTTCACTTACCTACCCGCGATGTCCCCGGCCTTCTCTCCTTCAGCCCCGGCTGGGCCGCGGAACCATTCGCGCTCTAAAAAAAAAAAAGAAAAAAAACTACCGGAGGTGTGCACTGGCAGACCTCCCCGACGCTACTGAACCTCCCGGAGTCGTTTCCGGGAGGAAATTGGCATTGGCGGCTTGTGATTGGCTGAAAAAGCTGTCTATCAATTTCAGCCAATCAAAAGTCGTCAATGTGTGAGCCAATCAGGATGGGATACACCCCAATATCCCACCCTGATTGGCTTAAACACTTGTCTATCTTTCTGGGAACCAATCACAACGCTCAGATGCCTTCAGCCAATCACTATGGGATACACCCCCACGGAGTGATTGGTAGAAGACATCTGCGCATCCTGATTGGCTCCTACATTGACGACTTTTGATTGGCTGACAGCTTTTTCAGCCAATCACAAGCCGACAATGCCAATTTCCTCCCGGAAACGACTCCGGGAGGTTCAGTAGCGTCGGGGAGGTCTGCCAGTGCAGACCTCCGTTAGTTTTTTTTTTTTTTTTTTTTTAGAGCGCGGATGGTTCCGCGGCCCAGCCGGGGCTGAAGGAGAGAAGGCCGGGGACATCGCGGGGAGGTAAGTTCAATGTATATTTAGATGTTTATTTGTGTATTTTATTTATTGTTTATATATTGTATTAATGTATTCATGTATTGTGTTTTTTTTTTTAACAGGGCCGCGCCGGAAGAGCTAAACAGTGACTGGACATGCTGTAAAGGTGAGTTGAATATTTAGAATGTATAGAATGTTTATTTATTTGATGTTAATGTTTTGTACTAATTTTTATTTTTTGTTTGACCCATAGGTTAGTGATCTGAAGCAACATCTTAAAGGTAAGTGGTCTTAATTTATTGATTTTAGCTTAGAATTAGGGTCTGTGTATGTAGTTAGGACTGTAATTATTTTATTTTACTTTAGAATAATGGTCTGTGTATGTAGTTAGGATTTTTTGTATATTAGATAGATAGGGGGATGTATTTGATATAGTTAGGATTTATTTTAAATTAAATAGATTGTATGTTAGATAGATAGGGGGTATTTGATTAGGACTATATGTAATATATTATATGTAATATATTATATGTAATATATTATATTTAATATATTATATGTAATGTCATGTATTGTATGTAATGTATGTAATGTATTATATGTAATATATTATATGTAATATATTATATGTAATGTCATGTATTGTATGTAATGTATGTAATGTATTATATGTATGTATTGTATTGTGTTTATCTGTCTTTCCTTTTCAGGTGTGTAATTTTTTTATTTTCTGTAGTGGGGGGTGGGGTTGTAATGTATTTTTTTGTTTTCTGTAGTGGGGGGTGGGGTTGTAATTGTTTTTTGTTTTCTGTGCTGTAGGTTTTTTATTTTTTGTAATTAGAGTGGTGGGAAGGTTTATTAGGGGGTAGGTAGTGTAGGTAGGTAGTGTAAGTGTTAATAGATTAGTGTAGAGGGGGGTTAGTTTAGATTAAATGGTTTATTGGGGGTTATAGTGTAGTGTTTGTAGTTAGTGTCATGATGGTCCTTGAGGACCATCATGGCACTTATGTGGTTAATTTTGGGTTGTAACAGGCCCATAATGGTAATAATATACCCTTATGGGACTGATGGGGTTAATTAGAGCCTTATGGTGGTCTGTATTGACCACCATGAGTTAATGGGTTAATTTAGGCCTTATGGTGGTCTGTATTGACCACCATGAGTTAATGGGTTAATTAGAGCCTTATGGTGGTCTGTATTGACCACCATGAGTTAATGGGTTAATTAGAGCCTTATGGTGGTCTGGATTGACCACCATGAGTTAATGGGTTAATTAGAGCCTTATGGTGGTCTGTATTGACCACCATGAGTTAATGGGTTAATTAGAGCCTTATGGTGGTCTGTATTGACCACCATGAGTTAATGGGTTAATTAGAGCCTTATGGTGGTCTGGATTGACCACCATGAGTTAATGGGTTTATTAGAGCCTTATGGTGGTCTGTATTGACCACCATGAGTTAATGGGTTAATTTAGGCCTTATGGTGGTCTGGATTGACCACCATGAGTTAATGGGTTAATTAGAGCCTTATGGTGGTCTGTATTGACCACCATGAGTTAATGGGTTAATTTAGGCCTTATGGTGGTCTGGATTGACCACCATGAGTTAATGGGTTAATTAGAGCCTTATGGTGGTCTGTATTGACCACCATGAGTTAATGGGTTAATTTAGGCCTTATGGTGGTCTGGATTGACCACCATGAGTTAATGGGTTAATTTACGCCTTATGGTGGTCTGGATTGACCACCATGAGTTAATGGGTTAATTAGAGCCTTATGGTGGTCTGTATTGACCACCATGAGTTAATGGGTTAATTAGAGCCTTATGGTGGTCTGGATTGACCACCATGAGTTAATGGGTTAATTAGAGCCTTATGGTGGTCTGTATTGACCACCATGAGTTAATGGGTTAATTTAGGCCTTATGGTGGTCTGGATTGACCACCATGAGTTAATGGGTTAATTAGAGCCTTATGGTGGTCTGTATTGACCACCATGAGTTAATGGGTTAATTTAGGCCTTATGGTGGTCTGGATTGACCACCATGAGTTAATGGGTTAATTAGAGCCTTATGGTGGTCTGTATTGACCACCATGAGTTAATGGGTTAATTTAGGCCTTATGGTGGTCTGGATTGACCACCATGAGTTAATGGGTTAATTTAGGCCTTATGGTGGTCTGGATTGACCACCATGAGTTAATGGGTTAATTAGAGCCTTATGGTGGTCTGGATTGACCACCATGAGTTAATGGGTTAATTAGAGCCTTATGGTGGTCTGGATTGACCATCATGAGTTAATGGGGTAATTATAGTTGCCTGGGGTTAATATTTTTAGTGCGAGTCCTTTCAGGACCTTTACGGTCCTTTGAGGACCGGCGAGGCGGGAAATTTAAAATTGAATTGCAGCAGGGTCACGATCGGTGCCGATCGGGGCCCCCCGCAGCAGGGGGTTTATATGGGGACACTTCGGGGGTCCCGATGGGGACCCCCAGCATAGAGGGGGGTTAATTTTAAGTGCCGCGGCCGGGATTGGGTAATAGTGTGCCGCGGTCCCTTTAAGGAGCCGCGGCGGGGAATTTAAAAGTTTTAAATGCAGCGGAGGGCCTGATCTATGCAGATCGGGGACCCCCCCTGCAATGGGTTTATGTGGGGAAACTTCGGGGGTCCCGATGGGGACCCCCAGCATAGAGGGGGGTTAATTTTAAGTGCCGCGGCCGGGATTGGGTAATAGTGTGCCGCGGTCCCTTTAAGGAGCCGCGGCGGGGAATTTAAAAGTTTTAAATGCAGCGGGGGCCTGATCGGTGCCGATCGGGGACCCCCGCTGCAAGGGGTTAATGTGTGGGGGCTGCGGGGGTTCCTATGGACCCCTGCAGCAAGGTGTTCATGTGAGGACACTTCGGGGGTCCCGACAGGGACCCCCGCATTGAGGGGGGGTTCATTTTAGGTGCCTAGGGGGGGGTTTGGAGTACCCCCCACGGCAGGGCTTATGTGGGGGACTGCCGCGGAGGTCCCTTTTAGGACCCCCGCAGCACTTGATGAGGAGTGGGAGCCTGCGATATCATCTCGCAGGCTGTCACTCCTCATGTACATTTACGCAGTGTAGATACGTACGGGCCTGCTGCGTAGCTCATACGTTGCTCGCAGCAGGGCTAATTTAATAGCATTGTAAGTTAGAGAAACTTTGCAGTACGTAGGGCTTAAGTAGAAGCCTCTTATTTACGAGGCTGGAATTTAATGAGGCCCTTAGGTTATATTTATTTCACTTGTGAACGTCCAATTTGGAATACATTTTAAACAGCAACTTATAGTTATGTATTTTTGTCAGCTGCAAACTACTGTGTCCCAAAGTGAGAACAAACTATTAATTTTGTCTTCTTTAAAATAAACATTTAGATTTTCTTCAAAATATTATAGTATAGTGTGTTGGGGATTCTGCAATTTTATTTTATTAACTCATCTGTAAACCTGATTGGCTAAAACAGTTTCCTTATAACGATCTGGTTGAATCTAAAGAAGATAACAAGCTGTAAAATAGTTAAAGGTCATGGATGCTAGACATATATCTAGGAGCGTAATGAATGAGGAAAGAAACTAATAGAAATAAATTGAGCAATATATTTCTCAACTACTGTATTCTCCAATGCTATTTTGAAGTAATTTTTACAGCAAAAATGAGAGCAATCAAATTTTCACAACTCTTGGAAAATAATAAGATATTGAGTTTTGACTATTGGAGTTGAATTCAGATAACACTAAAGTGTAAAAAAGATGACAAAACTGCTAAACAAAAAAAAAAAGAGTGGTTAATTTGTTTGACCTAAAGAACACTGTGTTGGTCACCAAAGAGTTGAATAATTTGTCCACTAAGGGATGTTCAAAGACATTACTTGGGTAATGAGAGCCAATATGATCCAATATGATTAATTATCAAAAAACATGAGAACAAAGAAAGTACTATAATAAACAAATATATTGTCCTAAATAAATCAATATACTTACACAGAAAAGAAAACCTGGCATGTTCCATCTAGCACAAACATCCTTGGGGATCTGTGAGGAATGTTGTGCTAGACCAAACTTGTTGAATATTGTTTATTTAAATGTATTGCTTTATTTGGGGAAATAGATATATTATATTTTAAATACTTTTTTTCCTCAGTCTTCTTAACTTTTTGTCTATATCTCTAGAGCATCTAAACATTATTTAACATGATTAATTACACTTTTTTATTGGGCGCTTAACCTGGATAACTGTGATGAACCCCAATAATTATCCTGTAGAAACTACTATATTCTACTATGCTGCAGTTATTTATTTATCTGCTTGTTTATATCCAGTTTTCTTTTGTATGTATTTAAAAAAAAAGATGTAGCTGGGTGGTGATATTCAGCTAAAGTGCTTTACTGCAGACATTTTCCCAAGGAAAATATAATCAATGTGATAGTTGCTATGAGGTGCTATGATACCAGAGCATAAAGTATATTTTTCTATTCAGTTGCTGTTTGACTATGTAATGCCTAATTTCACAGACATATTACTTATCAATTAAGAAACTATTCCAGATATGTCAAAGTGAAATGATACAGAGGGATGAATTCCCAAAGTGACACATTTATGGTTACTGCAGTTTAATGCTCATTTGATATGCTTAGATAACATTAATATATACATTGCTTTATTTATGATGTATTTATTATATTGCATTACATTACTTTAGTTGTATTATTTTAGACATTAATCAGTAAATATATAGTTTCTTACCTCTGGCTAATTGTAAATGGATATTGACTTATAGACACAAAGGGGACTGAGATGAAGGAGAGATTTAGGGACAATGGATTACTTCAAAGGCACAGTTGGGTTTGAAGTAGGAGGGACTATTCTAAGGAATAAAACAATATTTTTTTATGCATGGAGGTTCTTGGTTGTTTCTTTGGCAGGAGAGCTCTTCATACATTGATTCATTAATTAGCTTGTTCCTCTCTCCTTTCCAAACATAATTTACGTGTTTTTTTAATTTTGCAAATGCACAAAATACTGATTAGAATGGCCCCTCTATAAAACAAGATTGAAAGATAAGAGTCACACTTTTGGAGGCTGTTGATCTTACTACATTAAAATGTAAGACAGGTTTCTTTTAATGAGGATTGGGCCACAAGTGTCCCCATGGCAAGCAGTTTAACATATACTATATACTAAAAAGACAATGTTTCAATAATAGTAAGTTTCCAGTCCGCCTTCTTCATCTGCATGATGCAACATCTCTATATGTGAAATGATGTGAATGTGATATATTATTATTATTTATTTGTAAAGCGAAAACATATTCTGTAGCGCTATACATGGATTGTGTTCGAGGCAAAACAATATTAACACATTGCAAAAATGGAGGGCCCTGTCTTTGAGTTAGAGTCCAGTGTCCAACATACTTTTCCCAAAGCACCGACACAAAACTTCCAAACTAGCAATCTAAAGGGTTTTGAGTGTGGTACATGAGAGTGAGAGATGCATTGTACATGTTATGGCTGAAGGTGATAAGCTTCTTTAAACAGATGCAATTTTAATGAGGTTTTGAAGGATTTGAGGCAGGGAGATAGTCTAGTGGAGAGAGTCAAAGAGTTCCAAAGAATTGGGGCAGCACAAGGAAAGTTTTGAAGGCAGGAGTGAGGAGGTGATAAGAGAGGGGGAAAGAAGAAGGTCATTAGCAAAGCGAAGAGTCTGGTTGAGGGAGTATTAAAGATGAGAGCAGAGATATAAGGGGGTGCACTGTTGTTGAGGGATTTGTAAATTAGGGTCATGATTTTAAACTTTAATCTGGATGCTACAGGTAGCCAGAGGAGTGATTGACAGAGAGGTGCTGCAGACACTGAACGTTATGTACGGTAGATGAGTCTAGATAAGGCGTACATTATGGATTGAAGTGGGGATAGGAGCTTGGTGGGCAGGACAACAAGAAGTGAGATGCAGTAGTCAAGATGAGATATGATGAGAGAATGTATTAGAATCTTAGTTGTGTTTTGTGCAAGGTAGTGACGTATTTTGGACATGATTTTTACAGATTTTTAAGATTTTGTTAGTATGACTGTATGTAAGGAATTAAAGAGATGGCGGGGTCCAATAGAACCCTTAAGAAAACTGGTTTAGAAGGTGGGAGTGATTATGGCATTATATTATTGTTCATAATGCAGATTGGTATTTTTGGGAAACATGTTAAAATATGTCCTTTAGTAGGAAACATTTGTTATGACTGCATCCTACTTTTAAGGTTTTAGTTGCTGTGATAAAATAATTAAGCAGTTTTTAATTTAATGTGTGTCTTTCTTAGGTATTTTGGTTCACAACAGCTCCTGTGATCTCAGATCTTCCAAATCTTGTTTTGGAACATGTGATTTTCTTTGAAGACAACCCATTATAGCTAAATGACAAGAGGGGAAGAGAGTAAGAGGGTAAAGATAGACAGGGAAAGTAGAGAGAAAGAAAGAGAGAAAGGGAGAGGAAGAGACAGTAAGGAATTAGAGACAGGGAGTGAGAAAACAGGGGATGAAAAGGGGAGATAATGTGGTTGAGTGGTTGTTAGAGGCAGAGAAAGTCAAGAGGGGAAGGAGTAGGGACTGGTAAAGAGGGTTTGGGACTAATATAAAGGAAAGAATGACAGGAGTGGGGATGATAGAGTGGAGAGAGATAAAGGAAGGGGAAGATAGAGACAGGAGGGAGGTTTGATAGAGGTAGGAGATCAGACAGACATGGAGTAAGAGAGGTGAGGAGCATACAAGCAGTTGTAGCAACTCCTCGCAGGCTTATTGTGGTGACATCATCACTTGGAGGAGAGAGAGGCCAGGAGGGGAGATTGGAAGGGAGAGAGATGATGGCAGGGAGACTGGGGAGGAGGAGAGAGACAGGGGGTGGGATAAAGTTTCTCACACACAGAGCTGGGATGAATGGTAATTTTATCTCCTCTGCCCCTCTCATAAAATCTGGAGGTATTTGTCCCTTTAATCCTTCCCAGTTTCTACGCCTCTGCTCTGTGTATTAATCTGCTCTGCTGAATCAATAATAGTAAGCAGCTCCTGAGGTGACCTCACAGTATCATCTGCCTGTGCAATACCCCAAGGCAAGGGCAATGGAGAATCCTACCCTGGTGATCAGGAGCATTATTATAATCCTTTGGGGAGAGAGTATCAATCCACTACAGATTCTCAGGGAATAGGCTGCTCAACCTGGGCTGCAGCTTCCACCTCACCACACCTGAGGATACTTTGGTTCCACTCTTCTCCTGAGCCGCGATTGGCTGCTGGTGGCCCCTCTGCTTCCACCCTTGGTTGAAGCGGATGAGGTGACTGGACCATCATCAGCCATGACCTCTGCACTGAAACCAGGTTAACTCTGTAGCAACGTTGATCCTTCCCTATATACCTTGGCTGGATTGTCCTGTTGCCACTGCTGATCAGGATCTTGGCTCCGATCAGCTGCCAATTTAAAGGTGGTCTTCATCTGTAAAGCTGTCACTGCTGCTGGCTTTGAAAGAGGAGCATGTTGGCTCCGGCGTCAAAGTATAAGGGCTTGCACCCACTCCTGATCTCCTTGTAGTTGTGACTCAGCCTGATCCTCTTCCTGGCAAGCCATAAGGATTATTTGGCCTTGTCATGTTGTAGGTACACTTTGGCAGAGCTCTTCTCAGCTATGGTCTTGATAGTAGTGGTGGAGCTTGTGTTGGCTCCAATGTCAGGGACACAGTGATTTTTACTTTTCCTGATTGCCCTGTGAATAGTCTCTGTATTTGTATTTGACCTCCTGGTAAGCCATCATGATTAGTTTGGCCTTGTCCTGTTGTAGATCCACAGTAGTGGAGCTCTTGCTGGAGTCCGCCTGCTCTGCTTCTGCCTTGACTGTAGCGGGTGCTCTCAGGCTGCACACTTTAGGCAATTGCTTTGAGGGTGGAGCATGGGTTGACTCTGGTGTCAGGGTCCCAGAGATTTCTCCCTCTCATTATTGTCCTGTGGGTAGTCTCTCTATTTGTGGAACAGCCAGATTATTTTCCTGGCAAGTCATTAGGATTAGTTTGGCCTTGACCTGTTGTAGTTCCACAGTAGCTGGGCTCTTGGTAGTCCTGTTTTGCTGCTGCCTTGACTGCTGGCAGGCTGGACAAAACATTTGCTTTCTTCTCTGATAGCTCCATGGTGACTGGGATCTTGTTGGGCCCAACTTCTCTGCTGCCACCTTGACTGTTGTTCCTAGACTGGCAATACTATTCATGTGCCTTCAAACAGCAGGATCTCCGGGCTCATATCCTCTATCATGCCCTCTATTAATTTCTGATCTGTTTCTGGTTTCCCAAACATCTATATCAGTTGAAGTTCCTCCAGATGCTTGCAGTTCTCCACAACTCTCTCAAAGTGCCAGTGAGTATTTCTGCTCCACTCTGAACTTGTTGATGCATTGGATCTTTGGCTCCCACTAGATTACAATCAGCAATAACTCTGATCTCACTCTGGTTGCAGCTATTTGTTCTTCTGTCACCACCTCGTCCACTGCTTCTGCTTTGCATGGGCTAAGCCAGTGGTCTACCATGACACCATCCAGCACCGCTTCCTCTAGCAATTCTGTGCACTCTGAACTTGGACAATGATTCAACTAGATAAAGTCTTCAACTACCTCTAGATGCCAGGATGCATCTTCTTCATCCTCACCCAATTGGCAAGGCGCCTTCCATGCTGCAGCATATCCATTTATTTCTGGATCAACCGCTTGACCAACTCTGCCTCTTCTGTCTCGTGTTCAACTCCCGATTATTGATGGTTCCAATCAGACAGGATTTCCCAGTGCTCTACAGTTTCAATTCCACACTCTGTTTTGCCCTGCAAAAAATCCCAGAGCCCTTCCATCAGCTCCAATCTGTAGGAAGAGGACCATTGTAATGCGGTAGCTGGTTTAATCAGGTAATCATACTCATCTTCCAAAGTGATCTCCTCACACACCAGGTACTCTAGCAACTCTGCTTGCTCTTCACCCTGGTGGAGCCCCAGCGAGGTCATCTGCTAATTCAGAAGAGCTGTTCCATGATCATCTTTTGTGTCAATTCAGTGCCTTTGCTGCTCCATCATCCCGCTGGATTACCCACTGATGACCCTGATCTCTGCTGGGGAAGAGATCACCATAATACATGCTTGTTGCTACTGCTACTTCTGACACCACGCAACCAGTTGTCACAAACCATGTGAGGCGTTTCTGCCTTACCAACACAATTCTTGCCATTGAGTACAGGAATTCTCCCTCAAGATCATGATGAGAGAGGGATTCTGGGTGCCCTTAGGTGTTTTCAGGATCATCAACAGAAGCATCAGGAACACAGGATCACTGGATCAACATAACAATCAATATCTGCTCTTCAGTGGGCTTGAAAAAGCCAAGGAGACCAATCCAACCCACAGATCCAGTCTTGTTCTTCAATTCCTTCTTCCCGAGGTTCAGGATACAAAGTGATTATTGCCCAGTAAAAATAAAAAAGGCCTTCCCTTTAAATGAAGCACACTATTTATATGAGTCCCAGAAAGAACATAATCATTATTCATTGGGTCTAATTTGTATACTGTTTCTTCCATACAAAAAACAATGGGACATTTACATATGCCAGCCCTGAACCAATCAGCAAGCAGCTTGGTGAGTGCTGAATGGTGGGAATTATAGGAGCGGGCAGGGCTACAGAGTTTCTGGCAGGAGTAGGGGTGCCAGGTAGTGTCTTACTGGGGTAGTTGGCTGTCTGGGAATCCAGGGAGTGACTCAGCCAGCTTATCTTCCCACCAAATCATCAGACCTTTTATATAGTGTCTCTGCTCTCTAGTGTGTTGATGCAGGGGCACTACTGGGGAAGTTGGCTGTCTGGGAATCCAGAAAGTGAGGCCAAGGGTAGGGGATGTAGGAAACCGACAATGCCTTCTATCAGTGCTGCAGACAGTTCCATATGGAGCCTATGTATCAAAACACACTTTAAAACACATTATACATATAACAATAATAACATCCAAGAGATTTGGGCTAGTCAATTAGTTTAATAGCCTTATAAGATTCTGGAAACAAGAAAGGACACCTTGGGTTAATTTTATAACAAGTACAATTTTTAAACACTTTATTTAGGGGAATCAGAAGCAGTGGTTTTAGTAAGTTTAGGACAGTTTAGGTGACCAAGAAAAACAGTGTGACTGAAAAAAAATCCTCTGATGTTCACATACAATTTCAGGCCCTGAAGGGCTGTTGGTTGTGGTGGTCAGGCAGTCCCACCCTGGCTTCAAAAATCAGGTTGTGACATCTATGTGACATATATCTATAGTATGTTAAAAACTGTTATATAAAGAAGAAAAGATGAAATCAAACATTTAAGCACCACTTAAAAATCTGTTAATATTTTTAACAGTACCTCCATGCTGCCACAGGGATTTTTTATTGAACTCCATGGCAAAGGGATTTATTATAGATGCCACAGGGGTCTGTTAGGAACCACTGTTGTGGAAGTTAATAATTTGGTGCCACAAAGCTTTGTGTAATATTTTATTTTATTATGGGTGCCATGGGGGTCTGTTAAGAACCCTCATGCTGAGAGTTAATTTTTAGCTTACACAGAGGTCCTTTAAGGACCTCTATGCCATGGGGTTACATTTTAGGCACCATGGGGTTCTATAGGTCTTTGGTTATAGATAGATAGGGAAACCCTGGGGATAGTACATGATAAGGGTGAATCTCTGGGGTTTCCCCACTCACAGCACATTGGAAAGGGGAGTACACTAACTTCCCAATAATGCATGGTGTTATGACCCAAATTTTGGGAACCACACACACTCCTACTTTCTCCTTCTAGGCCATGACTTTTTTTGTTCAAGATCTCAGCAAAAACACCTCTTAGGAGAACTCAGGACCTTCCAGGTTTCAAACTCAGTCCAAAGGTTAAAATGAATAACTCTTTTCTATCCCTTTGGTTAGGACACAATAACAACACATGTACCCTTGCTTATAACAAACAGACTCACTTTTTTATTGTTGCTTGCATAGCAATATCACAAACACCAAAAGACTTTCCCCACATCCCGTTACCAAGGTTACTGCCCCCCATCTACATTTGATTTCACAGAGGCATAAACTAACCTCCCCCTGTATGACTATCTGAGGCCAGGGTGGATGCATGCCTAGTTATATGTCCACATACATTCTTGTACAAACGTAACTCTTTGTCCCATACGCAACTGAAGTAACTTTATATAATATTAGCATATCCTAGGGCCTACTTCTAGCACAAATAAATTATTTAAACTTTATACAATTACCCAAATCACCTTATTACATCAAATCCCTATTTTAAACATTATAGCATTACTTTTAAAAGGTCCCAATCCCAACCTGAACACTAAACATTATAAACAATTCTTATTAGGCCTAAATACTCACAGTCCATGCTTCTTGTGGATCTGGGGTACCGGATCAGAGGCTGAGGCCTAACATTATATAGGTTATTACTTTTATAACAAAGTAGTCCTTGAGTTCTGGGTGGTGACAGTTCGATCTTGGGCCATACATGCCCTTGCTGGTGGGGTTTAGGGATCCTCCATCCTGGCCCCCATAAGTCAGTCATAACACAGAGTAGGTATTGAGGAGGCGGATCCTGGGGATCTCCAGGATCACTGTAGGTAGGAATATTGGGGAGGGGGGTATCCAGAGGAATTTAATATAGTGGGATTTGGGTCAGCTAATGGGTGCATTGTTAACACCTTCGTTATGTTGGATATGAGCAATCAAGCCTTTCTTTAGGTTGATAACAGCATCAAATCTGATGCTTGTTTACCTCTCAGAGGCATATTTTAGGCTTTTATAGCTGGGTCATAATACATGCAGGATTTGTGGACAATCTGACAACTTACTCAGAGGGTAAAGTGTATCACTCTTATTTTAGAATGTAAAGGACTTGTGGAAAATTCTAATGGGACAACTACATGTGGATTGATATTTTTGGACTTTTTACACCATTTAGCATGCACTAGTGGTAGGGCTATTTTTTCTGTTTTAGAATATGTTGATAGAGATTTATATATCTATTTTATATATCTATACTTGTATATTGCAAAATATGGCTTACATACAGGCAATTTTTAACATGACGTCAATGTTTATTTTATAAATATAACTTATTATATAAAACTCTAGTGTTAATAATTGGTTATTACAATTGTGTGTTTGTATCAATACATTATACCTCCTGTATTTTTGTTATTATTCCCACAAATGCAAGCATGTATTATTTTATATATGTGTATGTATGACAGTAATTAGTTTTAAGTTTTAAGTATGTACTGTGGGGAAAAGACAACAGGTGTGGCTAGCCTCATGCCAAATAACTCAGCGAATCACAAATGGTCTTTTTTTACAGTAAAAAAAGAAAGCCTTAGGAAAGTGTAGTAAAGTCTTTTTGTTTAACTTTAGACAGCTGAAAACAAGAACCTAAATGGGTGTAGATGAGTGTAGGGTCAGAGCCTGTATAGAAGCCAACAGTCTAAATCCAACTTATTAACATGTTTGACGTATAGAGAGGGTGGGACAAAGCTGAAAATCTGATCTAAAAAGCCAAGAATCTATGAAAGAGAGAGCCTCCATGAAGCAGTCCAAAGGGAAGAGTGCCAGGAGAATGCCAGATGAACCCAGCTAACCAGAGAACCTGATGGAGAGTGAAATTCAAAAGCTAACCATAGGGGTAGTATACTGTATCTTTATATTACATTATGTAGAATTCATATAAGTATTATATTTGTTAATATAGTGTTAATACTTCTTGTCTCTTCTTTATCTGTTTTGTCTAAACCCATTGTGTAACCGTATCTTGATTTATGTAAAATATATATTTTTAATTATACCTTATTTGTCTGCTTGTTTATTGACCTGTCCAAAACAACGTAGGATTTATGGAAATTATATATTAATTTATTACATATATCAACAAATCTGAGTAATGGAATAGAGCTGTAAAACATAACTTTGGGTATATATTTATCTGTCATTTAATATGTCCTCCTAATCTTTGCTTTGAGAAGTCTCTGTGTACACAGTGGAATAAACAACTCTTCTGCTTTGTTGGACCAGATTAAATTCTTGATCAATTCTTGCAGTGGAACCTACAATTTTAGCTCACTTCTTGAGGTGGGAGCAGAATATATCGGAAGTATCTGTCTGCACAATGGAAATATGTGGCAGTTTCATTTAGATCAGAAGGATTAAAGGGAAGTCCATTAGTTTAAAAGGACACACCCTTCAGATAAAAAAGGCAGCAGCAGAGAAGAAAGGAAAATCAAGCAGTAAAGAATAGTGGCCCTATCCTATTGCCCAATTCGTAAATTTATACGCACTTAAAACTGCTCTTAATATTGCCACAGATTCTATTAGCTACTCACAATCCAATTATGAGTTACACAATCACTATAGGTCAGCCAAAGACACAAGTTTGGCTTTAGAACTCCACTGGTTTCAGCACAGCTTGAACATCACAAGCTCTAAAAAATTTAATTACACAAAATCGATATTCTATTAGACCGTAGCTTGCAAATAAAGTTTGACTCACAACTGAAAAAAGTATCAAGTTTCTGTTAAAAATATTAGGAGTACTAAATAGGATTCATAAGGGCTTTTCCAACAGCTATTACAACTGTAACAGCAATTAAACACACATTACGGTACTAAAAAAGCAAGGGAAGGCATGGAAACACATTATAATTCATTCAACAATAGTCTAAAACCCAAATATATGCAATAAAAAAAAAATGATTAATTGTTATTTCTGAGTAATATTGATCCTGGAACTTAAGGGATTAATACATATCATGAAACCCACATGGACTAAGACAGAAGATCTAATTCATTTGATAGATTTCTAGATTGCCTTATTGGCACTAATTAATTTGTAGCCTCCGATTGCAGATTACATGTAACTTCCATGTTTTACTGACATCATGATGACAGTCTCATTTACTATTGGCTGTGTCTAAAAAGTAAATTACGGGCTTGCTTAAATATTGTAAGATCATAAAATCACGCCCCCATGAAATCCTATTTAAAAAGACTGGGTTTACGAGTTTAGGTTTAAGGAGGTACATTTTGGGCTTGCAGTCATTAGAATACATCTAAACATTTAGAGAAAAAAACACCTGCAGCCAAAATTACGGGTTAGAGGCATTTTGCGTTTTTTTTTTTTTTCAAAAACATGTTGCCTATTATCATATTTAGTTAAAAAAAAAACACATAAAAAATTACGACAGGTGCATTTTAATAAAGTCAAGTCTGTTTAATCAACTGTTCGTTTTCTTATTTTTTATTGTTTTACTTTTTTTTTGTGAATATAGATAGTAGATAACTGTTCTTTAACATCTTACATGAACACTTTTTCTCTGTTTCTCACTTTATTTAAAAAAAAAGAATATTATTTCCAGATAGCTTTTTAAAACACCCTTTTGATGGAAAATCCAAAGCCAAGGATTGTGTTTGTTACTTGGAAGAAGCCATCTATTTTTATTTCAGAGACGGTTGAGTATTGAATTAAGACAAACTAAAAAATAATGTGTATTGAGTAAAATCACAGTATGTTCTTCAGCAAGGAAAACTTGGTCGGGCAAGATTGGAGTTTCAAGAGTTATATCAGAAGTGTGTTAATAACTGTGAAACATGGGTTTATCTCTGTCCTGAAGATAGAAAGAGCCAGAGTAGCAGACAAGTCTTCATCAGAACATTTTTGATATGTCGCTTTTTAGCTGCGTTGACCTTTTTGCCATTAAGGATGTTCTTCAGTTTTCATTTTCTATATTTCAAATGTAGCAGAAATGGGAAAAGTGATTGAGCTCTGTTTGAAGAGAAAAAAAAAGTGAGAAATAAGTATTGGGCGACTATACTGTTTGAAAACTTACTTTCTATCTTTTATAGCTGATAAACGTTGTATTGAATTTATTGCTCAACAATTTTTCAATTATTGTAAGAAATGTTCAATTTTTTTATGGCTCTATTTATAGAATTTCCATTCCTGTCTATTCAAACTTTGTAATGTGTTTATTTAAAGGGCAATCAATAAGGTTGGGTGACACCCACTAAATCTGTTCCACAAAAAAAGAACTGGCCCTGCATGTTTTATGAATGCTGTATGTGCGGTGTATGTATACTTACATGTAAAATAGTAACATCAATCATCATCACTGTATTTATTACACAGTGAAGAGACAAAGAGACTCCAGATTCAAAGCCTTACTGATTCCAGGCATTATTTTATATTCTGTGTATTATAGTGGAAATCACAGTAATGTAGCAAAATAGTGATTGGTGTTGAAAAAATCCATCACGTTCAACCATTCTTAGATTTCAGCTGATCCTTATTTTAAGTGAATTGTTAATTTATCAAAACAAAGGTACCCAAAAAATGGTCATTGAAACATTGTCACTTGATTCATAAAAGGGAAAAAAAACGTTCATGATTCCAAATACTGGTAATCAGATTACTCACTGGATTAATATCCCTCCTATACTCGTTATACCTTGTATGCCCTTTTTATAAAAAAAATAATAATAATAAAAAAAAAAAAAAATATATATATATATATATATATATATATATATATATATATATACCGTATTTATCGGCGTATAACACACACTTTTTCACCCTGAAAATAAGGAGCAAATGATAGGTGCGTGTTATATGCCGATATTCTTTCCCCCCTCCTCATCCTCAACCTCCCTCCTCATTCTAAACCCCCCTCCGCATTCTAACCCCCCATCTCATTCTAACCCCCCCTACTCATTCTAAACCCCTCCTCAACCTAAACCCCCCTCCTCAACCTAAATGCCCCTAAATACCTCCCCCTCACTTACCTGCTTCTGCTCCGGCCTCCGCTCCGCTCCTTGACCCGGCATTCGGTATATGTTAATGACGTGGCGCGCATGTTACGTCACATGCGTGCCGGGTCAAGGAGCGGAGCGGAGGCCGGAGCAGAAGCAGGTAAGTGAGGGGGAGGTATTTAGGGGGGTTTAGGTTGAGGAGGGGGGTTAGAAGGAGGAGGGGGGTTAGAATGCGGAGGTGGGTTTAGAATGAGGAGGGAGGTTGAGGGGGGGGGGTTGAGGTTGAGTATAGGGGGTTGAGGTTGAGGAGGGGGGTTGAGGAGGGGGTTGAGGATAGAAGGGTTGAGGAAGGAGGATGGGGAGGTTGAGGAGGGGGTTGAGGATGGGGGGGTTGAGGAGGGAGGATGAGGAGGTAGGTTGAGGAGGGGGGTAAGGATGGGGGGGTTGAGGAGGGAGGATGAGGAGGGAGGTTGAGGAGGGGGTTGAGGATGAGGAGGGGGGTTGAGGATGAGGAGGGTGGTTGAGGATGAGGAGAGGGGTTGAGGATGAGGAGGGGGGTTGAGGAGAGGGGGTTGAGGTTGAGGAGGGGGGTTGAGGATTGGGGGGTTGAGGAAGGAGGATGAGGATGGGGGGTTGAGGAGGGGGTTGAGGGGTTTGAGGATGGGGGGTTGAGGAGGGGGTTTGAGAAGGGAGGTTGAGGAGGGGGTTGAGGATGTGGGGGTTGAGGAGGGAGGATGAGGAGGGAGGTTGAGGATGAGGAGGGGGTTGAGGATGAGGAGGGGGGTTGAGGATGAGGAGGGGGGTTGAGGATGAGGAAGGAGGTTGAGGAGGGGGGTTGAGGATGAGGAGGGGGGTTGAGGAAGGAGGATGAGGATGGGGGGGTGGAGGAGGGGGGTAGAGGAGGGGGTTGAGGATGGGGGGTTTGAGGAGTGGGGTGAGGAGGGAGGATGAGGAGGGAGGTTGAGGAGGGAGGCTGAGGTTGAGGATTTGCTTCAAAGTTCTTTATTTGAATTTTTTTTTTTTTAAATATCCTTCTTAAAATGAGGTGCGTGTTATACGCCGGTGCGATAAATATGGTATATATATAAAACCTCCATTTATAGTTATCACTTGAATCTGTTGCCACAACATCCATTAGTAGTAATTTCTACAATTTGGCTGCCCTTTTTGTTCTTTAAAAAAAACATTTTGATAATTTAATTTGAGTAAGTTCCATTTACAGCAACCCTTTGTTTCCAGTCTTTTAGCCAGTTTTAATTCACATTTTTACTGCAATTTCTGCATAACTTACTTTGTACAGTAACCTCTCATGTGGCACTGTATCAATAACCTTTGCAAAATCCAAATCTACTGTATTGGCCAAGTTCCTACTTCCTACTTGCCTCCTGATAAAAACAAATTTGTTGTGTTTGACATGACCTATCCCTCATAAATCTGTGTTGACTCCTACTTATTGTCTGGTTAACATGGATATATTAATGTATAGAATCCTTTTCCATACTACAGAGCTGAGACTTACTGGTTGAAGCCCTTCAACATCATTACAATAAACAAGTTGACCATCTGAATGGAAGAACTTTTGCAGTGTTGCTTCTCTGTTAAGATAAAAGGAGACACTAGTGCCAGGTGGTCCTTTCTCTTGCAGCCTGGAAGCCAACAATTCAGCAGACTGATTTGGCAAATACAAATCACTTACCAGATCATTCAATTCAGGCTGACTAAACAGAGCAATTTTATCCAAATCTGCAACAGATGGGGTATATTCAGAGTCAGAGCATCATCCTCATCATCTGTCGAAGCAGGTAAACTGAGGGTTTCAACACCAATCTCTGGTAGCTCAGTAAATACAGGCACAGGTATTTCCTCACAGTGTTCATCTGGTCGTCTGGCAGATGGGATATCTGGGTAGTATAAGGGGTGTTTGTATGTCTTCCTGAAACCTCTTACATTGACAAGGCAGAAGTAGCAGTCATCCAAATGGTTTGTTGGTTCTCTCCAAACCATTGGCACGCCAAACTTCAGCTTTTTTTCTTTTAGACCATGATCGCAAAGTTTCAACACAGGTTTTGCACACTTTGGGCCTCATTCTATTATCGGCCGTAGGAGATGCAGGGCCGCAAGGACAGGCCGCAAGCTATTCTGCTATTCTATTCCCCTCCGGCTGGGGATTCCGGCAGGCTTGCGGCCGGCGCCTTGCTATTCCTTGCGGCCGCTCGCGCCGGAGGAAAGCCTTTGATCTAAAACGGTCGCAAGAGTTTGGGCCGCAAGAAAATCCTGGTTGCTATTCTATTGCTCCGGGAACCCTCTCTGCAAGGCTAAAAGCGAGCCGCAGCTTACTTGCAGGAAAAAGGTCCCGCTAGCACCAATTAAGCACATTATAAAGCCGAAATAAAGCCATCCTGCACTCTGAGGAGACTATAAAGTGATTGTAGGTGTTATCAAAAATAGCACAACATTCCCCTATACTCAAATCCGTAAATATTTTTTTTTTTATATATGTCAAATATCCATGTAAAAAGTCCAGAGTGCTTGGAGCACCTCAGACCCGCCCACGCTGCGGCCGGAAAATAAACAGTTAATGTAAACTCGGGTTTGGGCTGATGTGCAAGCTTGAGAGTGGGTTACTATTAATCCTCATGTCCCCCAATATGATCCCTAGCATTTACAGAGCTGTACAGTGCAGTCTTGAATTTATTTTTGTGTTTAAAGATTTCTGAGCTTACGGCCGGTTGCAAGATATACGGCCGGCCGTAAGAGGAGATCCTTGCGGGGCCGTATAATTGAATTCCAAGATAACGGAACCCCCGCAAGGAATCGCAGCCTTGCGGCCGTTTTACGGCCGATAATAGAATGAGGCCCTTTGTGAGGAGCCCAATTTTTGTCCTGGTCTCCCAGTCATACTTTAAAGTAGGCAAGATACACCTTCTTGACAAATATATTGTTGTTGCGTCTTTGATCCTGCAAAGTGAAGCTGCCACAGATGAAGCAGAAGATATCTGCGTCCTTAGACTGTAAGTCTGCGAGTTTCTATCCTAAGTACTTTGAAAAGTCACCATGGACATTGGATTCCTAGCTCAAAGACAGGGCCCTCCTTCCTTTGCTAAATGTTAATCTGTATTTATCTTTGTCTGAACTAATTTATAAGTTATGTACAGCGTTACCGAATATGTTGGCGCGTTATAAATAAAGTATAATAATAATAATAATTACGGCATTTTCTTTTGGATGTTGTAGCCATTGTTAGATCACGACCTGTGGATATATATATAAAACTGTGGATATATACATAAAATCATATTATAAACACACTATCCTACAAATACAACATTATATTTTATCACTAAAGCAGTCACTGACTCGCAACAACTTGCAATCATAGGTGACTACGAGTTCATTTTGAGTAAAATCAATGAAAATGGGTTTTGCCGCATACAAACAAGATGTGATATAGCAAATCTGAGATCAGATTTGGAATCAGCACCCTGAAATTAGTCTAAAACAGCTGGAAAAGTCCAGGCCAGAAAAAATAAATGTTTTTTTTTGTCGACCAGTGCAGTTCTCTGCGTTTGTTTTCAGCTTTTCCCCAATCTCCTTGTATTGAGTCTGTGGTGAGTGAGTCTTAAAAAAATAGAAATAATGGTTTGTTTATTACAGAACCCAATTATCTCAGTAGCTTTGAATGTGTTTCACTTTGTGCTTTATTAACATTTATTTTTGCCAGCCTCTTTTAGATTTCTTCTTCCATTAATCAATTATTTGGTGAAGATAGTGCAGTCCCATTTTTTGTAGGGTCTTTACCATTGTCCCTTCCTTTGTGTATACAAAGTAAAGTAATTCATATTGCTCATCTGATTTTTCCATATTTTTAGGTTCCAATATTTTTTTTTCTAGCTTTTATTTCATTAATATATTTCCACCACTTTTTATGATCGGTGTTACTCTCCTTTGCAATAAGACTTAGGTCCCTATTCAATTGCAAATGAATGAAATATGCCACAGTTACAGAGCGATTCAATTGATCAAGCCTGCAGCTACCTGGCCGAAAGCCTAAATCGTAAACCATGCACCGTAAGTAGCATTTCAGAGCATGATCATGATCAGTTCAGCAAGGCCATACCTATGACGTCAGTAAAAAAAAAGGTTAAATGTCAATCAATTAGGGCCTCATTCTATTATCGGCCGTAAATCGGCCGTAAGGCTGCGATTCCTTGCGAGGGTTCAGTTAACTCGCGATTCTATTATACGGCCCCGCAAGGATCTCCTCTTACGGCCGGCCGCATATCTTGGAACCGGCCGTAAACTGTGAAATATAAAAACTCAAAAATAAATTCAAGCCTGCACTGTACAGCTCTGTAAATGCTAGGGATCATATTGGGGGACATGAGGAATAAAAGGAACCCACTCTCAAGCTTGCACATCTGCCCAAACCCGAGTTCAAATTAACTGTTTATTTGCCGGCTGCGGCGGGGGTGTGTCTGAGGTGCTCCAAGCACTCTGGACTTTTTACATGTATATTTTACGGATATTAAAAATGAAATATTTTACGGATTTGAGTACAGGATAATTATGTGCTATTTTTTCTAACACCTAAAATCCCTTTATAGTCTTCTCAAAGTGCAGGATGGCTTTATTTGAGCTATTTTATGTGCTTAATTGGTGCTAGCGAGACCTTTTTCCTGCAAGTAACTGCGGCTCGCTTTTAGCCTTGCAGAGAGGTTTCCCGGAGCAATTGAATTGCAAATCTCTTGCGGCCGTTTTAGATCAAAGGCTTTCCTCCGGCGCGATCGGCCGCAAGAGATAGCAAGGCACCGGCCGCAAGCCTGCCGGAGTCCCCGGCCGTAAGGGAATAGAATAGCAGAATAGCTTGCGGCCGGTCCTTGCGGCCCCGCAGCGGCTGCGGCCGATAATAGAATGAGGCCCTTAGTGTTTAGAAGTCCTATATGAGATCGGACTCGTAATCCGGCAATGCACAAAATACAAAAAATGAATGAAGAAAATGTTATAGTGCATGAGGGTGGCCTGATATGTATTAACTCCTTGATTACTGAGATTGCTATAACACGGAATTTGATATAACACGAGCTTGAGACTGTTGTGCAATTACAGGGATACCCCACTTTGCACTACCCCGCTAAGCTCTGATTCGGGATAACGATGTTTGCGCTAAATCTTGTGATACCTCTTTAAATCTCGTTGCAGGCATTTAAATCCTCGCTTAGCACTCTCTTTTTTTTCGCTATAGCAATGTTCAATGCTGTGACGATAAAATGTCCTGTTTAACGCGGTTTTCGGATATCGCTCGTGTATGCCGGAACGCATATACCAACCTAAATGTGGTATTTCTGTAATTTTTATGTATTTCAACGCTTTCCTCATCTTTTAAAGGGCAGTATTGATTTCTTTATTTGCATTTACAGTGATAGGAACAGATGTTTAACCCCCTTGCGAGTCCTATCTGGTACCCGTAGAATTTTCTTCTATATTTGCCATTTACGAGTGTGAAAACAATTGCGGACTTGAGGAATTGTAGCAATTGAATAGTGATTTGGGATTGTAACATTTATGTGCTTGAAAGATCAAAGATCATGAGTTGGAGATATGATTTTGACAACCGCAGGGATTTTCGGCATGTAACCCGCAAATCGTTTGTTCGCTTTTTTTTTGCAAGATCTGTTCGTATATTCCTTGGACACAAGTAAAACTGCCTTTGTTCCTTCTGTGTATAATCTGTATGCCTGATTTTTATCCATATCTTGATCTTAGAATCATTATTAAGCCACATGGGTTTGTATTTAATTTTATTAGGACATATAATATGCTGATATGCATGGATTTTTATTAAAGCTTTACATGTTGAATATTTATTTTCGATATTTGTACCTGCTAGTTCATTGTATTGCTGTCCTTAGAACATTAAAATTCAATCTTTTAAGAGTTTTTGTCGGCCTCTTAATACTTTGCTTTTGAAAATTTACTTCAAATGAGAATGTGCTATGATCACTGTTCCTCAATGGTTCCATAGTGCCAACATGTTGAAGTTATATTAATATTGTTTGCCATTATTAGATCTGAGAACCTCATTATTAATAGGTTCTTGTATAGCTTGGGCCAGATAATGATCTCAAAAAGTACTCAAAGACCTGTTCCCTTTATTTTTTACTACTTGAACATGATGCGTTTTCAATCTGTAGCAGTGCTTTTATTTTCTCATAGATTTGGGGATGTATAGCGTGTTCTTGCCAATTTTTGGGGGGGATTTTTACATCCACTATTGTTTCTACCCACAAGGCTTCCGCATCCTCACTAGTTCCACTATAAATATTTTCTGACTATAGGCTTTTATGTTTAACATAACGACTATGTCCTCCTCCTCTTCTATCATTATCATCAAAACATTGTCTTTCCTTAATAGGTTATGACTAGTAATGTCGCGAACATCAAATTTTGGGTTCACGAACAGCGGACACGAACTTCGTCAAATGTTCGCGAACGGCCATAGACTTCAATGGGCAGTCGAATTTCAAAACCCACAGGGACTCTTTCTGGCCATAATAGTGATGGGAAAGTTGTTTCAAGGGGACTAATACCGGGACTGTGGCATGCCGGAGGGGGATCCATGGCAAAACTCCCACAGAAAATTACATAGTTGATGCAGAGTCTGGTTTTAAGCCATAAAGGGCATATTCACCTAACATTCCTAAATTGTTTGGAATAACATGCTTTAAAACATCAGTTTTTTAATGGACCGCAAACAGTCCCTTTCCACAACCGCAAACTCCCCATTTGCACAAGGTTGGATACCAAGCTAGCCATGTCCCGTTCCTTGTCCTCACTGATGTCATTGAAGGTCTCTTCCTCCACCCAGCCACCAAGGGTCCCCGAAAGGTGACAACAAGCCCCCTGGGACGCCTGCTGTGTTTGGTCTTCCATCCCCTGAAAGCCACCTTCCTCCTCTGACTCCTCTTCTTCAGACTTGCAGAGTCTGGGGGCTTCCACTGCCCAGCATGGAATATTATACACAGGTCAGAGTCTGGGGGCTTCCACTGCCCAGCATGGAAGATTATACGCATTGCCTCTGTCTGCGTTATTATAAGGTGTGTACTGTTAAGTAGTACTATTCCTATCGGTTTAATCCCTGTTACGTCCACTATCAGGGTACGTGTATATGGCATGGATTTTTTGAAGCGAGAGATGGAAAAAGATGCTTGGTCGGTCCTCCCACTTCAAATTTGGGGCACTGAGCGTGCAATCTAAGGTGCCACCAGATATGAGTGTCACTGTGCACTGGCAAAAGTTGGCAGAGTAGATGCAATAAGCTTCACACACACGCCTGTAGGCTGGCAATTGCTATTCAATCTATTACAGTCAAAAAAGTATTGTTTTATGTCACTGTACACTACGGTTGCACCAGATATGACGTATCACTGTGCACTGGAAAAAGTTGGCAGAGTAGATGCAATAGGCTTCACACACACGCCTGTAGGCAGTCAACTGATATTCAATCGATTACAGTCAATATAGTGTTGTTTTATTTCACTGAGCACAATATAAGCTGTTAGGTAATAGCCTGTCACACACACACGCTGGCAGGCAGGCCTATGCAATTAGATTACACAGAAAAAAATAATAAAATAAAAGAAATGATGTTCTAAGCATAAAATGGGATTTTTGGGTTGCTGTCCTTCAGATGGAAGGCTCTGGAAGGGAGTGTATGCTGCTGTTTGGCTGGAATGTGTCTGCTGACTGTGAGGTGCAGGGTCAAAGTTTCGTTAATGATAAAGAATAGGGGGCAAACCGAAAAGCGCATATGTTCGCCGTTCCCTGCGAGCACGAACATGCCAAAATCGCTGTGAATAGTCCGCGGGCGAACCTTTCGGGACATCACTAGTTATAACCCTCCAAATTAACTATCCAGTCACAAGAATCATCCAACTATTGGGAAAATGCACAAAATTTACATAAAATGTATATGATTTCTATTATAGTAAAAATCACATGGCTAATACTCATAGAAATATAATTAGCAGAATAGGCCCCTAACTATCAATAATAGAGTGTTGAGACTTTCTGTCCTTTACAGATCATATTGTGAGCCACATAACATTGTTTTAAATATAATTAAATGTATGCTTACCAAAAATAATGCTCATACACTTCAGTGGAAGATCATTATACACAACACTTTAGATACCAATCCCTTCAGTGCCCTTCCATAGCTGCTAGAATAAGTTCAGAATCCTAACCCTTATCTTCAAAGCCCTTTTTGAACTGCACCCTCCAAACTCCAGATACCTCCCTTACCCTGTCCTACTCTCTGCCCACAATGCATAGCTCATTTTTAATAATCATCACCCCCTCCAAACACTTTAATCTCAAAGATTATTCTTGTGATTCCCCATACTGTGCAATTCTCTACCCGTCTGTTAGACTTTCCCTACTCTTCATAGCGTCAAACACTCTCAGAAACCCATCTTTTCAGAGAAGGCTCTCTGCATCTCATATGTCAGCTATTTAAACAGGATAGAGAACCAAGTTTGGTAGATTGTTTTTTTTACCATACCACCCAAACTATTATAAAAAACGTTGAATTTCCCATATGTTAGTCGCAATCTGGTTGTGATTCTCTGTGTATTTTTATATTTCAAGATGTTATTATCAAGGAGGACATATCTGGCAATTGAGCCCTGATCATGTTTCTATATAGTACATTAAATATCAATGTATATGTTTTATCTTTGTTTTTATTTTATCCTCTGTAGTCAGTGGCAGAGCCTGTGATTGTGGACCCCAGTGCAAAATAGTTTGGATCCCCTGGCAACTTCTCTAAAAAAGCCAAAAAACATATAGATGGTCCCATAACCCCTATGGTGATCAAATCCCTTTTCTACAAAATAATTAACTGACATGCTCATCTAATAAATTAAGATTCCTCATTTAGTGCCAGTAGCAGACGGCCACTACCCTGTTCGGGGTCCTGGTGCTTTGCGCCTGCTGCACTAGCAGTAGCTCTACCACTGCCTCTATTTATCTTTCCAGATATTTTATACTAGTAAATTGCCCTTCAAAAATGAAAGTATAATTTTTAACTTTTCTCTCCCTCTCCCCTCCCTCCTGTCTCTCCCCCACTTCCCTGTGTCTCTCCCTTCCCTCCCTGTCTCTCTTCCCCCTTCCCTCTCCTGTGTCTCATCCTCTCTTTCCCTTCCCTTTGTCTCCCACTTCCCTGCCCTGTGTCTCATCCTCCCTTTCCCTTCCCTGTGTCTCATCCTCCCTTTCCCTTCCCTGTGTCTCCCCCCTTCCTTTTCCTGTGTCTCATCCTCAGCCTTCCCTTCCCTGTGTCTCCCCCCTTCCCTCCCCTGTGTCTCATCCTCCCTTTCCCTCCCCTGTGTCTCATACTCCCCTTCCCTCCCCTGTGTCTCATATTCCCTTTTCCTTCCCTGTGTCTCCCCCTTCCCTCCCCTGTGTCTCATCCTCAGCCTTCCCTTCCCTGTGTCTCCCGCCCTTCCCTCCCTGTGTCTCCCGCCCTTCCCTCCCTGTGTTCTATCTCCTTCTCCCCTTTGTCTCTTTCTCCTTCTAACCTCCGCTATATATCTTCCCCCCTTCCCACCCCTGTGTCTCTTCCCCCCTCCCTGTGTCTCTTCCCCTCCCGTGTCACTTCCCCCTCTCCCAGCCCTCTGTCTCTTCTCCCCCTGTGTCTCATGCCCCCCTCTCCCCTCCCATGTGTCTCCCCCTCTCCCCTGTGTCTCTTCCCCCTCTCCCCTACCCTGTGTCTCTTCCCCCCTCACCTGTGTCTTTTCCCCTTCCCCTGTGTCTTTTCCTCCCCTCCTCTGTGTCTCTTACCCTCTCCCCTCCCCTGTGTCTCTTCCCCCTCTCCCCTCCCCTGTGTCTCTTCCCCCTCTCCCCTCCCCTGTGTCTCTTCCCCCTTCCCCTGTGTCTTCCTCCCCATCTCCCCTGTGGCTTCCTCCCCCCTCCCTGTGTCTTTCTTGCCTCTCCCCTGTGTCTTCCTCCCCCCTCCCCTCTCCCCTATGTATGCCTACCCTCTCTCCCCTGTGTCTCCCTTCCCCTCCTCCTCTGCAGCTTGCGGCTGTTGCTGCGAACTGCGCGTGTGCGCGCACTATTTGCGCATGCGTGCAGAGTCCATACAGAGCTGTGCATGCGCGCACCTCTGTATGGACTTAGGAAGTGGTAAGTGTGCACGCTCCCATGAGGCATTACACACTTACCACAATTATTCTAGTTGATATTGTAAATAAACAATCATAAGATTGTGACCCAGCCCTAGAATAACGTGTATTCAGTAAGTCCAAGCCTCACACAACCCACATTTAGTAAAGCTAGCCCAGTAAGTGATTGCTATTTTTTAAGGAAACATTTATTTTCTATGAATGGCTCATAAAAGTGTTACCACTGTGGTTCTCTAGTAAAACATTATACTGCTGGAATTTTAGGGATTAGCCAATAAGAAATAGGGTAGCCCTAAATCATTGCCACGCATAAGCCACTATATATTCCTCTTGCCATAAGTCTTAAATATATCGGTATACATCTCCACTTTCTATCTCTCTCCCACTGTGAGTAGTTCTTTTCTATCCAATTAAATGCCATCGCTTATCTGTATGTGACAGAAAAAGTGCAGTGCTTTGTCATTATTTTTTAAAATTAAGTATTAAACCAGCTTTATATCTAGAAAGGCGCCATTGGGAATAGATTAGTGGAGTATTCACAAAATTTATAACCACAATGTAACATCCCTGGGTGTAATAATACCGCAATATGTGGCGTATACAATCCTCTCCATCGCTGATCAACGCTGATAAAAATGCACTTGTAAAATATTTTCATTTAGGCAGCACAGCTGTCTCCATATTCAATTTGTAAAGCAAAACATGATCAGGGCTCAATTGCTAGAAATGTCCCCCTAGATAATAATATCTTCAAAGTTAATAATACACAGAGAATCACAACCAGATTGTGACTAACATATGGGAAATTCAGAGTTTTTTATGAATGGTTTGGGGGGTATGGTGGAAACAATCTACCAAACTTTGTACATAAAATGGTGCTATAGGTAAGAAAACTGAGTATGATTGCAACATTTTTTACTGCCATGTTAGTACCAAAAGAGTTATAAGAATTGATCACATACATCATGTTAATGTGCCAGCTGCCTGTAAGAAAATATTTCTTTCACAAAACAATATATGTTTCATTGTAAACCCCAGGAGGGATCTACACCTGTTCCTAGATCCTTTTTTATTTTTATGGGCATTAAAATGTGTTTAAAAAAAATCAAGATGATTCTCCAGAGATATGCAAGATAATTCTGTAGAGTGCTGACAGGGTTAAATATTGTCTTGGTTTTTGGTATTTTATGTTTCTCTAGGGCTAATGGTTGTTTACAGCAAGTGACAATAAATGTAATTTAAAAGTAATGTAAAATAATGCAAGTGTTTTTTCGAACAGAAGCAAAGATTTGATAACATATAAGAACCAATATGCTCATCTAGTATGCCCATTTTATCTAGAGAAACAGTTTTGGCATTAGAAATGCCAGGACAGAATTATGCATATCCCAATTATTAGGGGGGCGTTTCTGCCTAGGCCCACGAGGCCCAGGCCTAGGGCAGGAGGCTGACTGAAGATGCAGTGCAGCACATTGAAATATGTTGTGTATATGTATATACACAGAAATGTCTACATGCAATGATATTGCTACATATACAGTATGTATATATTTTATGTGTACATATGTTTCATTTACAATGTTGTGTTTATTCCCCATATATGTATTTAGCTGATGATGTCAGATGCTGTTTCCCCTCTCTCTGCATCTGCTGTTTTTATTCAAACTGAGGGTTCCATCTCATGTTAGTATTGCTTGAGACTTGATAAAGAGTGGTTGAGCCTCACGAAAGCTCATCATTATAAATAAGATGTTTGTCCAATACAAAAGGTATCATATTATATTGCAATACTCATTATTAATATATATATATATGCAAAAGTATTCACCCCACTTGACTTTTTACATATTTTGTTACATTACAGCCTTATGTTCAATGATTTGTTAATATGAATTTTATGTGATGGATCAGAACACAATAGTCTAAGTTAATGAAGTGAAATGAGAAAAATATATCCATAAAACTATTTTTTTAGAAATAGATAACAGAAAATTGGCATGTGCGTATGTATTCATCCCCTTTGCTATGAAGCCCATAAAAAGCTGTGGTGCAACCAATTACCTTCAGAAGTCACATAATTAGTGAAAAGATGTTCACCTGTGTGCAATCTAAGTGTCACATGATCTGTCATTACATATATACACCTTTATTGAAAGGCCCCAGAGGATGCAACACCTAAGCAAGAGGCACCACTAACCAAACACTGCCATTAAGACCAAGGAACTCTCCAAACAAGTAAGGGACAATGTTGTTGATAAGAAAAAGTCAGGTTTAGGTTATAAAAAAACATCCAAATCTTTGATGATCCCCAGGAGCACCAAATCTATCATAACCAAATGAAAAGAACATGGCACAACAGCAAACCTGCAAAGAGACGGCCGCCTACCAAAACTCATGTACTGGGCAAGGAGGGCATTAATCAGGCAGCACAGAGACCTAAGGTAACCCTGGAGGAGCTGCAGAGTTCCACAGCAGAGACTGGAGTATCTGTGCATAGGACAAGAATAAGCTGTATGCTTCATAGGCTTGGGCTTTATGGCAGTGACCAGAAGGAAGCCATTACAAAATAGCCCGTTTTGAGTTTGCGAAAAGGCATGCGGGAGACTCCAAAAATGTATGGAGGAAGGTGCTCTGGTCTGATGAGTCTAAAATTTAACTTTTCATCAATCATAGAAAATGATATGTCTGGCGCAAACCCAACACATCACATCACCCAAAGAACACCCTCCCCACAGTGAAACATGGTGGTGGCAGCATCATCCTGTAGGGATGTTTTTCAGCAACCGGGACTGGGAAACTGGTCAGAGTTGAGGGAAAGATGGATGGTGCTAAATACAGGGATATTCTTGAGCAAAACCTGTACCACTCTGTGCGTGATTTGAGGCTAGGACGGAGGTTCACCTTCCAGCAGGACAATGACCCCAAACACACTGCTAAAGCAACACTTGAGTGGTTTCAGGGGATATATGTAAATGTGTTGGAATGGCCTAGTCAAAGCCCAAACCTCAATCCAATAGAAAATCTGTGGTCAAACTTGCCGATTGCTGTTCACAAGCGCAAACCATCCAACTTCAAGGAGCTGGAGTAGTTTTGCAAGGAGGAATGGGCAAAAATCCCAGTGGTAAGATGTGCCAAGCTCATAGAGACTTAACCAAAGCGACTTGGAGCTATGATTGCCGCAAAAGGTGGCTCTACAAAGTATTGACTTTGGCGGGAGGGGGGGGGGGGGGTGAATAGTTATGCACATTGACTTTTTCTGTTATTTTGTTCTATTTGTTGTTTGCTTCACAATAATAAAAAAACATCTTCAAAGTTAGTGGCTAAGTGGTGGTGGTGAAGGGGCTTGTGTACTGCAATTAAGCTGTGAGCTATACCACTCTAGGTGGGCAGGTCATAGTAGGGAGGTCAGACAAATCATAGTCTACTAGAGAAGGAACTGGCAACCCACTCCAGTATCACCTGTCATATCCCTGTGAGGCCCTCAGGGGAATGTTGATACTCCACAGTATCATTAATTGGACTTTGCATGTATAATAACCCTTTATTTTGATTATATATGATACATGTTATTATATGATATCTTATGCTATTATGAGTATTATTATTGTTATATGTATTGATCTATGGCATGGTTACTAGAGCTGATTAGTTTACATATATATGAATGTGACACAAATGTGATGTATGTGGATGTCCCATAACCCCATCCATTGAAAACACACATGGTTAGAACGGTATAACACACAGAGCATAATCAGAAATGGTCAAGACTGTGCATTAATATCATGGGTGTGGTGTGCGTGGATCCCGGAAGGGCAAGAGGTTGTGTTTGGGGAAAAAGGGGATACCTACAAGGGGTAATTTCATAGTCTAGAATAAGCATGATGCATAGCACCTACTAAGGTTACATGTGCACTACATCACTGCAAACGGAATCTGATGAAAAAAAGGAGCATCACAAATCACTCCATTTAATTGAAGAAACCATTAATGTGCATAGCACTTACAACTTGTTTAGATCTGCTCAATGAAACAGATGATTCAACCTCTGGACTGTGTAATTCAATCCATTTTCACACCTACAGTGTAGTGACAAAATAGAAATCTGAACGGCGGAGGAGGATCAAAAAAACTAATCAACGTGCATGTACAGTACAGTGCTAATACTGTAACTGTAACAATATACCAACTCACCTGATTCCCATCTGCAAGCATTACTAACTATTAGATAATCAGCAATATGGGAAAATACCCATTAATACGGAGAGGACACACAGGTCAGCAGCCAGATTTACTGTTACTTACATCAGACCCAAGGATCTGTTCTCGGGCCGATATTGAGGTCAGGATCACATGCTTCACTAGTGCATATATTAATGCTGGCTGTCATTAACATGTAATTGTGAGACTTTGACAGTCCACCGCCATAGCGGAATAAGTTTACATTTAAGCTAACAACAATCATGTCTTAGATATCTGGCTATATGATAGCTTTAAGATTGTGGGAGCTACATGTCATAAGGCGGCTGTCATTGAAGGAACACCTCATACATTTCCTTCACAATGCTTTCAGATGGCAAAGATGCCTTCATGGACCTGAATTGTGCTTGCCCTTAGCCTTTGGCCCTCCCCACTGTGGATGGGGATCCTTACTTCCCTGATCTGTCCCTGAAGGCAATCATTGCACTGCGAGCCTCGCAAAGTGAGGTGAGCAGTTGAGGCATGCAGGACTTAGGCTGCAATGAATTAGCGACGGGCGCAAATTTATGGCCCGTATGACTTAGGACCCAAAGCATGTAGATGGAGTGCGGGGCTCGCAAAAATAAGACTTTAAGGGCCGAACCACCGAAATTAAAATTCCTGCAAATCACACAAATATGCCTCAAGTTAACTTACACACTCACACACACAGCACAGTGGGAGAGCCAGGGAGCCTGTGAGTGAGTTTGAAAGTTAACCTGAGGCATATTTTGCCTTTTTTCACGATCGAAAATCACAGAAATGAGAAAAAAAATGGCTGCCAAAAAAACGTAAACAGCACGAAAACGGGGCCAAAGGATGTTAAAAGAGGCCGAAGGACGTAAATACGAGCCCTAAGCACTAAGACTTAATGCAAAATAGTAACACTTAATACAAGGTAGTAACATTTAACTCAAGCCAATAAGACTTAACCCAAGGCACTAAAACTTAACCCAAGCCACTAACTCAAGGTAGTAGATGGGGGAAGAGGCTCGCAATGAGCGGCGAAGGCGCTCATTGCGAGTCACGCAATGAGCGACGAATCCCCTCAGTATGGGGCTCCCGATGAGTAGGGTAGGGGCTCAGAGGGCCCATATCCTCTCATTGTGTGGCAAACAGCATTGCCAGGCTTACAATTTTACTACCGTTAATTTTGACGGGCAAGTTGCTAGTACTATATATTTGATGGAAGAAATATGAATGATTTTTAAATGTTACTTTTGTTGTTTTTCTTCATCATGATATCTCACTGTGATAGTCAATTCCATTGAATCATGTGAAGAGGAGATAAGCAGTTCTGTACTCAACCCAGTAAGATACTGCAGAAATACAGAGAATAAGGTTTAATCAGATTTGTAAGTTCTTTAAATAACTCTAAATAATATTAGCTAAGCCAAAGGTTCTCAACCTTTTCTAGTCTGTGGACAAACTGGTTACTTTCCAATGCTCATAGGGACTAACTGAGATCAAGAACATCTTTACAGTTTTGCCCTGATTTGAATAGAGTACAGCTTAACTGCTTATAAAGTCTTCTATAATCTATTACTATGATTAATATTGGTTGTATACATATACATACAGTACATAGTATGTATAAAGTGTTTGCTTCATCCATGAGGACCAATCAGATAAAGCCTCAGGGATTGGCACCAGCACTAGGATCAGCTATTGTTGTTTAGTCATTCAGTCATGTTTGAGTCTCCATGACCATGTGGACTGCAGCACCCCAAGCACATCTGTCAACCACCTCTGAGCTCCCTTGAGCTCATGTTCATTGCTTCAAGTATCACATATATCCACCACCTGCCATCCCCTTTTTTGTGTGCATTCAACCTTTCCCAGCATTTTACTTTTTCTTAGGGAATCATTTAGCTTTATGATCATCATCATGACAGTTTGGCTAGTATTGATTGATTAAATATTTTTTAAATCCAAACAGTTTTCTCCAACACCACAGTTCAAAAGCTTTAATTCTATGGTGCCCAACCTTTATAGTCCAGCTCTGGCATCCATATGTTACTACTGTAAATACAATAGTTCTTACTATGCGGACCTTTTTAAAAAAAATTCTTCCCAGAAGCAATCATATTTTAATTCCATGTCTGTAGTCATCATCTACAGAGATATTGAAGCCCAAAAAAATAAAAACTGTCACTGCCTCCACATCTTCCCTATTTGCAAGGAACTGAAATTGCAGTTTTCATGATCTTCATTTTTTTTATGTTGAACAGCAGGCAAGCTTTTACACTATCATCTTTCACCCTCGTCAATAGGTCCTTTATTTCCTCCTCACTTTCCATCATCAGAGTAGTATCATCCACATATCTGAGGTTGTTGATATTTAATTCCTGCTCTGAATTTTTCTAGGCCGGCCTTACACATTTATTTCATGTCTGCTTGATATGTTGAGTTTCCTCAGTTTAATTCTGAACTTTGCAATAAGACGTTCATGGTCTGAGCCACAGCCTGCTCCAGGTCTTGTTTTTGATGAGTATATACTCAATCTGATTTCTATATTGTCCATCTGATGATGTCCATATGTAGTCATCTATGAGGCCTTTATAATAGGGGGTATACTATGAACAGAGAATTATCTTGTCAGAATTAGACCTATCTCTGACCAATCCAATCAAACGTCTGTCTGGAGTTCACATACTATTATAACTAATTTACCCATTTAGGGTCTGTCAGGGTTATGGGAAATTGATAATGTTCACTTCCAATATTGTCCTTGTGTAAGGGATCAAATTATGATTGATTTCGCATAGAACAGAACTGACAGTGACTATACCAGTTTTTTGGAGATTAACAATGGTTGGTTTGTTTTTTTCTTTTTGTCTTTTTTTCTTAAATTTTCTTTATTTACAACATCATTTCACAAATCATCGTACATATACAAACATAAGACAAAAAAGGACAAGATATGAAAAACAAATGTCAAAAAGTACAGAAAAACAAAGCAAGACTTAGATATCAGTCTCAGTTTCTTCTATCAATATAGAAGTCCCATTGTTCAATTATGATTTATTTTTTGCTTTTATATCTAATTCTAAAAAATCATTCTCGATTTGTCTATTTCTACTCACAAGATGTTTTATTTCTCTCCATGATGGGGCATTTTTTTAAATTCCAATTTAAGGCAATACACCTCAATGGTTGGTTTGTTTGATTATTATTTTTAATAATATGTTTATGTATTTTTTTAAAAGGTTTGAATTGTATCACAGTGACAATAAACTAGTTGATTATGATTCCTGAATTAGGAAGTGTGCCAAACACAGTGGGTCATTTAGAAGCAAGAAGAAAATATATTCTTTAATGGAGCAAATTACTATTTGTTATACCATTGCCAACATTATTAAAAGAGTGGAAATTCATTGCTATTAGTCAATTCTTGTTTCTACAAGTGACCAGGTTTTTATTTTCTGTAGGATCTGTCCTATTAGTAGTAGGGTATTCTAGTCAGCTTGTGCCTTCCAGTATGGAGGGTCCCTTTGTGGCACATATGATCTGTCTGTCTGTTTTTGTGTAAATACAATTATGGATATAAAAACCCCTTTTGCTTTCTGCCTACCTCTGCTGTGTTTGGCAGTAATTTATTTTTTAAGACTGCATCTGTCCCCACCCCTACAACAACTACAATGTATTTAGTCCACTAGTGGTTTTTATTAGCTGTTTAGTTTAGGTTGTACTTTAAATTCATTAACAAAATTCCTATGGTTTATTATTATCTCAATGTTAAATGGCTTGCTTTGAATTTTAATTGAGATCACTCATTTGTTGAGATATAAGACCACTGCTGTGGCCACCCTTTGATTGATTATGAAGATAACTCTGTTCCATCTGCAAATCTTTTGATGACAGTAGATGATCTGGAGATTGTCTAATATGAAATGTCCATTTCCAGTCAATTTGAGTTTATTAATTCAAATATATAATTATTTAATCTTGTCATCTCAAGTTTGACCATTTCCGGTTTGCCTTGGTTTATAGTTATAATGTTACTTGTTTCTATGCTGAATTGTTCTTTGTACAGTAGACTTTCCTTTCTCTTCCAGACACATCTGAAGCAGGGTGTCCTCTCAACTCTTGCCTATTAGATCTGGTGCTATTTGTACTTCCCCTCTGCTCTTCAGCAGTAATGTGGTAGACCAGAAGCTCTCATCTTCCAGTGCCATTTCAATATGTGTCTGATTTTGCTTATTCATAAAGTTATCTTGACCAGAGTGGGGTACCAGTTCCTTCTCCAGTGGACCGTAGTTTGTTTAACCTCTATGATATGACCTGCCCATCTTGCCTGTCCCTAGAAAGTAAGGTACACATCTTCATTGAAGTACACAAGCCCCTTCACCATGACAAGATAGCAATCCATAAGTGGAAAATAAATATATTTATGGAATATTATGAGTGTGTTTGATTTTCCATTATTAGCATAAGAATTAGAAATAGACTTTAGCAGCCTAGTGGCAGATTCACAACTTCTATTCCATTATCTGTCATTGACTTAGATATCCACTTTATCAGCGGTGTTGATTAATTTTACCTTACAGCTCACATACCTGTCATTACAACCTAATAATGGGAAAATAACATTCGAAAATGTATTGGACATTATACAATTCCTATTTTCAGCTCTCTTTGCTATATACAAATGTATCTATTCTTCACAAGATAACGGTGGCAAAGCATTATGGAAATGTGGCACTGATAAAGGAACCAGCTTTTTCCAGGACTAGGCTTAGCAGTCAAGCGTGAATCAAAAGCTGCCGATGAATAACTCTCCACATTATCCAAGTATTTAAAAGAGAATAGAAACCGAACATTTTCTTATGAAATGTTGGCCAGTTATGGTAGCTTCAATAAAAAGTCTAGCATAAGTTAATTCAATATTAATCAGCACTTGAAGTCAACTGCAAGCTAGTCTGGATGAGCTGACACTTATACAAAGCATCTGTCATATAACAGGACTTTGGCACGTTTCTTGGTCTGCAAAGAAGGCAGTGGCATATAATGGGTTGGTTAGGCAGAACAAATATCCAGTCTTCCTTGAAGTTCTATTCTGCTACACTCAATGGATTTACTCTGGGGACCTCAGGTGATTAGAGAAGATAGAAGGATTAACAAAAGATCAAAGCAAAACTGAAACAAATGTGTAGCTTCTGAACACATAATAGATGATAACAAGAAATTTTATTTCACAAAAAAGTATATGTTTAACACAGTGATATACTCAGAAATAATATCAGATAAAGCACAATCAGAAGTGCACTCATATTATTATTTATTCTTTGTTCTTATTCATCATGAACTTATTAAAAAGTGTTTATTCCCAATTATTTAAGACCAGAAGCTATTTTAGATAACACAGACAAACTTTAATGAAATACTATTCATTTGAGATACACATTGAAAAATGGTCTGGTTAATTGTACATCTTTTTTCTAATATCAGTTCAAATTATTCAAGAAGGGGGAAAAAAAAAAGGGCGTGAATTTAAAAACAAACATACCCTTGATTAATAAATTATCACAAAAAATATTTTTCTTCTTGGATACTGAGTACTTAAATAGTTAAATGGGCAAAACGATTTTTGTAAAAAATAGACTGGGCCTAAGTATAACCAGGAAAAAAGCCCCAAAAATGAGATATCTTAATATGTATGATTCAAAAGGTAAAGATCAATTCTCTATGGACTGAAAAGTGTTCCTCCTAACTGGAAGGCGTTGCTGAAATTAATCCTATCAGAGATATGACGGGATCTTTACAATTAAAAAATGTTTTTAAAGCAACAGTAATAGGAAAATATTTAATAAATGTGTAAGCTCTCCCACTAGTATTATTATTATTATTATTATAGTTCATTTATAACGTGCCAACATATTCTGTAGCGCTGTACTCAAGTCAAGTTCAGACAAAGATAAATACAAACCAACAAATAGCAAAGCAAGGAGGGCCCTATCTTTGAGCTAGGAATCCAATGTCCATGGTGAATTCCCAAAGTACTTAGGATAGAATCTTGAAGACTTACAATCTAAGGTATAGTGAGTGGTAATAGATGGAGAGAGAAGTGAGAAGTGTGTTAGGGTGGAAGGTGATACGCTTCTTTAAAGAGATGCCTTTAAGTGAGGTTTTAAATGTTTTGAGGCAAGAGGATAATCTGGTGGAGTGAGGCAAGGAGTTCCAGAGAATAGGGGCAGCAGGAGAAAAGTCCTGGAGGCGGGAGTGAGAGAAGGTGACAAGAGTTGTAGAAAGAAGAAGGTCATTAGCAGCACAAAGAGGGCGGGTGGGGGAGTATTTGGAGATGAGCAGAGAACTAGTACTTAGTAATATTGTGATTTGATTTCTAACTTAAATTTAAATCAGAGTAATCTATTTTCATTCAGTCATGGAAGTACATTATCTGATTGATATATTTGACTTGGCTGTCTACTTTAGACTATATTTGCAATTTTACAAAATCCTTGCTGTTTCTTTTCTTTGAAAGTTTAAGAGTTATGTCCTTCTTATTCTCAACTTTAAAACACCAAGATGTACATGCATTCTTTCCCATGTGGATCATTGCAACTATCTATCTTCTGTTCTTCTTGCCTTACACTGTTCTCTTTCATAATTCATTAAAAGTGTTGAATTTATCACTCTGATCTTGACTGAACTGACCTCAAGAAAGTGTTGAGTACTCAATATCGCCAGATTAAATGAACATGTGGGGATGCTGGGGTGAAACTCAGCAGATAACAGATTCTAGAGTTTTATTAATGGTTATTGGCAAGTGTTTGAGGTTTAGAAATCAAAATGTTCTGTGCAAAGCTGTACATGTGTAAAATTGTGCTTTTTGTTACAGTTGTAATTCTGAGAAATTTGAATAAAACTAAAATAAAAGCAGCTGAGAAGAATCAAAAACATTAAAATAAAATTGGTATTATTAAACATAATTATGATATATATGAAATAAAAAACGTAGTGAAGTCTAAATAATTTAATCCATGCCCGACTGTTCATGACTCTATGGACTACAGCACACCCGGCACTGCCTCTCTGAGCTCAATGAAGTTCATGCTTATTGCTACAATCATATTCTTTCTATGCCACCCTCTTTCACATTACCATCATCTGAAAAGTACAGCTTTTCTTATCTTTTCCTCTCCAGGTTGCTTTAACATTTGTCACCCCGTTCAACTACTTTAAGGGCCCCAATAAATTCCAATTTGCAAGAGTTACAGAGCGATTAAATTAGAAAAGGCCGCAACGACATCCAAATCCGTAAACCATGCTTCGGCACGTAGTATTTCCGGGTGTGAACATTATAAATTATTCAAACCCGTAGTTACGGGTTTAGACGGAGCCAATAGTAAAAGAGACCGTCATCATTATGTCACTAAAACATGGAGGTTACATTTTAATCACCTATGGTTTTGAAGTCCGATTTGCGATCAGACCCGCATTCCAGAAATAATGCAATATGAAAAAATCACTAAATATAATATTCTAGTCCATGCGAGTTCTATTATATGTATCAACACATTGATTGCCGGGATCGATATAACCCGGAAATTAAACATGAATAAAAAAATAATTGCAGATTTTCAAGCTTGAGAATGAGGGATTACAGCACCAGATCCAGGCAGAAGACAGGTTAAGTGCTCACTCTACATGGATGACGTCCCCATCTTCTGCTCAGATGAACAGTCGGTGAGGACACTGGCCCAGGTGTGGGAGGACTTTGGCAGAGCTTCAGATGCAAGAGCTCTGTTTGGTGAGTACCACCTGACTTCTGCCTCACTACCTTTTCCCATCAAAGTGGACCTCATCAAGAAATTGGGAGTCTGATTTGGTGAAGATGGTGCAGCCCTGATATTCTGGGAGGAAAGTCTGGCCAGAGTACAGCAAAAGATTGGACTGTGGAGCCTCAGGGATCTTTCTTGGTTAGGGTAAAATACCTGTTCATTGGAATGAGATCCTTGCAGTTCTGCAATATGTTGCCCACACCTGCCCCCTTGTGACCTCTTTGCTGGGACATTTCCATGGCAGTGTTTTTTCTTTCATCTGGGGTTTAGAGATGGGCTGAGTAAAGCGCACAGTGATGTGCAAGGAGATGCAAAAAGGGATCAAAGGAGTGCCTAATATCCCTACCATGATGCATTGCTTCTTTGCATGCAGCTGTGAACACAGGACTCTGAGAGAAAGTGACCAGGGATCTGCAGGAGTGGCTATGTCCCATTTTTTTATTGGCTATGGCAAGTTGGACAGCTCTCTTCCATACAACTTGACACCCAATTTTTGTACCGCTTCTCTGCCTTTTGGCTAAGATCAATTTTAGTACCTCCTCTGAAATAGCAGGTGAACGGTGCCACCTGTCAAGTAAGAGAAGTTAATCTTGGTCTGGTCAGGGGCTGAGTAAGTCTGAATGCCCCTGGCTTAGGGGGAACAAACTGCAGCACTCCCCTGATCATAGCACCAACAGTCTTTTTGAAGCATTTTGGGCCAAGACGTTCCTGGGGGTTCCGGTATTTTAGATTTCCCCCCAGCCTACTGGTTGGGGAAGCACTTCCACAAGTGCACACCACGCACTTAGCCAGAGAAACTAGTGAGAGGAGTCTATCTGACCTGACACTAAGTCAGGTGGGGTAGGTGGCAAATGCCCCATCTAATACTGCCACCATAACTTTTTTGATTTTTGGCACATTTTTGGTTTTGGATTCAGTCTATGATTTGGGCACCATACACTCCACACCAGTGGAGCTGAGGGGTCTTGCTAGCCCTTGTGGATGTGGCCTTTTGGTCAGGTAACCCTTGGAAGGACCTTGATGGAGTAGGTGGCAGGAAGTCTGAGCTAGGGTGGATTGGTGGCAGCTGCCCCCTAGTGAAGATCCTGACCACACTGTTGAGCTCTGGTCCGAAGATGGTGGAAAGACCCCCTATTTCTGGGGTGTGGGAGAGAATAGGTCAACAGAGCTCCGTGGACCTTATGGCTGTTAAGCCCTGAAGACATACTGTAGGGTTCCTCAAGGCAGGGAACCTAAAGATTTCACTGGAGCACAAGCACCATGAAGCACAAGATTGCACAGAGCACACTCACTAGAGAGCAAACCTGGGCATTACCGGAAAAAAAAGACTCTATGTGGGTGGGTTTCCTGGCTTGTGCATAATCCAATCATTTGCTTTGCTTATGGCTGTATAAAACAGTGAGTATGTGCTCAAAAGGGCTATGTATAAAGTGGTCTTTGGATTTAAGAGTAAGATGAATAGCAGATTAATTGTAGTCTCATTTTCATGTTCAACACAGTCTCCCACAATGACCGGATTTCTGGTAAACCTGAGTGAGTTTTTTAACCTAGTTTTAGACATTCAAATGGGGTTACAAATGTACTATTAATTTTCTGTACTCTGTTGAGATCTTCTATCACTTGTATACTCACCATAAGCTAAAATATATACTGTACACACACATATATATATATATATATATATATATATATATATATATATATATACCTTTGCTGAAAGATAAATTTGGAACAGGCTGGCCTGTTTTGTCACATTAATTCAGATGCAAAGCAAATTCATTTTAATAATACTGATTTGGATATATTATAACTTAGTTTGAAGAAAAAGGAGGATGATTTACAATATCATGGACTTTTTTTGTCAGATTATTGTAAAAGTAGACTTATTTCTAGGGGCATATATAATATATATCCTACACTTTCAAAACCATCTTCTTCCAAATTTGTATTCTTATAAAGATTTTGCTCAGTTTCTGCATCAGTATAACAAAGAGCTCAGTCTGTTAAAAAAAAAATGTAATACCGCTCTCTCAGCAATGATACCCATATTTAATTTGAGAAAAGCACATTTAAATTCTATCACAGTCCTTTTATTCCTATGTCGCTATTGATGCTCCTTGACAGTCATTTAGTTATATGATCATGTTCATTACAAGCAACCACTAACTGCAGCTAATATATTACTGTAAATAGTGTTCAGTGATGTTTTGAGCTAATTAAAGAAAGCAGGGCATTAAAACATTGGCAATATGTAATGCAGATTAACTTTACACGCGTGTATGTAGTATGTATGTATATGTATATGTATGTATATATATATATATATATATATATATATATATATATATATATATAGTGTCTTGCAAAAGTATTCACCCCCCTTGGCATTTTTTGTGTTTTGTTGTCTCACAACCTGAAATTAACCTGGATTGTTTGAGGATTTGCATCATTTAATTTACAGAACATGCCCACAACTTTCAAGATGTTTTTTTCTTTTTATAGAAAAAGTAAATGTGCATAACTATTCACCCCCTTTCAAAAAAGTTGTGTATATGTAATGACAGATCATGTGACACTTAGATTGCACACAGGTGGACACCATTTCACTAATTATGTGACTTCTGAAGGTAATTGGTTGCACCAGAGCTTTTTATGGGCTTCATAACAAAGGGGGTGAATACATACGCACATGACAATTTTTTTTTTTCTATTCCTAAAAAATAGTTTTATGTATATATTTTTTCTCATTTTACTTCACCAACTTAGACTATTGTGTTCTGATCCATCACATAAGATTCAGATTAACAAAACATTAAACTTAAGGCTGTAATGTAACAAAATAGGTAAAAAGTCAAGGGGGTGAATACTTTTGCAAGGCACTGTATATATATATACAGTGAATAGTACATTAGTGATTCTTTTTGAATGTCTAAAAAATAAGTTAATAAACTTATTTCCTGCTCAAATTTCTCAGAAATACAGTTTATGCACTGCACTCTGGGAAAACTGGGTTGGGACATGCAAATGAGGCCACAATGCACCCTCACACTGTCAATCCAAACCATTTTATACATGGCTCATTTTAAGCATATGCTTACTGTATTTTATATTTTACAGTTTTAGGCATAGCAACGGATATATATATATATATATATATATATATATATATATATATATATATATATATATACATACATATATTTATTTATATTTATTTTTATTTATTTTCTTGCAGAGAAAAATAGCATCTATTTGTGTCTTAGAATTTACTGTGGAACTGTCTTCAAAGCATCATTATTCCTATATTCTTAGGGTGTATTAAAAATGTTCCCTTAAAATGTCTTAAAACATGCAAGTCTTTAGCTATATCTTATGGCTCAGAGCTGTAAGCATAAATTATACTACTGAGCAGAATAAAAAAAAAATCTTTGACAAATTCTTTATCTTGATAGATTTTAAATTACAAATGGATTTCCCAAGCGAAAGACATAGGTAATAACATATTCACATCCACATTTGCCTTTCTTCAGAGGTCTAATCTTCTACTGATTAAGGCTGGTGTATCCATATTTCTTCATATTCAGAATATTTATATTAATAAACATCGAGTTGCATGTCACATCTCAGTGATGAGTAGCACTATGAAAGAAAAAATAATTATTTTATTATGTAGTACAGCATGGAAAGATAACTTGATAGGTCCACAAATATGATTAGGGAAGGTAATCCATCAAAATGATAAAGAGAGGGTTTCCCATTTTGAGTCAGAAATACATTATATAAACAATGCTGCACAATGGATGGTAAAATGACTGGGATGATTGGTTACATCCATTGCTCTGTTTGGTCATTTCATTTATTCTGACACTATGTTGGCATGTCAGATAAGTTATATTACATGATTGTCTGAGTCAAAAGTTGCACGTATGTTGTGAAAAATAAGTAAACGGTGCTTTGGAAACTTGCCATTGAATTATGTATTATCTGTAACATAAATTATTAAAGTGCTTTGTAATCTGTCCACCCCTCCAGTGTCTCAACACTTCTTTCACATCCACTTAAACTTGACATCAATTTTCTTTTAGATGGAGACCCTCCTGCATTAAAGTGGGCCTCAATGTATTGTATTTTCCTTTGAGTGAAATCTAAAAGACAAGACATTTTTCTTTAATTCCCACTCTCTGAAATATCTAATATGTGCATATTTGATTGTGTCAAAGAAGTATGAGGATGTGTGTCACTCCTTGGACTAGGTCTGGGCACGGTAAACATATTATTGGACATCCTGGCAACCAAAAGTGCAGATATCTGAATTTGACTCAATGTTCATTTCATTTGTAACTTAACTAATTATAAGACAGCATGCATACACGTGTCTAGCATCTGATTACATACACACTGCTGTTTGATATCCTAGTTTTAACATCTGATTATAATCTTGAATTCTCTACAGATTTCAACCTGACTCAACTATTTACTAGTTCCCACTACCACCATGATAGCCACAACTCTGACCTTTTGCCTTTGATTAGAACCTCTCTGATTGCCACTGACCTTAAATGTAAAACATAGGAAACCTGATCATGAACAGGGTCTTACTCCTCTAGAACAGACTTACAGTTCGTTCTTTAGATGACCAGTGATACAAAAAGTTGCTACACATAGTTACATAGTTACATAGTATTTAAGGTTGAAAAAAGACTTTCAGTCCATCAAGTTCAACCTTTTAAGATCTCCTCTGATCTGCAATATGCAGATTAACTATTAATTAATTAGTTGTATATAAAGAAAAAAATAATCAATTCCCTCCTGATCCTAGACACTCGCGACCGGACTTCTCCCTGGATCATTACTGCCTCTCTAATTATCCATGATAACCCTGAATTCCCTTTTTAATTAGAAATAAATCTAGTCCCCTTTTAAAGTTATCTATCGAATCCGCTGTCACCACCTCCTCTGGTAGAGAATTCCACAGATTAACCACCCTTACTGTGAAGAACCCTTTTCTTTCTTTAAGGTGGAATCTTTTTACTTCTAACCTCAAGGGATGTCCTCTTGTCAGTTGAAAACCTCTTGGCACAAAAAGCTTCCTTGACAAATCTTTATACTGACCCTGGATGTATTTATATAAGGTAATCATATCTCCTCTTAGACGCCTTTTTTCTAGAGAAAATAAGTGTAATTTGGTTAGTCTTTCTTCATAACTTAGCCCCTCCATTCCCCTAATTAGTTTTGTTGCCCTTCTCTGTACCTTTTCCAGCTCTAAAATGTCCTTTTTATGAAGTGGTGCCAAAAATTGTCCTCCATATTCCAAATGAGGGTGTACTAGAGATTTGTATAGCGGCAGAATTATTTTTGCTTCCCTGGCTTCTATACCCTTCTTAATACATGCTAATATTTTATTTGCCTTTGCAGCTGCTGCTGCTTGGCTTTGAGCGCTGTTACCTAGGTGGTTGTCCTCAAAGCACTCCCAAATCCCTTTCAATATCTGATACCCTTAGATTTGCTCCATTAAGATTATAAATTGCATGGCTATTTTTCCTTCCCAGATGCATAACCTTACATTTATTCGTATTCAATCTCATCTGCCATTTAGATGCCCATTCCTCAATTTTATGTAAATCCCTTTGGAGGGAAAGCACCTCCCTATCTGATTTAATTACCTTGCACAACTTCGTGTCATCAGCGAAAATGGAGACACCACACTCCAATCCTACCTCTAAGTCGTACACGTTTCTGATTAGCTGGTCCAGTTATTCTAGATAGTTTCTATAACTTAACCAATGTGGTTTACAAAAGTCACCATAAACAGAAACTTGACTTTCTACTTTGTGTATGTGTGAGTGTGTGTGACTTTTTTGGCATTCAATCTACTGTCATTTATCATTTAACCATCGGACGGTAATAGCACTAAATTAATTGTGTGCAAGGGCGTCCTCTTGCACTGTTTCTGCAGGAGTACCTCCGTTGCTTCTTCTTAGACATAGCTGTCTAACAATGAAAAGACCAAAAACGTTGCAACGTTTAAAACGTTTTAAATGTATATAAAAATGAGTTCTTTATTTCTTTAAGTTTCAGTATGAAGTGACTGCTTAAAAAATAAAAATAACATTAATTAATTAAAACATGCATTTATATAGAGATTATCTTCCAAAAGGGACTCAAATCTCTAAATCCCAAGGATCTTCAGAAAGGTTTTAGGATAACCTAGAGATATACCCATGCATGTTTCCTGTTTTACGTAAACTAGAGATAGTCTTGAGTTAATCAGGAAGGAAACTGGGATAAAATCCTTAAAAGTGAAATCTTGCACTTTTGGACCAAGTTTTTATAGCACCACAATATACTGTAGCTAGTACTTAAATTATGCTACCATGTTTCTCCTACTTAATGCCTCCTCTCTCCTCCTTAAAACTACCAACTTCCCCAACCTTACAGCAACACATTTGACATTTGCTTAGGACCCTACCCCTACCATTGCCTTCTAAGCTAAAGCAAGAGCACTCTCACAAATCTCACTCCAATCTCCTTTCACTCTGTCTCCTATTACTAGCTGCTGCTGACATCTCCCCAAACCTAGACCCTGTCTACTTCTTACATGATTGTGACCTAGCCTATCACACAATCCGACTAGATACAGGAATCAAAGGAATTGGATATCCATAACTAGCAAAGCACTTTTTCTCCTTTACACTCTGGAACATAGGCTCTGTGAGCAATAAACCCCTAACATAGATAACCTTTTCACCTCTAAGTCTTTTAGCCTGCTAGCCATGACTAAAACCTGGCTCTCTTCAGCTGATACTGCTACTTAAGGTGATCTGCACTTTAGTCACTTCCCAAAAGATGACACATCTCAAGATATAACAGACTGGAAGGGAAAGGAAATGGAGGAATTATTTCTCCCCAATGGTACTTTTTAGACCATCCCTACTTTTCTCCTCTTCTGAAGTTCACTCCATTAGGCTCTACTCACCTCTCTCTCTCTATGTGTTGCTGTTCTCTACCGCCCTCATTTACTAACCTCCAGATTTCTTGCCCACTTTGCCTCCTAGTTCTCCTACTTCCTCTCCGCTGGCATTCCCACTCTCATTATGGGTGACTTTAACATACCTTTTGACAATTCAGATGTCCCTTCCTCTACCAAGCTTCTCTCATTAACCTCCTCATTTGGCCTCTCACAGTTGACTACCTCTGCAACACACTGCGAGGGCCAATCCATTGACCTAGTTTTCTAACGTCTCTGTGATGGCTCTGCTCTCTAACATACCCTTGTCTTTCTCTGACCACCATCTTTTTACATGCAATTTTAATATACCTGACACACCCCTTACTCACTTCTTAGTGAGTGTCATGTAATATCAGTGTAGACTACTGTACACATGAAGCAGTGAGAGTTACAGTTACAAGTTAGAGATTTGTTTACATGAGGCATGATTTTCACACAAAATAAATGTACAACTCCCATATAATCAAGGTCCCTTTCCGCCATCATTCCATTCGCTGTTGTATCACTCAGCAGCATGTACCTACACAATACATAGCTGTAGTCACTTGTAGACCACTTCAAAGTTTTAACAGTACTCAACCAGCACTGAAACATCTACTGCTTTCCATGTTTACTTTCCTCTGCCCTACCTTTATAGCAACTCATTACAGCTCCAAACTATTAGCCCCTTATAAAGTTTTCCCTTTCACAATTTCAATTCCAATCAACTTTGGTAATGAACATGGCATAAATTTAAAATGCTACCTCAAGAAGTGATTTCTCAATTACCTGTGGAGTTTGTGAAGAAATGCCAGGTGTCCTGTGGAGAGCGTAGAAGGAGAAAGCATTCTGCTCAGGAATCTCTGATGATACTGCATTGCACATTCTTGACTTTTAGTAGTTCTCTACATCAAAAAAAGGCGTTGTCCCGAGTTTACTGCATTCATTTACATCTCTAACCTCACATAAGTCATCAACAAAGTTGAAATGAGAGACAAGAAGATGATTGTAAGTTTGCAAGTTTTTATTGTTACAAGGTGTTTAAGGAGGAGGGGGGAAAGAGACACAAGGGAGGGAGAGGAGGGGGGAAATGAGACACAAGGGAGGGAGAGGAGGGGGGAAATGAGACACAAGGGAGGGAGAGGAGGGGGGAAATGAGACACAAAGGAGGGAGAGGAGGGGGGATGGAGACACGAGAGAGGGAGAGGAGGGGGGGAATGAGACACAAGGGAGGAAATAGACAGTAGGAGAGACTCACATTAGGTGGCAAACAGCAGGCTTAAAATTGTTGATGGACAGGTAGCTAGTAATGATATAAGACAAGGACTCTGAAGCTAACCTAACGAGAAAATATATAAAGAACAAGAGTCTATTAAGGCATGATGGGGACCAAATGTATCATTCAACAATACTGCATTCATAAAGGGGTGATTACATGTGAAAATTAAAATATATAAATATATTATATTAACATATATTGAATATATGTATGCAAAATTAAATGTTATTAAATACTTTATCAAAAGGTTTGTTAAATAATTGCAGATATTAGTTATTTAATAGTAAACCTACCAAACACTAGCATCACTGGTATTTTATTTAATGGTAAACTTACCAAAAACTATCATCACTGTTAGTTTATTTTGTCTCAGGCAATCACATAAATCTGCTGGGATCAAACTTCCCCTTCCCCTCATTTCTTCACGCCATTAAATTACATTATCATATATATATATTTCACTTTATCAATATTTACAACTGCTTTTACCTTTCTTTTTGCACATATACCATCATGCCCTAGTACTAGATCAGACATATTCACCCACACAGCTTCACTGGTTATGCCGTCAGATCACCAAGGGTTCATAGTAGATCAGTGGTATGAGGCTTAGCAACGTAGTACACCAAGCACACTTCTCCAGTAAAGTCACACTTACACATATGATAATTAGTGACCAGGAAAAGTCAAATGAGCTAAATAGATTATTTTCTTTGGTATACACAAGGGAGGTACCAGGGGTTGGGTCACTGTAACATAATGGGGCTACACTACCATCACTAAATAATTGGCTAACGAAGGAAGAAATCCAAAAGAGGTTAGAAAAAATAAATATTTATAAATCCCCAGGTTCTGATGGAATACATCCCAGGGTAGTGAGAGAACTAGGTTCTGTAATAGCCAAACCATTATATTTAATTTTTCAAGATTCATTCAACACAGGGTCTCTACCAGATGACTGGAGAAAGGCAGATGTGATACCTATATTTACGAAGGGTGCAAGAGCAAATCTGGGGAATTTTAGACCAGTGAGTCTCACTTCTGTAGTGGGGAAGCTTTTAGGAGGGTTAATAATGGATAAAACACAGGAATATGTCTACTTGAACAGCATTATAGGTAGGAGTCAAACTTAGTTTGCTTTTTTTGTATAAGTCATGTCAAACAAATGTAATTATTTTCTATGAGGAGGTTAGTAGGAACCTGGATCAAGGCAACTCAGTGGATGTAGTCTTTTGGAATTTTGCAAAGGCTTTTGATACAATGCCACATGGAAGACTATTGTGCAAACTAAGAGATAAAGGAATTGCAGTAAATATCTGCTCATGGATTGAGAGCTGACTAAAAGACAGGAAGCAAAGGGTTGTGATAAATGGAACATACTCCGTTTGGACTAATGTGATAAGTGAGGTTCCTCAGGGTTCAGTATTAGGTAGTATGACTTAGGCACCTAAATGGCAGATGAGATTTAATATTAATAAATGTGAAGTTGTGCATTTAGGAAGGAAAAAAAAGCCATGCAATTTATAATCTTAATGGAGAAAATCTAGGGGTATCAGATATTGAAAGAAATTTGGGAGTGCTTGTGGATAACCACCTAGGTAACAGTGCCCAATGCCAAGCAACAGCTGTAAAGGCAAATAAAATATTAGCATGTATTAAGAAGGATATAGAAACCAGGGAAGCAAAAATATTTCGTCAACTATACAAATTCCTAGTACGCCCTCATTTGGAATATGGAGCACAGTTGTGGGCACCACTTCATAAAAAGGACATTTTAGAGTTGGAAAAGGTACAGAGAAGGGCAACAAAACTAATAAGGGGTATGGATGAAAGATGAAGAAAGACTAACCAAATTAAGCTTATATTCTCTAGAAAAGGTATCTAAGAGGAGATATGATTACCCTATATAAATACATCCAGTGTCAGTATAAAGCTTTGTCAAGTGAGCTTTTTGTGCCAAGAGGTTTTCAACTGACAAGATGACATCCTTTGAGCACAAGCAGGTAAGTGAGGAGAGAGGGGGAGGTATTTAGGGGGGTTTAGATGGAGGAGGGGGGTTGAGGGGGGTTTAGGTTGAGGAGGGGGGTTGAGGAGGGGGGTTGGGGTTGAGGGAGGTTGAGGTTGAGGAGGTGGGTTGGGGTTGAGGGGGGTTGAGGTTGAGGAGGGGGGTTGAGGGGGGGTTGAGGTTGAGGAGGGAGGTTGGGGATGGGGGGTTGAGGATGAGGATGGGGGTGTTGAGGAGGGTGTTGAGGATGGGGGGTTGAGGATGGAGGGGTTGAGGAGGAAAGTTGAGGAGGGGGTTGAGGAGGGGGTTGAGGATGAGGAGGGAGGTTGAGGATGAGGAGTAGGGGTTGAGGAGGAGGGGTTGAGGAGGAGGGGTTGAGGAGAGAGGATGAGGATGGGGGTTGAGTATGGGGGGTTGAGGAGGGAGGTTAAGGAGGGAGGGTTGGGGTTGAGGGGGGGGTTGAGGTTGAGGAGGGTTGAGGTTGAGGAGGGGGTTGAGGATGAGGATGGGGGTTGAGGAGGGGGTTGAGGATGGGTGGTTGAGGAGGGGAGGTTGAGGAAGGGATTGAAGAGGGAGGTTGAGGATGAGGAGGGGGTTGAGGTCAGGAGGGGGGTTGAGGATGGGGGGTTGAGGAGAGAGGATGAGGATGGGGGTTGAGGAGGGGGATTGAGGATGGGGGGTTGAGGATGGAGGGGTTGAGGAGGAAGGTTGAGTAGGGGGTTGAGGAGGGGGTTGAGGATGAGGAGGGAGGTTGAGGAGGGGGTTAAGGATGAGGAGAGAGGTTGAGGATGAGGATGGGGGGTTGAGGATGGGGGTTGAGGATGGGGGGTTGAGGAAAGAGAATGAGGATGGGGATTGAGGATGGGGGTTGAGGAGGGGGGGTTGGGGTTGAGGGGGGGTTGAGGTTGAGGAGGGTTGTGGCTGAGGAGGGGGTTAAGGATGAGGATGGGGGGTTGAGGAGGGGGTTGAGGATGGGGGGGTTGAGAAGGGGAGGTTGAGGAAGGGGTTGAGGAGGGTGGTTGAGGATGAGGAGGGAGGTTGAGGATAAGGGGTTGAGGAGGGGGGTTGAGGTTGAGGAGGGGGGTTGAGGATGGGGGGTTGAGGAGGGGAATTGAGGATGGTGGGGTTGAGGATTGGGGGTTGAGGAGAGAGGATGAGGATAAGGGGGTTGAGGAGGGGGATTGAGGAGGGAGGTTGAGGATGAGGAGGGAGGTTGAGGATGAGGAGGGAGGATGAGGAGGGAGGTTGAGGAGGGAGGTTGAGATTGAGGAGGGAGGTTGAGGATGAGGAGGGAGGTTGAGAAGTGGGGTTGAGGAGGGTGATAAGGGAGGGGGGAAGAGAGAGGTTGGAAGAGACACAGGTAAGGGAGAGGGGAGAAGAGACACAGGGAAGGGAGAGGGGAGAAGAGACACAGGGAAGGGAGAGGGGGACACAGAGGGCACAAGAGGGACACAGGGGGCAGCACATTTACCACCCTCGGCTTATACTCGAGTATATACGGTATGTAAAAAAAAAAACGAGTAACTTACAGCCAAAAGTTCAGTTTGAAGGTAATTACGTGCTTGCAATTAAATAGGGGCCTATATATTTCTGTATTTCTGGGTTAACATCTCCTAAAATTTCTTGACCATATAAAAAAGTTTCTCCAGGCTGGCTCCCCCAGATTTTCTATGTTTGAATGTATGTATACATAAGCTATTTTATGGTCTGTGTATACAATGAGCTGTATCTCCCCCAGAATTATTCTGGCTCCTACACCCCTGCTGTAGGATCATCAAGATTTGTATCTCTTTCTCCTTGTGGCTAAGGAAATCTGCAGTACATGACTAATGAAAGGTAAGTAGCTGAAACGTTCATTTATGGGACCACTTTCTCATCTCTCTTTGGTGCCATGGCCGGATTACCCATTAGGCTAAATAGGCAAATGCCCAGGGGCACTTACCTGTGAGGGGCGCCACTTAAAAATAAAAGAATAGTCCCTGGCTTAAAAAAACAAAATACTGCAGTTCATAGACTCTTGTTCTAGGTGGTTATCCCCTAGTAACCAGAGTCACAACAGGAAAAGGAATTTACACGTACAGAAAAGGCAAAAATGGGTCTGTGCAAACCTTGCATACTCACTTGCAGGGGCTCCTCCACTTCACTGCCTAGGGGCTCCAAAAATGTAGATCCAGCCCTGTTTGGTGCATGTGAGCTAAAACCCCTTTAGAGATTATGCAAATAGGGCATGCTACTAAGCCATTCCATTCTTAAATATTGTAGTTGTTCTTCCTTAACCGGCTAAACAGTTTACAGTGTTTGATATTTTACAAACACCAGGTTTCATTCCTGTAGCCCTATACAATAGTTTCATTCACAACTTTTTAGGTATATGACAGCCTTGGGGGACAATTGAAAAAAGCCATAACTTTATTCACTTTGACTTTTCCAAGATGTTTTTTTAACAGCTTCCATAGCTAATTAAATTTCATCTGAGAAAAGTGTTTGATTTGTGATTTTGCCATGTCTTTGGAGGCTAATGTAAAGTAAGAGTTTAATCATTTTCCTGCAGCTTCATCACTTTATATTTAATTCCGTCCTTGACACAGACCTGTCAAACAGTAGTTGTCCCCAAGGCTTTTCATTTTTTATTTATGTAAAAGTAGAATAATTGTGTCTGTTCTTTCTGTTTTGCCTATGTATTATTGTTTATTTACTAAGAAAAGTTATCATTTGTAATTATTACTAAAATGTAATATGATTAACCTCAACATGCTCAGACACCTCTTCAAAAGAAGATAGCAAATTATTTATTGCTATATTTTGATTTGTGTTTTCAATGTTCCTATTATTTTTCTGTGGCCACATCAATGGTACCTCCTTTAAACTATTATTTAATGTCTACTTTGGAAGTTATTCTGTACTAGCAAGATTTCTTTTTTTTTTTTGAATACTATGACCTGGATGTCTTGAAGATTGATGTGGTAGCAATGCAAGAGATTAGTAAGAAGAAAATGTATATCAAATGATGCATGGCAAGGCTCAAATCACTAGAAATTCATTATAAAAACAGCCATTGTATTTGATTGCCATCACAGTGACCTTTAGTACACCCGTCCCTCTCTCTTACAGCTGTCAGCATTTTTATATTTTATTTTTCAGATACCAATGGACAAATAAGATCAAGATTATACGTACTGCTCCAAATATTCTATTTTGATTGTATCAGGGAAAAATAAAATTTCCTAAACAAATCATTTGTGTGTCGGATTCAATACAAAAAAAGCAAATGGGTGGGATAATCCATATTACAATGCATTTTCACATTCAGATAATTTTGGAAAAAAAGAGGCGATGGTCAAGTCTCTCTTCAGCTCCATAGAGCAATGCAGGGCAAAAATATTAAACCCCTCCAACTGGCTGAAGCGATCTGCACACTTCCTCTACATGCCAGGGTATGTGGTGTAATCTGCTTTTCATACCAATGGTATCACCCACAAACCAAATAGCCACAACTGCCAGAATTATATTATAATCAAGTGAGCTAACCTTAAGGTCAGTTTTCTGGGTTGGTTTAAGAGTTGATATTATCCGTGAGGGACAGTAAACTTCTCAGGCTCGATGTGAGGAGCCGGATCATACAGGTTGAATAGATGAGATCTGGGATGTTCAGAGACCACACGTAATATTGTTTTTACAAGATAATGTTTGTAGGGTCTCATATGTGATCACAACATAGGGTTCAAAAGATTGATTGTGCAATAACTAATTATTAATAAAATAAGTATTTAAAAAAATATATTTTATAATACTAACCTTTGAACTTTAGTTTTACAGAATTTCATCTCTCCACCCATGGGAATAGGAGTCCAAAAAAATCTGGGGGGGATAATTCAACTCTACTCCAATGGCAAGAAGCAAGAGCAGATCTACTGCTGGTGCACATGGTGCAATGCACTGGAGCCCTGCTTTGGGAAAGGGGCCTATTGCTGCACTGGCCTTTTATATTGGACAAACGCCTTATTCATATTGACAAGATTTCAAGAGGTTTGACCGTTCTTTATCAGTCTGAAGCAATACTAACATGAGATGGGACCCTCAGCTTGAATATAAACAGTGATGCAGAGAGAGTGGAGACAAATAAGGCGTTTGTCCAATACAAAAGGTATCACAATATACTGCATAACTCATTACTACTAGATTACTAACATTCACGACTGCTTCACTGTTCAATTATATATATATAATAAATTATGGGTCAAACCTTTCATGGAAAAGACATACTGTGAAAAGGGTGAGAGCAGATCTGTCAAGGAGTCTGCCCTAAGAATTATAATACTCCAGTCTGACTGCATTGGCCACATCAGTGAAGGAATTAGATAAAGACTCCTGTCAAGACTTCGTCCTGGAAAAAGCTCCCTCACATCCTGGCAATGTAAACTTTCAAATTTAAGTTTTACTTTTTTTCTTTAAATTTTATGAATGTTTATTGAATACTGATTGATGACACTGGTCGGTACATGGAGTCAAGACTATAGTTCATGCTTTACAACAGAAGCATATGAAGGAGTAGGTGTATCGCTTACCTTCCTAGGTACAGAGACACTGACTATCACTGTGCAAAGGGATGCTGAATAAGGCCCTGTGTAAGCATATCACAGCGTGAAAACAGCTACTGGGTGGTATAGCTGAGAGGACATTGGGCCTTATTCAATTGCAATCTGGCCAATTGAACAGGGTTATAAATAAGCACATACCATATTTTTTTAAAATAATTTTTTAGTTAGTGAAAACCATGCTTTTGGATAGATGTTCACTAACTAAAAACTTCTTTAAAAAAATATGGTATGTGCTTATTTAGAGCCCTATTCAATTGGCCAAATTGCAATTGAATGAGGGCCATAGTTGGTACAAGATGAATTACATTTTCGGTTTAGAGCACAAATCCTGAACAAACCTGCTCTCCTCCTGCATTAAGCATATTGAATATTTGCATATTTGTAAGTTTAAGAACACTTTGCTTAAGCAATGAGTCAGCGACCGGATTAATTCTGTTTAAGGCCTTTTGTGATATTAGATATTGCAGTATGCTTGGAAGAGTAGCATTCTTTTAAGTGTCACCTCATGTGGGGTTGTAGACTTAGCACAACCAACCTGATTCTTGATTTCTGCCAAGAGCATTGGATTCACCTCCTGTTAGTATGCATTTGGGGAAAAAATGTAGGTAATGGTGGTTGGAAAAAGGTGAACACTCCATCAGTCCAGTGAGGGTGTTATAGCATTAGGCACCATGAACAGGGCCATTTGTTGCAGTATAGAAGGGTGTGCGGGCAGGTTAGGAGAACTACATATTTTAGCCTGTGTAACATGGGACCCATATCCTTGGGCTCAAAGTCATCATGTATCCCCAATGAGACATGAGGTAGGCTATCAGACGTGATAGGGGTGTTACTGTGAAAATGGGATGTGCCAGAGAGTGTGCAGTCCTGTGGGCCAATGTATATATGTGATATGTCTGTGAAGGTAGAAGGTTTAGATATTGGGTTACAAATGCAATCCCCTGTAACTCCAATCACATAAGGAGTGAGTGACTATGGTGTCAACAAGCAAGGAAATGGGTCTGCCCCCAACCTGAGCCACACAAAGGAGGCTGGGAATTATTTGAAAGAGTAAGAGAGATGGCCTGGTAAGTTAAGGGGGAGGATGTAGGAAGTGATGTGTCCTGGGGCCATATTACCTATGGGTTGTTGGAGTGGCATTGGAAGAGATTATTATTATTATTATTATTATTATTATTATTATTAACCTTTATTTATATTTCGCCAACATATTCCGTAGCGCTGTACAGGGGATAAGGACAAGAAAGAATACAATGTTAACAAACTGTCGAAAAATGCAGGGCTCTGTTTTTTTTTCCCAAAGCACCCTACAAGATTGGAAACTTGCTACTTACAATCTAGGGGTGTGGAAGAGGCAGAGACTTGGGGAGGAACAGATAGGGGATAGCAAAGCTGAGGAAGAAAGTGAAAGTTTACTTAGGTAGTAAGGTATGTAACATTGTGAAGTGAATGGCTGAGGTGTGTAATATGTTAACTGTCCCTAGTGGTCAGATAATGTAACCTGCTAGGTGAAATGTCAGGTCAGGCCCTGGGTTAGGAAATGTGTCTCCAGATGCCAGAAGGAAAAGAGATGCAAATGGGACTCACAGAAGTGTTTCTGCTTATAAGCTTGAAATGGGGGATGAGATAGTGGGTGGAGGAAGGAGTGTAGCTCACAGGAGCATAACAGAGGAGATGAGAGCATGGAAGTTGAGATGGTTATGTTGGAGACACGATGTGGATAAGTTGAGAGGAAGAGCCTGAGGAAAAGGCAGCAGGTTAAGAAGAAGAAGGCAGGAGGAGGAAACACAGTGTTAAGGTGAAATTAGGAATAGTTAGCAGGTGTTCCTAATTGATCAACTGAAATAAATTAGTGTGATTCAATAAATTTAGAGCAAACAGGAGTGGGTGGGTTGAGGGGTAGGGTAGAAGGGTACTGGTGTGTAGTTCTGTTGGGCCTTTGCAGGGCAGGAATAATGTCTGCTGATAGAGGAAAAACTTTTAGTACACAGGATGTTATTAGAGTGTGATAGGGAGGGGTTAAGGGAAGATTTGAACAAAAGGAGGATAGGGGGGGGTTACAGATACAACTAAGGTATTAAATAGGTCAAGAAAGGAACAATGTCCCCAAAAATAATAACAGATACATGCTAAATATTATTAATAAAAGTACAGATGGCGGAAGTAAATTTAGCTTCTTCAAGTGTCTTCAATATACCTTAGAAGTGGGACTTGTGTGTAGTTCTGTTGGGTCTTTGCAGGGCAGGAATAATGTCTGCTTAGAAGTGGGACTGGTGTGCAGTTCTGTTGGGTCTTTGCAGGGCAGGAATAATGTCTGCTTATAAGTGGGACTGGTGTGTAGTTCTGTTGGGTCTTTGCAGGGCAGGAATAATGTCTACTTAGAAGTGGGATTGGTGTGTAGTTCTGTTGGGTCTTTGCAGGGCAGTAATAATGTCTGCTTAGAAGTGGGACTGGTGTTTAGTTCTGTTGGGTCTTTGCAGGGCAGGAATAATGTCTGCTTAGTAGTGGGACTTGTGTGTAGTTCTGTTGGGTCTTTGCAGGGCAGGAATAATGTCTACTTAGAAGTGGGATTGGTGTGTAGTTCTGTTGGGTCTTTGCAGGTCAGTAATAATGTCTGCTTAGTAGTGGGATTGGTGTGTAGTTCTGTTGGGTCTTTGCAGGGCAGGAATAATGTCTGCTTAGTAGTGGGATTGGTGTGTAGTTCTGTTGGGTCTTTGCAGGGCAGTAATAATGTCTGCTTAGTAGTGGGACTGGTGTTTAGTTCTGTTGGGTCTTTGCAGGGCAGGAACAATGTCTACTTAGAAGTGGGATTGGTGTGTAGTTCTGTTGGGTCTTTGCAGGGCAGTAATAATGTCTGCTTAGAAGTGGGACTGGTGTGTAGTTCTGTTGGGTCTTTGCAGGGCAGTAATAATGTCTGCTTAGTAGTGGGACTGGTGTGTAGTTCTGTTGGGTCTTTGCAGGGCAGTAATAATGTCTGCTTAGAAGTGGGATTGGTGTGTAGTTCTGTTGGGTCTTTGCAGGGCAGCAATAATGTCTGCATAGAAGTGGGATTGGTGTGTAGTTCTGTTGGGTCTTTGCAGGGCAGTAATAATGTCTGCTTAGAAGTGGGACTGGTGTGTAGTTATGTTGGGTCTTTGCAGGGCAGTAATAATGTCTGCTTAGAAGTGGGACTGGTGTGTAGTTCTGTTGGGTCTTTGCAGGGCAGGAATAATGTCTGCTGAGAGAGGTTGTGTGGTGTAGGGTTGTTAAGACTTTGTGACTGATTACTTTCCTGCTGCTGGATGTTTCTCTTGTAATCCCATGTTCAGTGTCCTATCCCTCCCCAGCATCTACACTGATCATCATGTGATTTCTTGTGTGCCATGTTGTCAGTGTTTCACAGAAATTACTGAATTTGTTTTGCCTTCTGTGTGTTGTGGGTCCATGTTAGTTAAACCTAGAATTATTTGCTGAAAAAATAATTCTGCCATTTATTGTTAGTTTGTATGCTAGAGAGACGTGAGAGAGACTAAAGATACTACACTTTCAACAAAGGTCCACATAGTTGTGAGATGTGAGAGCTGGACCATAAAGGAGACTGAACACCATAGAATTGATGCCTTTGAATTGTGGTGCAGGAAGGTCTAATCAAGCAATACTACAGGAAATAAAGTCATACTGTTCACTGGAAGGTTTGATCATGAGGCTAAAGCTCAAATAGTTTGGCCATATCATGAGAAAACAGAATTTCCTAGGAAAGAGAAGGGAACTATTGAAGGCACACAAAGTAAGGGACACCAGGGACAGATATATATGGTCATTGAAGGGGCAGTAGCTGACAGATGTGCCTGGCGAGCTGCAGTCCATAGAGTCATGAAGAGTGACTAAACAGCAACAAATGTGCAAAACCTGCCATTTAAATGCATGCTAGACAAAGATGTATGCTCGGTGTCCTTTTAAGTATATCACATAGGTAAAGAAAAAACTAAGAGAATAGCAAGAAGTCTTGAGATTTACACTTTTTTCTGCTAAGGTAAACTTACTGTAATTATGAAAGAGGTGTAGGGGTGTGACCTGATCTGATAGATGCTCTTTTGTTCTTGGTCCCTTCGGAGGGGAAATGGTAAATTCACACTGAATACAGAATTTGACTTGTAAAAGAATAAAGAATTCCATTCCCCTACAGAACAACTCTGTAGGACTGATCATTTCCCCTAATAACAAGCTTGTCAGTGTGACCCAGTTTATGCATATGAACATGAAAGCTTTTACACTTTCCATCTGCTACAGAAAAGCATTATGATTATTTTGAAAAAGTAATGTATAAAAGGAATTCTAGTTTTCTAAAAAAATAACAAAATGTCCTATAGTTAACTGCAGGAACAATTCTATACTCTGACATTTTGCTGAAATTCCATGATCATAAAATCCAGCGTGAACAAAGAAATGCAATGATTTATTACAATTTTCAATTCTCACTATACTCTCATAGTGGTTCCCTCTAATAGTGGCTCATTCACGATATTCGTGGGGAGTTTGTGTGCCTATTTACCATGTATCATAAAGGCAAACACTGAATAATAAAAAAAGCATTCAATAATGAAAATAACTATTAAGAACCAAAAAACATGACAGGTCAAGTTTCATGTTAGTACATCAAAAGGGTATACTAAAAAAGAAAAAAAAAGTAAATAACGGCCAGTGATTTTAATTAATGGTATAGTAAATTCCCAAATGTTCTGTCATGCATCTAAAGGAGTTTTAATGATTTAATGTTCTAATTTTTCAAGTATTAGAGAGTTGTTGTTTTTTATTTCATTAATTTTACTTCTCTCTTGGTACTTGGTCAAGTCTTTACAATCTTCAGTAACAAATGCTCCACCATGGTCTGTTTAAAAAAATGATTGTGGCTTCCATACTCAGCAATACACTGAAAACCCAAAGTGTACAGCTGTAGACAAGGTAATTGAGGAGGTGAAAGTTGTCTGGACACAACCTCGCTCCCTTAATTTCAGAAGAGCACATGACTAGATCGTTTATAATTACTACATGTTTGCTGTGTCACTTAATGTGGTCTATAATGCATAGAAAGTGGCTGTTGTTAAGCACTTTAAATAGATAGAACATACATGTACATGAAAATAAATGCATCTACGATGATATACCATTTGCTTTATTTTTCATCTTCATCTGCTTCTGCATCTAATTAATCACCGTATCTCTCTAGTTGCCCTGGTTTCAAAACTGTTTGAGCGGCTCGCCTACAATCGCCTTACCCAATTTATTTCCTCCAGCTCCTTTCTTCACATCTTTCAATTAAGTTTCAGGCCCTATCATTCCACTGAGACAACTTTCACAAGAGTCACTAATGACTTGCTCACACCCATGTAAAAATCTCTATTCTAATTCTCCTGAATCTCTCTGCAGCCTTTGACACCGTTGACCACCCTTTTCTAATTCAACTTCTCCACTCTCTTGGCATCTATAACACTGCTCTCTCAAGGTTCACATCATACCTACAAGATTGAACATTTAGTGTCTACTTCTCTGGCACCACTTCTTCACCTCGCTCTCTGTCTGTTGGCATACCCCAAGGTTCAGTCCTGTCCTAGGCCCCTTCCTCCAATCCATCAATACATACTCACTTGGTACGAGTTACTAGCTATCTCTCAAGCATATCATCCTGGATGTCTATCCACCAACTCAAACTCAGCATGTCAAAGACTTAGCTCCTAATCTTCCCACCCTCCACTACAGCATCCACTTCTCAAATATCTCTCATTGTTGACAATTCCACCATCACTCTCACCTCCAAGACCCATTGTCTTGTGGTTCAATTGGACCATGCCCTCTATTTGATTCCTCATGTAAAATCAAAGAGAGAAAAGTGAGGATTTGGATTTCCCTGGGTGTTTTCCACCCCAAATATACAGTGTACAAAATGGCGGGATAAATATGAACTAAATAAATTTTATTAAATACATGACAGCGACGTCTTTAAAAACAAGGGATATTAAAAACACTAATAAAGGGAATAAAACAAGGGCAGATGTAAGGAATAGCAAGTAACCCTATAGCACTAATATTGTGCAATGTAGGACTCTAAAGTGAGTGGTTATTGCTATTCACACCTAGCGGGCAGGCCAAGACATTAACAAAAAGCTCCCAGGGCAAAAAAGCCCTATAATATTATAAATGATGTATATACAAAGCACCCTTATGCTGAAAAGAATATCCTCCACATATCTAGAGGATGACTTAAATAAAGCAATATTTATGCAAAAACATAGGTAAAAAGATGCCTTACTGATAGACCTATTGTGCTTTTATAAAGGTACCAAGAAGCTGTACCTATATAAGCAGAGTTGGCAAAGAGCTCAACTTGGAGCACAAATAAAGTTATCCTGAATAGCTATATATTACACAGCATAGGGTTCAAGCTGTGTCTGTGTGTACAAATAGGTAACTAGCTGTCATATGGTACAACAAGTACCTAAAGATGTGTGTGCAAAAATAGAAGCTGTTCCCCAACTTAAAGGTCGTACAGGAGGTGCTATCAGGTATTTTCAGACATGTTATGCCACTAGTGGGATATAAGGGGCTTTAAGCTAGGCCATAACTGCAGCAGATTCGCGCTTCCTGGAACGCTTGGCCGCTAGGTTTGCAACGCGCATGCGCACGTCTAACGTGATGACGTACGCAGCGTGGTTGCTAGGAGCCTGACGCGTTTCGATGTATCACGTCTTTGTCAAAGGGAAATCTTATAACGCTGTCTCTGAGAGCTTTATATAGGGAGCTGTCACCAAGGCAACGTGAAAGTAGTATATGCATTGCCCGTACAGGGTCACAAAAGTGCAAATGGCATAGAAATTACGTTAGTATATACAAAAGGACACTGAGATGGATGTTAAACGTTAATGAAAACCAAGGCAATTGTATAGTATCAATGCATGGGTCATATAGACAGGTTTGGGAGACTAATAATAAGAAATGTAGTGTGAAAAGTATATTGCATATAGATAATTGAGTTAAAAAAGACAAAAGATGACACCAAGGTTAAAAAGCCGTTATATAGGTGAAAAGTGAGCTCCATTAGTGCATTAGACCCCTTTTTTATTATTCTTTTCTATTTTTTTAGACCAGCAATATGCTAGAGGTACCTATCACCATAGTCCTTACACACCTTTTAGTACATATTTTCCCTTCTAACACTAGCTTTCCAGCCATATCCACACATCTTATATAACTTTACACTTTGAGACTTCAGTCTCCTTATATAGATTTTGTCCCTTGATCCCCCACTCTTCATTATACAATGGAGCTCACTTTTCACCTATATAACGGCTTTTTAACCTTGGTGTCATCTTTTGTCTTTTTTAACTCAATTATCTATATGCAATATACTTTTCACACTACATTTCTTATTATTAGTCTCCCAAACCTGTCTATATGACCCATGCATTGATACTATACGATTGCCTTGGTTTTCATTAACGTTTAACATCCATCTCAGTGTCCTTTTGTATATACTAACGTAATTTCTATGCCATTTGCACTTTTGTGACCCTGTACGGGCAATGCATATACTACTTTCACGTTGCCTTGGTGACAGCTCCCTATATAAAGCTCTCAGAGACAGCGTTATACAATTTCCCTTTGACAAAGACGTGATACGTCGAAACGCGTCAGGCTCCTAGCAACCACGCTGCGTACGTCATCACGTTAGACGTGCGCATGCGCGTTGCAAACCTAGCGGCCAAGCGTTCCAGGAAGCGCGAATCTGCTGCAGTTATGGCCTAGCTTAAAGCCCCTTATATCCCACTAGTGGCATAACATGTCTGAAAATACCTGATAGCACCTCCTGTACGACCTTTAAGTTGGGGAACAGCTTCTATTTTTGCACACACATCTTTAGGTACTTGTTGTACCATATGACAGCTAGTTACCTATTTGTACACACAGACACAGCTTGAACCCTATGCTGTGTAATATATAGCTATTCAGGATAACTTTATTTGTGCTCCAAGTTGAGCTCTTTGCCAACTCTGCTTATATAGGTACAGCTTCTTGGTACCTTTATAAAAGCACAATAGGTCTATCAGTAAGGCATCTTTTTACCTATGTTTTTGCATAAATATTGCTTTATTTAAGTCATCCTCTAGATATGTGGAGGATATTCTTTTCAGCATAAGGGTGCTTTGTATATACATCATTTATAATATTATAGGGCTTTTTTGCCCTGGGAGCTTTTTGTTAATGTCTTGGCCTGCCCGCTAGGTGTGAATAGCAATAACCACTCACTTTAGAGTCCTACATTGCACAATATTAGTGCTATAGGGTTACTTGCTATTCCTTACATCTGCCCTTGTTTTATTCCCTTTATTAGTGTTTTTAATATCCTCATGTAAAATGAATATTAACATTTTGTCTTTTTCACCTAAAATACATCACTATCTTACACAAGATACAGCAAAAACTCAAAAAAATGATCTCATCATATCTTGTCATGACTACTGCAACTCTCTCGTTGCTGTCTATCTCCACTCCAATCCATAATAAACACCTCTGCTAGACTCATCTACTATACTTCTTGGGATTTACTTCTTGCAAGTAAAGTGTGATTATTTGCTGTGCGTGGTTATTTGCTATTTGCATAAAGGTTTGTGAGTTCTCTAGATCTGTATGCAACTGGAATTTTACTTCTTGCAAGTAAAGTGTGCACTCATTTTGTCCAGGTTGGAAGGCAGAAGTTAATATAAACAGGGGAAGGGGCTAACTAGTATAAGTGCAGTTCTAGTAAAAGTGTAGGAGAATAAATAAAAGGAGGGAGTTCAAAGAAAAGAGAGGGCAGACTTACATACATATATATATTTTTTTTACAAAGCGTTATACAAATATATTTTTTTAATATTGTTTGTTTATTTTTCCCACAAAAATTTAGTAGACAATAATTATGAGAAAGACCAGTGGCAACCTCACTTAGTGTACATCCTGTCATATGTATGCACTACTGGAACAGATGATCCCAGGTCCATACATCTGTGAGAGAGGTGTGAGCATGTTGCCTCTCTGGAAGCTCAAATTGGAGAACTGGAGAGGAGAATTGCAGCACTTACTGATATTCCACTGGAAAGGGAGTTGGTGCTCACTGAGCACAGATTAGCTAGGCCTAGCATGGAGGGTGGAGATGGGGCTAGTGAGGATGTCCAGGGAGGTAGCTGGGTTACAGATACAAGGGGAAGCAGGGGTATCAGGAGGAGGAGGCAGGCCAGTTCCGAGTTGGCAAACACCAACAGATTTGCCAGATTGAGGGTTAGGGATGTCCATTCTGGAATGGCAATGCCACATAGAGCTGTTCCCTCTAACAGCCGGGAGAACTGTTCTACAGGAGGAATGGGAGGGCAGCATAGGCAGAGCAACAGACAGGTTTTGGTGGTAGGGGACTCTATAATTAGTATGGTAAACAGGGTGATTTGTCACCCAGATCCCAGCAATCGAACAGTTTGCTGTCTCCTGGGTGTTCGGATTTGGCATGTTGTGTATCGGGAAGATCAATTATTGGGAGGGGCTGGAAATGAACCGGCGGTCTTGGTACATATTGGTACCAATGACAAAGTTAGTGGAAAATGGAGTGTTCTAAAGAATGATTTTAGAGAACTAGGGAATAAGCTTAAACAAGGACCTCCAAGGTAGTATTTTCTGAGATACTACCTGTGCCATGTGCTAGCCCAGGGAGTCAGAAGGAGCTTAGGGAGGTTAATGCATAGCTATAAATGTGGTGAACTAAGGAGGGGTTTGGGTTTTTTGAGCACTGGGCTGACTTCTCACTTTGGTACAATCTCTATAGCATGGATTGCACATTAATGATGAGGGAACTTTTGTGCTAGGGGATATGATTGTAGAAAGGATGGAGGAGTTTTTAAACTAGTAGGTGGGGGGAACTAGATTAATGTAATAGGGTAGAAAGTGTAGAAGGGATAAGCGAGAAATTAACTAGTCATAAGGGAGGAGATGGGGGAGGATTAGTATAGTCAATAGGGAGGTATTACTAAGTAACTCAAGTACAGAAGCAGGCACCTTAAAACTACAAACTCATAACATAAGGTGTATGCTTGTTAATGCCACAAGCTTTCCAGGAAAATTGGGAGAGTTAGAATTATTGGCGATTAATGAAAAATGGGATTTATTAGGCATTGCCAAAACATGGTGGGGTGAATCTCATGGCTGGACTGTTAATCTGGATGGTTATAATCTATTTAGGAAAGATAGGGACAATGGTAAAAGAGGAGGAGGGATTTGTCTGTATGTTAAGCCTGAATTTAAGCCTATATTCAGAGAAGATATTTATTTAGACAGAACTAGTGATAATGTTGAATGTTTGTGGGTAGAGTTAAATAGCGGAGCAGCATATTCCAAAAGAACATTAGTTGGAGTATGCTATAAACCCCCAAATATAAATGAAAGTGAGGAAATTCAATTATTGTTACAGATTGGAAATGTAGCTAAGCACGGGCAAGGTCTAATGGGAGATTTAAATTACACTGAAATAAACTGGATAAATGAGACCAGCAGTTCAGCTAACAACAAGTACACTCAGGGATCATTTTCTGGCCCAGGTTTTACAAGACTACTACTAAAAATGAGGCCATCTTGGATTTAGTCATCACCTTTAAATCAGATAATTATGTAATTTCCCTCCAAATGGGTTTACATAAAATAGAGGAATGGGAATCTAAGATTTGTCAAGTGAACTTTTTGTGCCAAGAGGTTTTCAACTGACAAGAAGACATTCTTTGAGGTTAGAAGTAAAAAGATTCTACCTTAAGGAAAGAAAAAGGTTCCTCACCATAAGGGTGGTTAATCTGTGGAATTCTCTATCAAAGGAGGTAGTGACAGCAGATTCGATAGATAACTTTAAAAGGGGACTGGATTTAGAGTATTGATCCAGGGAGGAATCCGATCACCAGTATCTGGGGTCGGGAAGGAATTATTTTTTTCTTTTGACACGATTGGTATAGTTTCACTTGGGTCTTTTTCTGTTTGCCTTTCTCTGGATCAATTAATTAACAACTAATCTGCATATTGCAAATCAGAGGAGATCTTAAAAGGTTGACCTTGATACACTGAAAATTAACCTCAATTACTATGTAACTATGTAACCAGGGGTGGGCAAATTCGCTCCTGAAGAATCCCACACATGCCTGGATTTGAGGATCTCCTTTCTATGCAAAGGTGAGTCGATCAGGATGAATCAAAAAATTATAGTCTGGCCTTTACACAGCAGCAGGGATATCCTAAAATCAAGGTCTCGGAATAATATTAAAAATCATGACTAACTTACAAAGCCCTCAAAAACACACACTGCCATCTTGTTTCTATTACCCTCTTTCACCACACCCAAATCCTTTAGATGTAAGTTCTCCATTCAATTGCAACAGTTACAGATTGATTCAATAAATAAAGCCTGCAGCTACCTGGCCAAAAGCCTAAACCGTAAACCATGCACCCGTAAGTAGCATTTCAGGCTATGATCATGATCCATTAAAGGGCCACTTAATTGAGCACAGTTTGGATCACATCACATGAAAGATCTCCTATAAACATGGTAAAAAACTTTTAGAATTTTTGAAATCTGTAATTTTTTCACTTACTGGTAGATTTAAAATAAAGAACATTTGTGCTTATTTGTCTGATTGCCCGCACTTGGACTCTTACATCTAAAAACCAGGGGGGCACTGTCTTCATCTCTGTTACTTGAACCAATCAGGATGCAGGGGTAAGTGACCAATCCATGCAGGACTCACAGGCTGCATGAAGGGGGCGTCGGGGGGGGGGTATTACCATGCCATTTGGGGAAGAGCTGTCACTCAACCGTGCATATACAGTGCATATTCCACGCGTACAGCTCTGATATGCTGTACCGCACGCACACACCCCTTATTTAGCTATGCAGCAGAGGTGAGGAGGAGGAGGAAGAGCCTGATGGAGCCTGGAGAAGACACTTGCAAGGTAAGTATGTTTTTTGTTGCCTCTACCCTCCCCAGTGTTTCTTCTGTCCCTTCCCCTCTGCAGTGTTTCCACCTTCCTCTCCCCTCCCCAGTGTCTTTTCCCCTCTTACTCTCCCCATTGTCTTTTCCTCCCCCTTCCCTCCACAGTGTCTCTTTCCCCCATTTCCCTCCTTTCCCAGTGTCTTTTCCCCCTTCTCTCCCCAGTGTCTCTCCAACCTTCCTCCCCCCTTCCCAGTGTCTCTCCCCCTTCCTCTCCCCTTCCCAGTGTCTCTCCCCTTCCTCTCCCCTCCCCAGTGTCTCTCCCCTTCCTCTCCCCTCCCTATTTTCTCTCCCCTCCCCAAAGTCTTTTTCCCCCTTGCCTCCCCAGTGTCTCTTACTTAGAAGCACAGATATGCTGTACTCCCCCCCCCCCCTTTTTAGCTATGCAGCAGAGGTGAGGAGGAGGAAGAAGAGCCTGAAGGAGCCTGGAGAAGACACTGGCAAGGTAAGTATTTTTTTTTTTTTTTTGCCTTACATGTGTTAATGTTGATCTTCTTTTTCAGGTGGAATAATGCAGTCTAGGGGACTTAAGTATACCTTTCAGCAAGGCCGTAACTACTGAAACAGCCAATAGTAAATTAGACCGTCATCATGACGTCAGTAAAACATGGAGGTAAAACGTCAATCAATTTGCCTTTAGAATTCCGTTATGCAATCGGACTCACAATCCCGCAAAAAACGACCTCGGAACCAACCTTAACGGCACAAACACCCACACGCACGAAAAATACGACCATAACGGCCGAACCGCGCGCACCTAAAAACAGTCAAAACACACCAAATACTCACAAAAAATACATAAAAGGCTTACCCATAGCAAGGGGGGGGGGGCATCCAGGATCTCTGAAAGGAAAATTACACCTTCATTTGAGTCCATATTCCCGAGTTCAGACACACGTAAATCCCCTAAGCAAGAGAAAAAATGGCAGCCAAAAAAAAAAAAAAAACGAGGCTCAAAGCCCAGCCACCTACTACTTACCCAAGAAGGGATCCGCGATCGGGGGCCCCCGCTGCAATGAAAATTCAAAATTCCCGCGTTACGGGTCCTTAAAGGCCCCTTTATAAAAAAATATATATATATACACTATCACCCTGTCACTCATGAGGGTCAATATAGACCCCCATAAGTCCTTCAGTAACCCTGTCACTCATGCGGGTCAATACAGACCCCCATAAGCACCTAACTAACCCCCTCACTCATGGCGGTCAATATAGACCCCCATAAGCCTTTCATTAACCCTGTCACTCATGGGGGTCAATACAGACCCCCATATGCCCTTCATTAACCCTGTCACTCATGGGAGTCAATACAGGCCCCCATAAGCACTTCATTAACCCTGTCACTCATGGGGTCAATATAGACCCCCATAAGCCCTTCATTAACCCTGTCACTCATGGGGGTCAATACAGACCCCCATAAGCCCTCCTTTAACCCTGTCACTCATGGGGGTCAATACAGACCCCCATAAGCACCTATTTAACCCCCTCACTCATGGGGGTCAATACAGACCCCCATAAACCCCTAATTAACCCTGTCACTCATGGCGGTCAATATAGACCCCCATAAGCCCTTCATTAACCCTGCCACTCATGGGGGTCAATACAGACCCTCATAAGCCCTTCATTAACCCTGTCACTCATGGGGGTCAATACAGGCCCCAATAAGCCCTTCATTAACCCTGTCACTCATGGGGGTCAAAACAGACACCCAAAAAGCACTTAACTAACCCCCTCACTCATGGGAGTCAATACAGACCCCAATAACCCTTAATTAATCCCATCACTGAGGAGGGTCAATACAGCCCCCCATAACCCCCTAATTAACTCCCTCACTCATAGGGGTCAATGCAGACTCCCCATAAACCGCTAATGAACACTGTCACTCATGGGGGTCCATACAGACCCTCATAAGCCTCTATTTAACCCCATCAGTCCCATAAGGGTATATTAAGACCATTATGGGCCTGTTACAACCCAACATAAACCACATAAGTGCCATGACGGTCCTCAAGTATAAACACTACACTGCACTATACCCCCCAATAAAACATTAAATATCAACTAAACAGCCTCTACACTAACCTATTAACACCTACACTACCTACCTACACTACCTACCTACCCCCTAATAACCCCCACCACTCTAATTACAGAAAATAAAAAAGTCTAAAGTCACAAAAAATAAAAAATCTACATTAAAGAAAATAAAAAACGCAAGTCACAAAAAATAAAAAAAGGAACATTACAGAAAATAAAAAAAAACACATTACAACCCCCCCACTACAGAAAATAAAAAAGACTTACACACCTGAAAAAGAAATACATATAATACATACAATACGAATACATACAATATAATACAATACAATACAATACAAATACATACAATACAATACAAATACATACAATATTATACAATACCATACAGTTAAATACAATACACCCCTATCTAATATACAATACATCCTATCTATCTAATATACATCCCCCAATCTATCTAAATAAATATCATAATCTAATATACATCCTATCTATATAATATACATCACACAATCTATGTAATATACAATAAATACTATGGCCCTCATTCAATTGCAATTTGGCCAATTGAATAGGCCTCTATATAAGCACACAACATATTTTTTTAAGAAGTTTTTAGTTAATAAGCATCTATCCAAAAGCAAGGTTTTCACAAACTAAAAACTTCTTTAAAAAAAATATGCTCTGTGCTTATTTAGACCCCTATTCAATTGGCCAAATCGCAATTGAATGAGGCCCTATGTAATATACATCCTATCTATCTAATATACATCCACCAATCTATCAAAATAAATAACACAATCTAATATACAATAAATGCTATGCTATCTATATAAAACACATACCCCTAGCTAACATACAATAAATGCTATCTATATATAAAATAATCTAATTCTAAGCTAAAATAAAATAATTAAGACCACTTACCTTTGCAGATGTCCATTCAGATCAGCCACCTAGGGAAAAAAAAATAAAAAAAATAGTGAAAAACATTTACAGTAAATAAATAAACATTCTAAATATTCTACTCACCTTTCCGGCATGTCCGTCCTTATTCTTTTCACCTCCCCCGGCGCGGCACCTGTTATAAAAAAAAAATAACATTAATACACATACATAAACATAAAAAACAAATAAAATAAACATAATCTACATTGTACTTACCTCCCCGCGATGTCTCCATCCTCCTCCTCTTCTGCCCCGCCCTGGAACCGCGCTCTAAAAAAAAAAGAACTTACATCCGCACTCACGGACATCCCTGACGCTAATGAGGCTCCTGGAGAATTTTCCGGAAAAAAAATAGGCAATGGCGCCTTATGATTGGTTGAAGACGCTGTCTATCACATTCAGCCAATCAGGAGGCGCTAATGTGTGAGCAAATCAGAAAGGGATACACCCTAAAATCCCACTCTGATTGTATAATGCACCTGTCAATCATTATTTAAACCAATCACAAGGTGCAGATGCCTTCAGCCAATCACAATGGAATACACCCCCACAGGGTGATTGGCTGGAGGCATCTGCGCATTCTGATTGGTTGCACTGACAATAGCCAGTCACAATGGAATACACTACAACGTACTGATTGGTGAAGACATTTGCGCCTTCTCATTGGCTATTGTCAATGTCAATCAGTATTACAGCCAATGGGAAGGCGCAGATGTTTTCAGCTAATCACCGCGTGGGGGTGTATCCCATTGTGATTCGCTGATGGCAATAAAGCCTTAGGATTGGTTCAAATAAAGATTGACAGGTGCTTTATCTAATCAGCGTGGGATTTTGGGGTGTATCCCTTTCTCATTGGTTCACAATTGGCGTCTTCTCATTGGCTGAATTTGATAGACAGCGTTTTAAGCCAATCAGAAGCCGCCATTGCCAATTTTATTCTGGAACACTCCGTAGGAAGCTCATTAGCGTCGGGGACATCCGCCAGGGCGGATGTGTTTTTTTTTTTTTTTTTTAAAGAGCGAGGATGCTTCCAGGGCCCATCTGGGGCAGAACACCAGGAGGCCGGAGACATCGTGGGGAGGTAAGTACAATGTAGATTGTGTTGATTTTACTTGGTTTTATGTTTATGTCTGTTGTACTAATGTAATGTTTTTTTTTAACAGGTAGCAAAGCTGGACGTGACATGCTGGAAAGGTCAGTAGAATATTTAGAATGTTTAGAATGTTTATTTATTTTATGTAAACGTGTTTGTAGTAATTTTTTAAATCTTTTTTACCCTAGGTTGGTGATCTGAAGAAACATCTCAAAGGTAAATGGTCTTAATTATTTTATTTTAGCTTAGAATTAGGGTTGCTATATAGAGATAGCATGTACTGTATATTAGATAGATAGGTGGATGTATAGTCATAGATAGGCCCTCATTCAATTGTAATTTGGCCAATTGAATAGGGCTCTAAATAAGCATATAAACATATTTTTTTAAGAAGTTTTTGGTTAGTGAACTTCTATCCAAAAGCATGGTCTTCACTAACTAAAAACTTCTTTAAAAAATATATGCTATGTCCTCATTTAGAGCCATATTCAATTGGCCAAATCGCAATTGAATGAGGCCCATAGTATTTATTGTATATTAGATAGATAGGGGGATGCATATTAGATAGATAGTATTGTATATTAGATAGGGGGATGTATATTAGATAGGGGGGTGTATTGTATTGTATTTAATTGTATTGTATGTATTATATGTACAGTATTTCCTTTTCAAGTGTGTGATTTTGTTTTCTGTTGTGGGGGGGGGGGGGGTTGTAATGTATTTTTTTATTTTCTGTAATGTTCCTTTTCTTATTTTTTGTGACTTAGGTTTTTTTTTTCTGTAATGTACATTTTTAATTTTGGGGGATTTTTGTTTTTTTTATTTTATGTAATGTAGATTTTTGATTTTTGACGACTTTAGTTTTTTTTTATTTCTGTAATTACAGTGGTGGGGAGGGGGTTATTAGGGGGTAGGTAGTGTAGGTAGGTAGTGCAGGTGTTAATAGGTTAGTGTAGAGGGTGTTTAGTTGATATTTAATGTTTTATTGGCGGGCTATAGTGCAGTGTCATGATTGTCCTTGAGGATCGTCATGACACTTATGTGGTTAATGTTGGGTTCTAACAGGCCCATAATGGTTTTAATATACCCTTATGGGACTGATGGGGTTAAATAGAGGCTTATGAGGGTCTGGATAGACCCCCATAAGTGACCGGGTTAAAATGGTATAGTATAGTAGACCCTCATGGCACTTATAGTGTTATTACATACGTTCATTAGTGTGTTAGAGGGGTCTATATAGTTGAGGCACACAGTACACTCACATTGTGTGGCAAACAGCATTTCAACACTTTCTTTTATTGACTGTCATTTTTTGACGGGCAAGTCGCTAGTAAATAATAATAATAATAACTAAAAGGCTTTGATGCTCTGAGATGACTTGCATAGTATAACAGTATTAAATGGCTCAAATGATAACCAAATATTAGAATAGACTGTATCCAACGCATCATCATCACAGATTTTGTTTTTATTTTTCTTTAAATATTATTGTGGTAGATTTTAATCCATTGGGAAATGTTGGTCGTTTTCTATTTGCACATGCCTTTCCATTGTTACATTGTATCTTGACATGTTTTGAGTTTTTTCCTCTATGATATATCTATAGTTACACATTCCTTTGTCTTTAATGTTCTGAGTTGGCAAGTCACAGTGTTTTATGGGTATTTTTTGAATATAAAACATGGGCAATTTTAATAAATCATTACATATCTTTGTTACATCTTGTCATGTGATTATATGGGCAGCATTTTCAGTTGTCCTACACAATTTATAGATCAAAGTTGCTCATAAAATATATTTTACTTTTATATATCAGGATATTATATTGTTTTATGTACAACAGTGAGCACATACATTTGGATTCCACATACGAAAATATACAAAGTTTTCCCTCTCTTTATATTGGTATTTTTGATTATATTGTCAGAACAACCCCCATATTTTGAAAAGAAGGAAAATTGTGTTCCATATCTGTCACATACAACATTTTGAGTGGTATGATCTTTCTCCCTTATAAGACCTAAGAACTACAGTTGTTGGTCTAATCTATGTATGTATGTGTATATAATATATATATACCTATATACTTGAGTATAAGCCGATCCGAGTATAAGCCGAGGCACTTAGTGTACCACAAAATACTGGAAAACTTAGTGACTTGAATATAAGCCTAGGGTGGGAAACGTGCTGTCCCCTGTGTCCCTCTTGTGCCCTCTGTGTCCCCCTCTTGTTTGCCCTCTGTGCCCCTTTCTTGTGTCCCCCCGCTCTCTCCCCTGTGTCTCTATCCCCCTCTCCCTCCCCTGTGTCTCTCTCTCCTCTCACTCCCCTGTGTCTCTTCCCCTCCTCTCACTCCTCTGTGTCTCTTCCCCTCCTCTCCCTCCCCTGTGTCTCTTCCCCCTCTCTCTTCCCTGTGTCTCTTCCCCCTCTCCCATCCCTGTGTATCTCCCCCCTCTCCCTTCCCTGTGTCTCTTGCCTTCCCCTCCCTTATAACCCTCCGCAACCCTCCTGCTCAACCCCGCTCCTCATTCTCCCTCCTCAACCCCCGTCTCATCCTCCCTCCTCAACCCCCCTTTTCAACCCACCTCCTCAACCTCCCTCCTCATCCTCCCTCCTCATCCTCTCTCCTCAACCACCCTCCTCAACCACCCTCCTCATCCTCAATCCCCTTCCTCAACCTCTCTCCTCATCCTCAACCCCCTCCTCAACCTCTCTCCTCATCCTCAACCCACCTCCACATCCTCTCTCCTCATCCTCAACCCCCCTCCTCAACATCTCTCCTCAACCCCCTTCTTCATCCTCTCTCCTCATCCCCCCTCCTCATCCTCAACCCCCTCCTCAACCTCCCTCCTCAACCTCAACCCCCTCCTCAACCTCAACCCCCTCCACAACCCCCCTCCTCATCCTAAACCCCCCCTCCTCAACCCCCCTCCTAAACCTCCCTCCTTAACCCCCCTCCTCAACCTCCCCCCTCAACCCCCTCCTCATCCCCCCTCCTCAACCCCCCTCCTCAACCTCAACCCCGTCCACAACCCCCCTCCTTATCCTAAACCCCCCTCGTCAACCTCCCTCTTTATCCTAACCCCCCTCCTCACTTTACCCCTCTTATTACCTCCCCCTCTCCCTTTCCCCTCACTTACATTCCATCAGCAGCTGCTCCTCTGCTTTACATTGTGTGTCAAACAGCATTGCCATGGCTTCAAATTTTATTCTACAACAGCACAAACCACATAACATATTTAAAAAAAAGCATTAAAGTGCATTTGTCCAAAAAGAGTGGGCTGAGCCAAAAAACATCTTTAATTTAAGTGGAAAATATTGTTTTACAATGACAGGATTTGATTAGGTTGGAGCAGATCTCGTTCCCCTGTACTGTAACTTCGGATCATGATGTGACTCCTTTGTCAGTGGTAGCCAGTGAAGCTATAGCACAATTAGATAATAAATTGCCCTACCCATTCATAATGTTAATATAAACTGAAAACTGTACATTGCTCTTAGAAAACTATAATCCATGGTTCCATAAAATTTCATTATTTCAGAATAGAGAAGCTGGAACGTATAGATTTCCCTCTGGTACAATTGTATAGAGAAGAAACTACTTGATTTGTTCTTGTGTGACAGTCACTTTATCAAGAATGGAACGTACTCTTCAACCACTTGCCTACTAACATCATATCTGAAATATACCAGTGCAACAAAAGCCAAAACTCAAGAGTTTTCTTGTAATTAATAGTTACTGAGAAAGATTTATAGATGCACACTATAACTCCCATATACAATTCATATCCAAAAGTACTGAGCAGAATTGTATCTTCATTAAATTTGGATCACCATCTATGCACTCTGGGAAACTGGGCTGGGACATGCAAATGAGTCCCCAATGCATTTCCACTCTTTTAATTCAAACACCAGGGCTCCTTTTAGTATATGCTTGCTGTATAACAAAGCTTTAAAGCATCGCATAGGAAGGATTATGCATAAGTCTGGAAACCTACCCATATTGACTGCACTGTTTTGATCTCATCAGTGCGGGGCTTGTACTTAACTCCTGCTATTGATTTTCCGGCTAATCATTTAATCAGATCATTTAACTTATAATGGGCAAAAGACAGAAGCATCCACCATAGAGAGTGCAGTAAATAAATAGCACATGCGTGTTTACATTTGAATGTCTAAAATAAAATAAAAAAAACTATTTCCTGCTTATTTTTCAAAGAAATACAGTTATTGCACTGCACTCTGGGAAATTGGGTATGGACATGCAAATGAAAAAAATAAAATAATAACACAATGTAAAACAATAAATAATTATACCAAATAATATATTAACTATTATATTCAATGTCATGATCTCTTAAGCTCATGGTCCCTTTTTGCAATGGATGAACACTAGCCCACGTGGCTACCAAACCCAAGGCCTATTACAATGGCCATAAGACTTGCCTTAAGGGACTATGTAATGTTGGGCCCTTAGACTTTTGGGCCTCCAAAAGCTCATTCCAACAAGTCATTTGAGCCTACCAGGGCCGGGTTGTTTTTTTTAAATTTACAAATACTTATTTTCTATATTTATGTATATTTTAACATATATGGCATGCATTGACATAAGGCTATTTTTAGCCAAAATTAAAATCATTTGAAAAAAATTCATAATTATAATTGTATTTGTCCTTAGCACGTTTATACACAATAGGTGTACAAGATACTAATAAAGCAATGGGCAGACTACAATAAAATATTTTTCTTTTGGTATTGTAACAAAAAAAAAGAAAAAAAAAAAGGATTCCAGGTCAAAGCCTTTTCCCTGAGATCATGATTGATAGAGAATCATTCTAATAAAAGACTCAGACCTGGAACATTGATCTTGTATTCTGTTTTCTATAGAATAGACAGTACACGGCTTCTCCTTTGAGTTCTACAAATGAAGTGTGCAGACTGTACATTTCTGTATTTCAACATAACACTGGGACATTGTACAATAGGTGCTTTGTGCTGGTAATTGTGGAACGCCATCCTGCCTAGAGTTGATGTTGCAATATACTTAATCTCAGCCTTCTCGAAGGAAATAAAACAGCATAAAAAACAGATTTCATGTTCACTTGCAGCTTGTGACAAATGATGTGAACAAACAAGTGAAAGGTTATATATGTATAATAATAGTAATAATCTATAAGTCAAATATGCCTAAAGAATATTATGGATGAAAAATAACATTATTTAGGGGATATTGAAAAAAGTCTGTGATTAAATGTGATGGATTTTACATCTGCCAAACATACCAACAAGGGTCCAACATGCATTAAATATACACTGTATTTCTCTTACCATGGTGTTTCATTTGTTTATTTAGTTACTGAAGAGCAATGAATTCAAAGTATGAAGGGAAAAAGATCAATGTAGCTTTTAAAAATTACAATTGAAGTTGGGTGTGTCAGACATACTGCGCTCCACCTCCTGCCATGTGTCTAGAGGAGGAGGATTTGACACATAGGTACCAAATTGCTTTCATACCATGAATTATATACCTGCAAGTATATTTTAATGATGTGTATTATATATAATATTAATTGTGTTCACAAAATATTATTCTAAGCTAGTGAATTGAGGCCCCCTGTGCAAATATTTTGGACCCCCACCCCTTGCGCATATCTATATACTCCATTGTGTTTAATATAATAGCCAAGAATAGGTGTAGATGGTCAGATCTCCTAGAGGGTTATCATCTCACCTTTCTTTGAAGCTGATGCACCGGCAATAATTCTGCCACTAAGTCCAAGTTTTAGATTACAGAAGAAAGAAAAACGCATACAAAACCAACTAGAGACACCCTCCATATGTTATAATATTTGCATTTAAATATCAATGTGAATTAAATCACTTGAGGACAATAATGAATTGAATAAAAACTTTAATTTAAACCATCACATATATATTAGGCAGCAATGAGCGTCGAATTACACCCAGATTTTGCGGTTTTCGTCACTCGAAATTCGCTCATCTCGGGGCTCATAATGAGCACAGCTAGAGAGAGAGGTTTGCAATGAGCACCGAAATCGCTCAGCGTGGGGCTTGCGATGAGCACCGAAGGTGATCAGTGCAAAGCAAGAAACTTTAATTACACGGGAGGAGAGGCTCGCAATGAGCGCCGAAGGTGCTCAGAGGACCAAAAGCCTCACATTGTGTGGCAAACAGCATTGCCAGCCTTATAATTTTAATCCCGTCATTTTTGATGTGCAATTTACTAGTTAAAAATAAATTGTGGTATAAGAAAAAAGAAAACAATGACGAATACAAAAAAAGCACAAGGTTAAGAGTCTCAGGGACAGGTACATTAATGAAGGTTCAAGTGACCTGAATAATCATTGTGTCACATACATATACAGTATATGTTAGGGAATAGTATATCTAATAGCACTAGCAAAATGCAAATCTTATGAGCAGGAAGACCCTTGAATATTGTGTAGGAAATCTATACTCATTTTGCAATCAACAACTAAATAGAGAAAAACAGCGAACTATCTGCTTACCAAAAGACTTTAAATATGAATATAAAAAATTACTTTTATTGGTACATTTAAAAACATTAGGGACACAATCCTAAAAACAATGAGGGTCCCAATTCTAAAAACAAAAAAATGACAGCAGTGCAACAGCCACAGTAGATAGAATGTTGGTAGTGATTGCCAGTAAGAAGAATATATAAAATTTCCAATTGTGTAGGTATATCTTGTTTCCCCGTTTATAATATCATAAATTGTATATGTTTGAATAATCCCTCTTTTTAATTTGTCCACACATTCGATAATGTAATAATAAACCTAACTCTGTACTTCGTAATCATATATTATGTTCATTAACCGTTAATAATCATGTGATTTCCATTGATGTTTTTAATATCAGTTCCATAGGTATAAAAACAGAACTCACAAAAGAATCTGAATTAGGTTTTCGTCAGTATACATATTGGGAACATCCACTATTGGCAATTACATACCTCCACATAACAAATGTCAACCTCAAGAGTAACATAGACCCCAGTACACAGCAGGTTAATACAAAATCAGGAAAACCACATGACTTAAAGCACCAAAGCATTCACTATTAAAGAGATAGACACATCCCAAATAATACTCATTAACCATGGATCCTGACCACATCACAGTATTCAGAGCAATAATGTTGGTCCATGGGAAGGTATGTCAACTATACAATACCACTGGGTGTAATACCCTGGGGTGTGAGAAATTCATCAAGGACAGCCACTGTCCTTAAATACAGATAGTGGGTGACTTATTGTGGCTAAATGGGGGCCGCTAATACATAATGTAGGTGAAAGCCACAGATATACCACAACATGACACAGGCCATGCACTGGATTATCATATGGAGCATGTAAGGAACAGGGTGTAAAAGGGTGTTATATTATCGTTAGTTAAATGTAATGTATGTTGATGTACCAAAACAGTAACCATTAGAAACACATGGACTAATTGATTCTGTTATAACAATAAAATTGTTTATCATATACACAGAGCACAGTCATAAATGTATCTGAATGTGCATTAATATCATGGATGTGGAAAGCAGGAAAAAACGAAAGAGTTAAAAGTAATCCTGTAACATAATGCATAGCATATATTAGAGTCAAGTATGATCATTACACCAGAGTAACGATAATCAGATGAATTGAAATCTCATCATGCATCACTCCATATAATAGAAGTAATCAGTAATGTGCACATCACTTACATAATATCTTCATCTGCTAAATTACACTGATGCATTAACTCCTGGATTATGTAATTAAATTCAATTACACACATACAGTGTTTTCTAAAAAAAAAAAAAAAAACATAAAAAAAAAAGCTGGTCATCAATTAGAAAAAGGCAGAGGAGGAGAAAAACATTGCCATACCTGTATGTACAGTACAATGCTTATTCTGGTGGGGTCATGTAATTGATTTATTGGCAAGCTGATATCCACTGTGTACATAGTTTTCTTACATTATTTGGTAGCACTTTAATAACTAACAGCTTTTCACCATGACAGTTACAGATTATCAGCCCGATCCGAGGTTGCAAGTGGAAAACGCAGGCAAAGTTGCTATTCAATTGCCTCCATGTTGCGACCTCGGATCAGGTCCCGAATGACGGCCCTGGGAAATGGCCAACCTGCAACTCGGAGCTTACACCGGTCTGAAGCCTTTGATCTGTCAGTTGGGCAGGCAAATTTTTGTAAACCCCTATTCAATTGCCCGATCCCTCCCACTCCGGAAAAGTATCCCAGCTTGCAAAGCGCAAATGACGGACAAAGTCCTACTTGTGCTCAGTAGAACTCGCAAGGGCTTTAGAAGCCCTATGTATAGACCCTGATATGTCCCCAGTGCACCTAACACCCCGCCCACACTCCTACATGAGACCCCAATGATGCAGGGGCCCGATCGGACACCTGCAGGGTCCCCACATTAGCCCCTTATTGCGGGTGTCTTGATCGGATCCCTCACAGTGTGCCCACATTATCCCCATGTTGGCGGTCCCCATCGATATACAGAGCCCCATGAGCCCATAATTAACCCCATCACTTATGGGGGTCTGGACAGACCCCCATAAGCCTCTATTTAACACTATCACTCATGGGACTCTATACAGAGCCCCATGAGCCCTTAATTAACCCCATCATTTATAGGGGTCTGTACAGACCCCCATAAGCCTCTATTTAACCCTATAACTCATGGGGCTCTATACAGAGCCCCATGAGTTCTTACTTAACCATGTCACTTATGGGGCCTATACAGACCCCCATAAGCCACTATTTAACCCCATCAGTCCAATAGGGGTCTACATAGACCACTATATGACACTATATAGCCCCTATAACAACACTATAAGTGCCATGGGTGTCCTCCAGGACCCTCATGACACAAAGTCTAAGCCCTACACTATTACCTCTAACTATGCCCTATTAACCCATATTAAGCCCTGTTAACCTTATCTGGACCCACCTAAAAAGAAAATACATGCACAAATACACATAATATTACAGTAAATTAATAAATACAGTTTAAATATCCCCCTATCTACATACAGTATTAACCTAACTACATAAATTAACTCCTTTCTAAATACAGTATCAACCTAACTGCATACATTAACTCGTATCTAAATACATTACACCCTATCTAAATAAATGAACCCCTATCTAAATACATTAACCCCTATCTATATACATTAACCCCTATCTAAATACATTAACCCTATCTACATACAGTGATCCCTATCTAAATACAATAAACCCCTATCTAGATACAGTATTCCCTATCTAAATACATTAAACCCTATCTACATACAGTAATCCTTATCTAAATACAGTAATAACCAAACTACATACAATAAAAACCCTAAATCTAACCTAAAATAGAATAAATAAGACCACTTACCTTGGCCAGATGTCCCTTCAATGACGACGGTGCTCCTGCCGTAGATCATCCACCCCTAGAAAAAAAAGAAACTTAAAATTAGTACAGAAATAAACATCTAAACATTCTCCATATTAAACTTACCTTTCCACCATGTCCCCGTCCTTCCTGTAGTCTTCTCCGGTTAGGCCCCTGGAAAAAAAGAAACCTAACAGCCATAAATACACACAACCTGAAAAAAAACAAAGAAACATACTATATATTAAAGACTTACATTGCCTCGATGTCCCCTTCCTTCTCCTCTTCTTCCCCGGCTGGGCCATTAAAAAAAATAAAAAAATAAAAAAAATAAAAAAACATATATCCCTATATCCCATTCTGATTGGCTGAAGGCAATAATACCTTCTGATTAGTTTAAAAATCATTGACAGGTCCATCAGCCAATCAGAAGGCACTATTGCCTTCAGCCAATCAGAATGGGATACACCCCATGGGGTATATCCCATTGTGATTGGACAAACGCATATGCACCTTCTGATTGGCTGCTGTTACTGTCATTCAGATTGTAGCCAATCAGAAGGCGTGGATGCCTTCAACCAATCACAATGGGATAAACCAAGTGCGTTGTATCACATTCTGATTGGCTGAAGGCAATGGTGCCTTCTGATTGGTTTAAAAAAGATTGAAAGGTCCATCAGCCAATCAGAATTGGATAAAGGGTTGTATCCCATTTTGATTGGCTCACACCTTGGTGCCTTCTGATTAGCTGAAAATGCTGTAAATCAAATTTCAGCCAATAAGAAGGCACCATTGCCATTTTTTTACTGGAAGAAGTGATAGAAGCCTCATTAGCGTCGGGAAGCTCCTCCAGGGAGGAGCTCCGTTATTTATTTTTATTTTATTTTTCTAGAGCTGCGTTTTTTTTCAAGGGCCCAGCCGGGGAAGAAGAGGAAAAGAATGGGGACATTGTGGCAAGGTAAGCTTTTAGAATATAGCATGTTTATCTGTTCTTTTAGGTTGTGTGTATTTATGACTAATGTTAGGTTTCTTTTTTTCCAGGGGCCCAGCCAGAGAAAACTACAGGGGACATTGCGGAAAGGTATGTTTTTATATTTAGTATGTTTAGATGTTTATGTGGGTTTATTTCTGTACTAATTTTAGGTTTCTTTTTTTGCTAAAGGTGGCTGATCTGTGGCAGGAACACCATCATCACTGAAGGGACATGAGTCAGGTAAATGGTCTTATTTATTCTATTTTAGGTTAGATTTAGGGTTTTTAATGTATGTAGTAAGGGTTTTACTGTTTTAGATATGGGGACACTGTATGTACATAGGGTGTAATGTGATTAGATAGGGTTTAATGTATTTAGATAGGGTTTAATGTATTTAGATAGGGTGTAATGTGTTTCATTTATGTAGTGTTCTTTTTTTATTTTCAGTAATGCATTTTTTCCCCCAGTAATTAGGTGTTTTTTTTATTTTTTGTAATTAGTGTTGGGTAGGAAATGTAGGTGTTAATATGGAAGTTTGGGAGGGGGTTTATAGGATAGGGGTTTACTGGGTACATTGAGGGTTAAATAGGCCCAGTTATGGTTAGATAAGCCCAGTTAGGGTTAGATAGGTCCAGTTAGGGTTAGATAGGACTAGATAGGCTTACATATGACTAGGTTAAATAGGTCTAGATGGGGTGAAATAGGTGCAGTTAGGGTTAGGTAGGACCAGTTAGGGTTAAATAGGCCTAGATAGGGTTATTGGGTCCAGATAGGTTTATTATTGGGTTTAGTATGGGTCAATGGGGTATAGTTAGGGTTAATAGTGTAGTGTAGTGCTTAGACTGTGTCATGAGGGTAATGGAGGACCCTCAAAGCACTTATTCTGTTATGATAGGGGTTAGTTTGTGTCCTATAGGAGTCTATATAGACCGATGGGGTTAAATAGAGGCTTATGGGAGTATAGACCACATAAGTGATGGGATTAATTAGGGGCTCATGGGGCTCTGTATAGAGTTCCATGAGTGATAGGGTTAAATAGAGGCTTATGGGGGTCTGTATAGACCCCATAAGTGATGGGATTAATTAGGGGATCATGGGGCTCTGTATAGAGCCCTATGAATGATAGAGTTATTTATTTTTTTAGCGCTGGTCCTTTAAGGACCTTTACGTTCCTTTAAGGCCCCGCAAGGCAGGAGATTTGAATTTTAAATGCAGTGGTGGTCCCAATCGTGACAGCGACTGCAAGGGTTAATGTGGGGTCATTGCGGGGGTCCCTTATGGGGATCCCCAGCATTGGCGGTTAATTTTAGGTGCCGGGGGTACTTACACTACCCCCGCTGCCAGCCTTAACTATTAGTGTGCCGCAGGCCCTTTAAGGACTCGTGGTGGGGAATTTCAACTTTTAAATTGCAGTGCGGGTCCCGATTGAGACCCCACAGAAAGGGGTTAATGTGGGGACCCTGCAGGGATCCAATCAGGACCCCTGTATCATTGGGGTTCATGTGGGGCCCATTCAGGCATCTGATTGGGACCCCTGCAGCATGGTTAAATATTGGGAGGCTGCAAGAGCACTAGAAGCTTTGAGAACCATAGATCTCAACTCCCATTGGCTGATAGTGAGCAGAAGCTGCATCTTTGCACTCACAAGCCCAGCTCTACTTATGTCAGAAGCCTGGGTTTCCCGAAATCGGATCTCGGGCAGTTTGACTTGGCCGTGGCTAAGTGAATAGCCTCGGAAACGGAGGGGAAATGCAGCTTGCAGCTGCGAGCTGGCAATTGAATGAGGCTATATACATTCTAAATTAGTTAACTGTTCATGAACCAAACATGAAACATACAGATTCTAACATCATGAGTCAAACACACACAGAGAAGCAACATAGCATTCAGTAATTAGCATACATAGGGTAATCAATAACATAACAAATTAAATAACTATAAAACAAACTGTAAACTTACTGAGCCCAATCCCAAAACCACATACTGTTCAAATGATCAAGGTGGTCAGGGGATTGTGACAATATTACCTGGAGTGCAACTAACTTTAGCTCTGGCGGCTCTGGCTTCCTCTGCCATCTTTTTGACATTTGCCCAGCTCACCTATGATCTTCTTCTCCCTGAACTCTCACTACTTCCACTCCTAGCCCCCCCCCTCTTCCTCTCTCCTGACTGCTTCCCCTCCCTCCTCTGCCTCTCTCCCCACTGCTCACCCTCTTCAGTCCTTACCTTTCATCCACTCCTCTCCTAATGTCACCCTCACGATCCTCTCCCCTCCTCCTCCCCTTCTTTCTCCTTTAATAATGACAAGATAACATAAGGATAAATCAAAATAATATGTATCTGTATACGTATATGATGGAGAATAAAGATGAATGTATTATATGTAGTGATTTCCCGAACAGTTCGCCGGAGAACTATTCGCTGCGGCTTTTGCATGTTCGCGTACGCCGCGAACGGCGAACACATGCGCTTTTCAGTTCGCCCCCTATACTTTATCATTGAGGAAACTTTGAACATCATTTATTTTATTTTATAATTTTTTTGTGTGTAATCAATGCCTGCCTGCCAGCGTGTGTGTGTGACAGGCTAACACCTAACAGCTTATATTGTGCTTATTTTCACTACTCATACCTGGTGGTGTAACATACATTGAAAACAACCATTTTTTTCCTGTAATCTAATTTCAGTTGCCTGCCTGTGTCACGCTCACAGCTTATATTGTGCTCAGTGACGTAAAACAACACTTTTTTGACTGTATCAGATTGAATAGCAATTGCCTGCCTACAAGCGTGTGTGTGAAGCCTTTTGCATCTACTCTGCCAACTTTTGCCAGTGCACAGTGATACGTCATATCTGGTGCAACCGTAGTGTACAGTGACATAAAACAACACTTTTTTGACTGTATCAGATTGAATAGCAATTGCCTGCCTACAGGCGTGTGTGTGAAGCCTACTGCATCTACTCTGCCAACTTTTGCCAGTGCACAGTGACACTCATATCTGGTGGCACCTTAGATTGCACGTGCAGTGCCCCCAAATTTGAAGTGGGAGGACCGACCAAGCATCTTTTTCCATCTCCCGCTTCCAAAAATCCATGCCATATACACGTCCCCTGATTGTGGACGTAACAGGGATTAAACGGATAGGAATAGTACTACTTAACAGTACACACCTTATAATAACGCAGACAGAGACGTATAATCTTCCATGCTGTGCAGTGGAAGCCCCCAGACTCTGACCTGTGTATAATCTTCCATGCTGGGCAGTGGAAGCCCCCAGACTCTGACCTGTGTATAATCTTCCATGCTGGGCAGTGGAAGCCCCCAGACGCTGGGAGTCTGAAGAAGAGGAGTCAGAGGAGGAAGGTGGCTTTGAGGAGGTGGAAGACCTAACACAGCAGGCATCCCAGGGGGCTTGTTGTCACCTTTCGGGGACCATTGGTGTCTGGGTGGAGGAAGAGACCTTCAATGACATCAGTGAGGACAAAAAACGGGACATGGCTAGCTTGGTATCCAACCTTGTGCAAATGGGGAGTTTGCGGTTGTGCAAAGGGACTGTTTGCGGTTGTTTGCGGTGCATTAAACGGGGAGATTGGTCTGTTACTGTGAAGCGGGTGTAACCCTTACACTACCTGATCGATACAACATCATACCTGATGTTTTAAAGCATGTTATTCCAAACAATTTTGGAATGTTAGGTAATTTATGCCCTTTATGGCTTAAAACCAGACTCTGAATCAACTATGTAATTTTCCGTGTGAGTTTTGCCATGGATCCCCCTCCGGCATGCCACAGTCCAGGTGTTAGTCCCCTTGAAACAACTTTCCCATCACTATTGTGGCCAGAAAGAGTCCCTGTGGGTTTTAAAATTTGCCTGCCCATTGAAGTCTATGGCGGTTCGCCGGGTTCGCCCGTTCGCGAACATTTGATGGAAGTTCGCGTCCGCTGTTCGCGAACCGAAAATGTGATGTTCGTGACATCATTAATTATATGTTTATTTAATGTAAGGGTATAGCTCACTTGGAATCATTTTTAAAAGGGTCAACTGAAGATTTACTGACCACTTTTTAGTTTTTAGAAAATTTATTATTTTCCTATGTAAACTTCTGTAATGGTTCCCTTTCCTATTATAGTAATGTAATGTATGTTGAAGTGAATCATCCTTTTAAGCAAAAGAGAAAAGAAAACCTTAAAATAACCAAGACCTACATAGAACTACTCATGTGTCTTCTTATCTGGGATAAGTTTGTTTAATTAAGTATCATGTTCTCCAGGACACATTAATCAAAAGTTAAAAAGTCAAAGACTTATTTTGTTTTAAATTAATAATGTGTATTCTCTACTTTCCAGTAGTAATGTTGTTGTCAGTTGAATATTAAATTTCCCAATATGACATTAAGTTTAATAATAAACTATCCCTAGCTTCTACACATAGTTCATTATTTGATTTTGTTATTGTGTCTAAATTGTTCATTTATTTAAAAAATTCATTAAAGATGACTGGTTTAGTTGTCATCAACAAAAACAAACTACTGTTATTTTCCATTCATTTCCCTCCATGTATAAATCTATCATTAGAATACAGCCTGCATGAAAATGATAGTAAGTACAAGGCAATCAAGTTTGTGAATAAAAGTATTCAGTAACGAGTAAGAAGCATATATTCAGGAAAAATATAAAACTCACCGAGATGCAAATTCAATAAATTATGTCTAAACATGTTGCAAGAATATATAGCTGCTATATATATAAAAATACAACATAAAAATGTGAATATATTACGGATTGCAGACATTATTTATTAGATGTTTGATTCATTGATCCATAGAGATTCTAGAGGAACTCACAAAAAAAAAAAATTATGATGGAAATTTAACTTATTTTCAAGTACTTTATTGTCAGAGGGAGGATATTTATACTCATTTAATGTGTGTTTTCATAACAAATTATTATTAGCTATGAGACCTTCTTGTGTAGGTTTCAAACCTCACTTATTTTTCGACAAATGGTAAATAATATAACTAACACATCATTTTTGGACAAGCCAATTGTACGTTTAGTAATATTATTTCCAGAATGAAGAAATGTCCATTTGAGTTGGATCTTTTATTTCTCCCACCTCATCCTGTTATTGATCAGTTACGTCATCACGTTGAATGATATTATAGGTTTCTGGATTTTACTTGGTATATTTCCCCTAGTACGCCCTCATTTGGAATATGGAGGACAATTTTGGGCACCACCTCATAAAAAGGACATTTTAGAGCTGGAATAGGTACAGAGGAGGGCAACAAAACTAATAAGGGGAATGGAGGGGCTAAGGTATAAAGAAAGACTAACCAAATTAAACTTATATTCTCTGGAGATACGATTACCCTATATAAATGTATCCAGGGACAATAGTATGCTTTGTCAAATTAACTTTTTGTGCCAAGAGCTTTTCATCTAAAGAAGACATTCCTTGAAGTTAGAAGAAAAAAATATTCAACCTTAAAGAAAGAAAAGGGTTGTTCACAGTCATGGTGGTTAAATGGTGGAATTCTCTACCAAAGGAGGTTGTGTCAGAAGATTTAATAGATACATTTAAAAAAGGTGTTGGGTATATTCTTGAATAAAAAGGATATTCATGGTTATACTGGATAACTAGATAAGGAATGTTGATCTAGGGAGAACACTTACTATGTAACTAATCAGTGACCATCACTCAGCACCTCCTACAACATGCTAAGAAGTGGTCCCTTATAGGCTAGGACACTAAACTTCATATACAGCCCTACAGAGTCTGTGTCTGCATACACTGCAGTGGGCAGACCCATCAGAGCTTATAAGAACTTTATAATAAAATAAAGTAAACAAAACAGATGCATCTGAATATTGCATATCTTGCAATCCAGAAAACGTTTATATCTCTTTAAAGCTACGTTGAAGAAGGGTAATAAAATAATTCTGTTTGATTTCTTTAGAACAGAGATTCTTAAATTGTGGTCCATAGGCCAACAGTGATTTATGAGCTTAATTCAGGTGGGCCACAGTACAGCATGGATCACATACTATACATTTTAGAAAATGAATAAAAGTGCAAACAAAAGGTAAACAAGTGCCTTAGTATATCAAAGCACATTATAATTGTTGAGAAACAGGCAGTAAAATGAATTGGTTGGTCCATGAAGACCCTCAGCAGTATTCAGGTGTTCAATGAAGACTGGTTAATGCCTTAGGGCCTCATTCAATTGCAATTTGACCAATTGAATAAGGCTCTATATAAGTACTCCATAAAAACAAATAAACAAACACTGGAAACCTACTACTCTAGAAAAAAATGCTATTAGGTGATGTGTTTATCACCTATAATTCAAGGCTCTGTAAAAGGTCTGGTAAGTCTCATGTTTTATGTCTAGAAGTTTGCAATTAACCATAGGTTTTGGATATATTTTAAGATAAAAATATAAATTAACGTAAAAGAATTAACAAAGAATAGGTAGAATTCAGATCCGGGGAATTACACGATTATCAGGTTTTTGGGGTAATCAATCCCCCCCCCCCCCCACAAATTAGGCAACTTACAAAGCTTGAGTGGTGTTTGCTCTTTACTTTTCTCTGCATAACCTCTCAATTAATATAAATGGCGCATTGCAGATCTTGGTTTCTTTACTCTGTACTCGTGAATCTTATGCACTGAGGGCATAGTTGACACTAACTAGAGGACTGTATAATAGAAGGTCAATGTTTTCCTTGCACCAGTGGTGGAGCTTGTGAATAAAGGGCCCCGGTGCAATAAAAACATGTGACCTCATTCGGGATCTCCTGGTGAGTCCAAGGGAGCCTATGGAGTACCAGGAGGGGATCAAGGAAGACACAGTGGGGGGCCAGGAGGGGCCTGGGTTGAAAGGACAGAGTAGTGGGGCCAGGGGGAGCCTGGGATCGAGGAGCACAGTGGGGGGGGGGGGGGTCAGATGGGATCAGAGTGGGCATGGTCCCAAAATATATAGATGGGATGGGGGAGCAGGAGGACCACGGTGGAGGGAGTTCTAATGGGTCCCCCAGGGTCAAATAAAAATAAATGGACTAGAACAGTATCGTCATTCATTTTTATTATGTTGTACATTGCCGGATTACGAGTCTAGTCGCATATCTGACTTCTAAAAGCTAATTGATTGACGATTAACCTCCATGTTTTACTGATGTCATGATGACAGTCTAATTTACTATGGGCTGTTCGGTAATTACGGCCTTGCTTAATTGATCATGATCATGCTCTGAAATCCTAATTATGGGTGCATGGTTTATAGTTTAGTTTTTTGGCCACGTAGAGATCTTGAGCAATTGAATCGCTCTGTAACTGTTGCAAATGTCAAGCTTACAGACTTACGGCCGGTATGTAGGCAACTGCGGGCTTGCAATTAAAAGGAGGCCTAGGAGTATTTCCATTACACCAATATATTTCATTTTCTTTCATAAGAATGTCACAGCTTGTTGGAGACATTTATTTTAATTCTCAAATCACATTATATTTAACAACATTTTATTTAACAAAAGCTTGAAGGTGCCACAGAAAGTTTTCTGACCAGACACCAAATATGCTGTGGTGTGTAGACAGTTGATTAAAATCCTTCTACTGTATATACTGTAAGGAAATAAAAATAAACTTTCTGATTAAATGTACAGCACGTAAGAAGACACATTTTCCTCACATCATTTCTCAGTGAATAGTGTTTCCACTGCCACAAAGGATTATGGGTAGTGCCATGAATATGAAGCTCAAACTCTACCACTTTTTCACCTTTTAGTGGTAGTAAGAACACTGTTCATTGAGAAATTCTGTCTCCTTGTGTGCTCGACATGTGTAACCGTACTCAGAATATATATTTTTTCCTTACACAAAGTTTTTTGATCCATTCATAGCATTATGAAAGATAGTGATCCATACATACCAAAGGTTGGACTATTGGAGATGTTATATCTCAGTACACTTGTCTCCATAGATTAGTATAGGAACGGAGAGCTTCGCAGAGAATTTACTAGCAAATTGTGTCACAGCCATTCATATTTTATTGGTTTGCGTTTAATTCCTGGTTAGTCTTTTCTGCTTTGTAGGCTAAAAAGAACATTTTTGTCTCTTTACTCTCTGGAAGTTGAACGTTTAAAGGGCTACTGTGTGTAAAGTTGACTGATATATCCAGTTTAAAAAAATAGTCATAGTGGTTAATCTGGTTAAAAATTAAACAATTACATGTATTAAATACAGATATGTTAAATAACAGGTACCATTTGTTTTAACTGGTCATGCACGTCTACATTAAACAAACTGAGAATCTTAGTTATTTCCACATATATATACAGTGTCTTGCAAAAGTTTTCACCCCCCCCCTTGACTTTTGACTTTTTTTTGTTACATTACAGCCTTAAGTTCAATGTTTTGTTAAACTGAATTTTATGTGATAGTAAAGTCTAACAATAGTCTAAGTTGTTGAAGTGAAATGAGAAAAATATATACATAAAACTATTTTTTAGAAATAGAAAACAGAAAATTGGCATGTGCGTATGTATTCACCCCCTTTGTTATAAAGCCCATAAAAAGCTCTGGTGCAACCAATTAGAGGCTTCAGAAGTCACATAATTAGTGAAATTATGTCCACCTGTGTGCAATCTAAGTGTCACATGATCTGTCATTACTTATACACACCTTTTTTTAAAGGCCCCAGAGGCTGCAACACCTAAGCAAGAGGCACCACTAACCAAACACTGCCATGAAGACCAAGGAACTCTCCAAACAAGTAATGGACAATGTTGTTGAGAAGAACAAGTCAGGGTTAGGTTATAAAAAAATATCCAAATCTTTGATGATCCCCAGGAGCACCATCAAATCTATCATAAACAAATGGAAAGAACATGGCACAACAGCAAAACTGCCAAGAGATGGCCGCCCACAAAAACCAACGGACCGGGCAAGGAGGGCATTAATCAGAGAGGCTGCACAGAGACCTAAGGTAACCATGGAGGAGCTGCAGAGTTCCACAGCAGAGACTGGAGTATCTGTACATAGGACGACAATAAGCCGGACGCTCCATAGAGTTGGGCTTTATGGCAGAATGGCCAGAAGAAAGCCATTACTTTCAGCAAAAAAACAAAATGGCACATTTTGACTTTGAGAAACTCCCAAACTGTATGGAGGAAGGTGCTCTGGTCTGATGAGACTAAAATTGAACTTTTCGGCCATCAAAGAAAACGATATGTCTGGCACAAACCCAAAACATCCCATTACCCTAAGAACACCATCCCCACAATGAAACATGGTGGTGGCATTATCATGCTCTGGGGATGTTTTTCAGCAGCCGGGACTGGGAAACTGGTCTGAGTTGAGAGAAAGATGGATGGTGCTAAATACACGGATATTCTTGAGCAAAACCTGTACCACTGTGAGGAATTGACTCTGCTGGGTTTTGAACCCTGGTCCCCAGGCTGCTGAACCTCTTCCCTACCACTGTGCCAGCCTGCCTTTGTGAATTTCATTGAGATCTGATAACCTTGACTCTGCTAGCAATAGTATCAGTGACTAGTCTCTTAAGCTGTGCCTGGTCAGGTGTCTGGTCCTTGGCCTATATAAGGGACTTCCTGTCAATGTACCTTGCCAGATTTTTGTGGTTCCTGTTCCCTTCAATAAAGCTTGTTCCTGTTTCACCTACAACTTGCTGAATTGGATTATTGCTGACCTAGGCTGCTGGTCTCCAAAACCTTGTGATTCCTATATCATTACAACCACTCTGTGTGTGATTTGAGGCTAGGACGGAGGTTCACCTTCCAACAGGACAATGATCCCAAAGACACTGCTAAAGCAACACTTGAGTGGTTTAAGGGGAAACATGCAAGTGTGTTGGAATGGCCTAGTCAAGGTCCAGACCTAAATACAATAGAAAATATGTGGTCAGATTTAAAGATTGCTGATCACAAGCGCAAACCATCCAACTTGAAAGAGCTGGAGCAGTTTTGCAAGGAGGAATAGGCAAAAATCCCAGTGGTAAGATGTGGCAAACTCATAGAGACTTATCCAAAGCGACTTGGACCTGTGATTGCCGCAAAACATTTCTCTACAAAGTATCGACTTCAGGGGGGTGAAAAGTTATGCACATTGACTTTTTCTGTTATTTTGTCCTATTTGTTGTTTGCTTCAGAATAAAAAAAAACACATATTCATAGTTTTGGGCATGTTCTGTAAATTAAATTATGCAAATCCTCAAACAATCCATGTTCATTCCAGGTTGTGAGGCAACAAAACATGAAAAATGCCAAGGGGGTGAATACTTTGCAAGGGGGAGAAAGGGACACTCCCACAACCACCAGGTAATTAACCTGGCCATTTGTGCTCAGGCCTCTCTCCTTAGTAACAGTGGTGTGTCGGATGCTACTATATATATATATATATATATATATATATATATATATATATATATATATAGATTCAGTAAAGTGCTCTTGACAAAAGCACTATATAATTACAAATACATAAAATAGATGCATAGATATAGTGCCAGATCACATTGTCCTTGATGTATTTATCATACATTATACTGAACATATTGTTGTTAAGAAATACAAATATCCACACATTATTTACTATACTGTATATATATATATATATATATATATATATATATATATATATATATATATATATATGCTTTTTGTGTGTGCTAGGTAGGTGTCTGATTTTTAATTGGCTTATGAATATAAATAATCTTTTATTGGCTTAGATGGTGGGAGGTAATGGTCAGACCATTTTCTGTATATGGAACTACTATAAAAGTTTATGATTTGTATATATTTGCTGCCAGCCGCAGATCTATGCAGTTGTTGCCCCACTCATGGTCAAAATAAAATCAGATAATAAGAAAATAATGAGAGGCCTTTGTGTTTTTGTATCATGACTGGGTTTCGGAGTAGAATGTCAATGTGTGGATATGTATTTCTTTCCCAATATAAATACCAGTGGACATTCTTTTCTGGTAAAATCGATGACACATTTCTAATGTGATTTTTAACCCCTTCCAGTCCAGGTGATAATGCATGTTTTATCCTTCAGACGATATGAGTTGTAAATTGTGACCATTTTTTCATTTTACTAAATGGATCTGCAAACTACCATCAGAGCCATGACCAGTATAGTTTGTTTCTTACAAATAAGTCTACAAAAATCTAAATAGCGGTCAGTCTGGAAGTGAAATGTGTTTTTCACCTTTACCACAATACCTTAAAAGCTTCAATTACAGTATACATTCTGTATTCAGCTCTAATTTTAAGCTGCCAACAACATGGAGTATATGATTATAGGCAACGCAGTACAGTTCATTTGAAAGTTTCCCTGAGAAATATGGTGTCAGAGAACTGCAATTAGGTTTCAGGCTTTCTGCCTATCACAGTGAGAGGTGACCATAGAACGTTCCTTAGACACTTTAGGTACACGGGTGTACATAAATTACTGTTATCAATGCTATCATTATTATTGAACTAGAGTAACAATTATCTGCTCAACTCTTCCAATACACACATTCTGATAATGTAAAAGAAAATATAACGATACAAAAAGAGAGCAAAATAAATATTGATAGAAAGATGCCCCTGGTCTCAAGATTATATATATATACGATGCACTGTATATGCTTTTTAACATTATCATTTTTTTTTGTCATTTAATATGTGACATTTTATACCATGCTAGCTAACAAATGGTCAGCAGGGAAATCATTATTCTGACAACAGAAGAGCAAAAACGATGCCTGTCCTACCTTGATCTTTAAGAAAAAAAACTTAGTATTTTAATACTAATAAAGTTAATACATTTTTGGATTGGCGCTACCTACAATATCAAATTGTAAAAACTATCACAACCCAATGGATCACCACTGGAAGGCTTTCTCAAGGAAACTTACAATAAGAATGAAACACATCAGAGGAAATAGCATTTTTTTACTCTTGTTATTTCCTGGAGGGGGGGGGGGGGGCTATAGCACATACTGTTGCAAATTAAGACATCTTGAAGTGAAGTTAATTTCTAGACCATGCCTGTGGACCTATAGAAGTGCTGACAAAATGTGGGAGAGAGTGTGTACCTCTAAATACATGCAAGACAATTATAAAAGTGCAATGTTTTCTTACACGCTCATTTGTGAGTGCAATATACTTTATCACTTTGTTTGTTTGTTTTGCTTTGCTTAAATTTTATTTGCTCTTTTTTTCCCTTATATAAGCTATTAGCGAGTTGCCCGTCAAAAAATTATGGCAATAAGATTGTCAGGGCAGTAAATTTTTTTGGTGTTCCAAGATGCTTCGGGGCTCATTGTGAGCCTTGCGCTGAGCGCCTTCGGTGCTCATCGCGTGGCTCGCAATGAGCGCCTTTGGCGCTCATTGTGAGGTTTGTTATTTGTGTGCTATGAGCATTGTTTTTTTTTGCTAATGCTAATGAAATAATTAATAAAATAATACATCAATATACTTTACCTATTTTGAAGTAATATATGCAGGAAGCATTGTGCAGAAGAGCTGGAAATCTGTTTTGATGTTGGTGCAGCATAGAATGTGTGTTTTGAGGGCTGTGGTGCTGCTGTGTAAGTGTCAGCAATGTGTGCAGTGTGTAGTGTGAATAGTGTGTGTGCGTGAGCCAAATCCATTAGGGGAGCTGTGTACTTCTGCATTGTGTAAGTTAGTGTTGTAAAATGGCGCCTAATGTGTGGTACGCATCTGTGGCTGATTTGGCGTCCTTGTTCTTGGATCACGTCCGTCTATTTCGGAAAATCTGTATGTGTTTGGTGGTGTTTTGCGTCTTTAGAGTCCTGTAGCCTTGTTTTCGTTTTTTTGGGCAGCCATTTTTTCTCTCGCTTAGGGGATTTTTGGGTGTCTAAACTCTTGTATTTCAAGTGAAATTGAGCTGTAACTTCAGTTATCGAGGTCCTGGTGCCCCCCCCCCCCCCTTGCTGTAGGTAAGCTTTTTAGGTCTTTGTTGTGTGTATTTATTGTGTTTTTAATGTTTTTCATGTGCGCAGATTTTGGGCGGTAAGGTCCCGCGTCTCGTATTTGTTTCTCTTAAGTCTGTAAATTTTGCCAGGTCTGAAGTTGGTGGCAAGGAGCGCCTTCAGCGCTCCATGCCAGCAACTGAGGCCCTGGCTTTGCATGCTCACCCGCATGCTCCCAACTATATATGTGATGTGAGAGACCATCAGCAACCAGACATTAAGATCTTCAGACTGCATAGAATAATCACATACTTGAAATAGTCAAGGTCCATGCCCAGGCCTGATTTCATGGCAGAGCATAATTGTGACATGTATGACAGTCTCATCCCAGAGCAGCTACCGCTACATGTTCCAGAGACAGATCAGTCAGGAGTGCCCCTCCTAGCTTTTGATGAAATCTCTCCTGATTGGCTGTTGCTAAGCCCTGATCTTTCTAGTAGCCAATCACACATGATCTGAGACTATTTATTGTTGCTCTGGCCTCCTCTCAGTGTCTGTTGTAGGGAATTCTTCTGGCAGTCCCTGTGTCTTACATTATTATTTGCATAGGGATATTAATTTATGTATTTTTTTACATTCATTCATACTAGTTTTTCATATATGAAAAATAACAGGCTTGAGTCAATAGACTATATATCTCTAAATATCTAGATGTATTCTATTGACTCAAGCCAGCAATATACATCTTACAGCCTCCACATGGATTTATTTGTGGAAATAATCTCAATTTCTTCCTAGAGCTTCCTACCATTTGTAGCATGTGTTCAATAATGAATTAACCCTACAGTTTGTCCAAAACATTGTCATGCTGATATATATGGTATGATTGTAATGTCTGTTGGAGAAAACTGCTTAGAGTCCATTTGACTGCAAAAAGACCCAATGAATCAATACTACAGGAAATTAAACCAAACTGTTCACTGGAAGGTTTGATCATGAGGCTAAAGATGAAAAAATGTTGCATTTCATGAGAAAACAGGATTTTCTAGAGAAGACTCTGATGCTGGGAAGAGGGTGGCGGAGGAGGAGATGGATGGATGAGGTCATTGAAGTAATGTACATGAGATTGATGGAGCACAAAGGAGCAGTGGCTGACAGATGTGCACACTTATAAGAGAGTTACTGTTATGAGGGCTGACTGGGAACAAAGCTCTCTACGCTGGCACCATATACTAGGCTCTATTTTGAAAAATATAGAGGCATTAGAAGAGAAAGATTATTTTATAGCTACTGACATTTTTCATTTACTGTATAAGGATATTTCACCCATTTGTTAAGCTGCAATCTGACATGAGATATGAGGGACAGGTAAAATTATTTAAATGAGTAATATTAATCCTTAGATGTGTGAGGTAATTTTCTATTGGGAGAAATATCAATGGATATCTGAAACACGAGAAGCACTAACCTGACGAATCCTGTTGTAGTGAAAGCTTGGCCCTCTTACCATCTCTGTCAGTTTGCTATATAAGGAAAATATACACATTAATATACTGCTTCCAATCACCAAAAGTCCCTTACCCCAGGAAGTACCAGTTGATAATATGAAGTATCTTTATGTGTAAAAATATTGCAGTCAGCAGGGGGTCCAGGGGACATGCACCATAGAAATTGGGGTTCACAGGCACTAAATGGTGCCACTGATGGCCATGGATAAAGCCCTTATGACCATCATGAGATGATATAGCTTAATATAAGAAGAAATATAGCAAAATATTGTCAACTAACATTCATATTGGGGTAATTGGAACCTTTGGCCAGCTTGCGTTTGTAGTAATTGTGGGTTTCAACATCTGAGATTGTGTGTGTGTGTGTGTATATATATGTTTATTCCAACCTTGGCTTTGCATTAAAGCTGTGTAATACAGCATGCATAAGCTTAAAGGAAGCCATGTTTGATGATGGCTACGGAATGAAGAGCGAGGCATTTGTGGCCATATTTGAGTGTCCCAGCTCAACTTCCCAGAATGCAGTGTAATAACTGTTTTTCTCGGAACTCTGAGCTGGAAGCAGGTTTTTTAACTTGCTTTAGACATTCGGATGTGAACACAGATGTACTTTTTATTTACTGTACTACTGTACGGTGGAGGGCTTCTATCGCTCTTTTGCCCACCATATTATAAATGATTGTTGTGGTGAACTACCTACTCATAATTTCCACAACACAGGCTGAGATCCCGCTCCATGCTGATGATAGCCAGTAAGCTTGAAACAGCTGTACATGGATTGGATACTCAGCCTGTGTTTATTCCAACCTTGGCTTTGCATTAAAGCTGTGTAATACAGCATGCATAAGCTTAAAGGAAGCCATGTTTGATGATGGCTACGGAATGAAGAGCGAGGCATTTGTGGCCATATTTGAGTGTCCCAGCTCAACTTCCCAGAATGCAGTGTAATAACTGTTTTTCTCGGAACTCTGAGCTGGAAGCAGGTTTTTTAACTTGCTTTAGACATTCGGATGTGAACACAGATGTACTTTTTATTTACTATATATATATATATATATAAACACACATTATCTCCCAAAAGTAAGTATACCCCTCAAAAAAATGATCTTTTCATGTGACAACACTGAAGAAATGACACTCTGCTACAATGCAAAGTGGTAAGTGTACAGCCTGTATAACAGTGTAAATTTGCTTCCCCCTCAAAATAACCCAACACGCAGCCATTAATGTCTAAACCATTCACAACAAGAGTTAGTGCACCCCTAATTGGAAATGTCCAAATTGAGCCCAAAGTGTCAATATTTTGTGTGGCCACCGTTATTTTCCAGCACTGCCTTGACCCTCATGGGCATGGAGTTCACCAGAGCTTCACAGGTTGCCACTGGAGTCCTCTTCCGCTCCTCCATGATGACATCACAGAGCTGGTGGATGTTAGAGACCTTGCACTCCCCGACCATCCATTTGAGGATGCCCCACAGATGCTCAATATGGTTTAGGTCTGGTGACATGCTTGGCCAGTCCATCAACTTTACCTTCAGCTTCTTTAGCAAGGCAGTCGTCTTGGAGGTGTGTTTCGGGTCGTTATCATGTTGGAATCATGGTTCCCTCAATGAACTATAGCTCCCCAGTGCCGGCAGTACTCATGCAGGCCCAGACCATGACACTCCCACCACCAAAAGTATACATCTATACTGAGGAAAGGTAGTTTAAGTAATCCCTAAATGACAGATAAACCGATAAGGCACAAAGAGCCCAAAAACACTGATATGAGATGAAACCCTCAGTTTAAATATAAACAGCAATGCAGAGAGAGTGGAGGCAGCATCGGACATCAGCAGGTAAATGCATATAGGGGGAATACACACAACATATTATAGAAAACATATATACACATATGGATATATATGTGTATATATGTTTGGTCTGGACCTGCATGAGTGCTGCCGGCACTGGGGAGCTAAAGTTAATTAAGGGAACCAAGAATGACAACATGTTGTGTGAAGCAGACTGAATACTGAGCATACTGAAGTGGAGCATGATTCCCTCTACTTGATGGGAGGCGCTCGCAATGAGCGCCTCCCATCAAGTAGAGAGGGAGAGGCTCGCAATGTGTGGCAAGTCGCTAGTAATAAGATATTTGCAAAAATTTGAGGGGTGTACTCACTTTTCTGAGATACTGTATATATACTGTATGTGTGAATTGGATACTCAGCCTGTGTTTATTCCAACCTTAGCTTTGCATTAAAGTTGTGTAATACAGCATGCAAAAGCTTAAATGAAGCCATGTTTGATAATGGCTATGGAATGAAGAGCGAGGCATTTGTGGGCACATTTGTGTGTCCCAGCTCAACCTCCCAGAATGCAGTGTAATAACTGTTTTTCTCGGAACTCTGAGCTGGAAGCAGTTTCTCTCATGTACCATGCCATGTGTCATAGTGGTAGCCTAAAGTCCTTTAGGGAGGAGCTTCACAATGCCAATGTAATGCTTCCTGAAGGTGGAACCACAGCATGTCACTGTCAGCTTGGTAACAGTATTACACTGTTAGTGTGAGGCCCTTCCCTATGGGCATGACCTTAATTCACAGCAATTAAACATTTGACGGCACTCAGACTTTTAATGCACCTAACAAACGCGTGCCGATGCATGCGCTCACACATACAAGCGAGCCAATCAATAGCGCGCCCTGACATCTGCACGCATGTCATCTCACATCAGGGGGGAGTCATGATAATAATATGAATTATATGGGCTAAATACAGTATATGGGGAGGGGCAGTGCCAGTCTTTCAGCTCCTCACCTCTACCTTGTTCTGAGTGACTGATGGTGTACACGGACGCCTTGGGGTGTTTCTTGGAGGCAGCCACCCAGCCTCCTGCCGTCTCCTTCTCAGGTAAAGCTGTGAAAAGGTAACAGAAAATAAAATTGGTACAAAATGGATTCTGGAGGAAACTGCAACTTTGCAACATTCCGCAAATTGTTCACCCCCTGTCTCTAAACCCTCTCCATTATGTCATTACATTTACTAATCTCAACACACAAAGGAGCCAACCGGAAGAGGCGTGGCTGCCTCCAAGAAACACTCCAAGGGGTCATTCAAAAGGAGTTTGGCATTTAGCACCCCAGTATCTCAATGCCTGCATGAGAGATGAGGGATACCTGATGTGAGGGGACCTGTGCGCAGATGTCTGGGCGAGCTATTGACTGGCACACTTTTGTGAGCGCGTGTGCGAGTGCATATGTGTAGGCGCCCATTTGTCAGGCGTGTGACTCTAACCCGTAATTTTGGCTGCAGGTGTTTTTTTTCTCTAAATGTTTAGCCCGCAATTTATGTCTTACAGTAGGATTTCAGGGGGCGTGTTCATATGATCTGGCAATATTTAAGCAAGTCCAATTTTTTACTTCTTAGATTCAGCCAATAGTAAATGAGACCGTCATCATGATGTCAGAAAAACATGGAAGTTACACCTAACATGTAATCGGAGAATATAAATGAATGATAGCAATAAGTATGATAGCAATCTATAAAATGCATTAGTGCATCTGTTCTAGTCCATGTGGGTTTCATTATATGTATTAAAACCTTGAGTCCCAGGATCTAAATTACTCAGAAATTACAGTTAAAAATATAATTTTTTTAATTGCATATTTGCGTGTTTGAGACTCTTGAGAAATTAACTCTGTCATTCCATTCCTTTCCATACTTTTAAAGTACAGTATTGTGTGTAAATTGCTGCTACAGCTCTAATAAGTGTGTGAAAAAGCCCTTGTGAGTCCTATTTAGGACTCATAATATTTTTGACAGAAACTTGATACTTTTTTCAGTTGCGGGTCAGACTTTATTTCTGATATAGCTGAACGGGTCCAATAGAATATTGGTTTTGTGTAACTTTAGTGTCCAAGCTATGCTAAAACCAATGGAGTTCTAAGCCCAAATATTTTGGACCAGACAATGCGAGTAGCTAATAAATCATGTGGCAATTTTACGAATGATTTTAAGTGTGTATACATTTTCGTTTCAGGCAATAGAATAGGTCCATTTACCGGGTATCCCCGCTGGGAGTAAATTTTACTCTTGTGGATTCAGGTTTTTGCCTCAAGGAAAATAATTCTTAAAAGGGACGAGTTTTAGAGGCCTTTAAATTGGTTCAGTCGAGATGGTGCCAGTAATGTCAGTCGAGAAAAACTATTTTAAAAGTAAATATTGTAGTGACCTTCTGGAAGGCGTTCTAGTTTTGTGTCCCTCAATAGGTCATATCTCCCATATTTAGTGTTATTCTTAAACACTTACATCAAATTTTAATACATTTTCCATTTCCACTGAGCACCTATAAACTCAATTTGTTAAACATATTAATAATTATATTGTCTAATTATTAGATTAATGATTCAATGTTTATCAATTTAAATTTTTCAAATGAATGAATTTATGTGAAGTATATGAGTACAGTTCTCACATTCAAACATCCATTTGGCTACCTCACAATAAATGTATTACTAATAAATCACCAAATACTACATTTTATGATGCACATTAAAGGCAAGTAAAACATATTCAGCATAATTCAGATGTTTGCTTTGTAAGATATTTTTCAGTAATGGCATAAAACCATTAAAATTGGCATAATTCATTCTGATAACTAGACTAATCACTAAGGGCCTCATTCTATTAGCGGCCGCAGCCGTTGCGGGGCCGCAAGGACCGGCCGCAAGCTATTCGGCTATTCTATTCCCTTACGGCCGGAGGCTCCGGCAGGCTTGCGGCCGATGCCTTGCTATCTCTTGCGGCCGCTCGCGCCAGAGGAAAGCCTTTGATCTAAAACGGCCGCAAGAGTTTCGGCCGTAAGAAATTCCTATTTGCAATTCAATTGCTCCGGGAAACCTCTCTGCAAGGCTAAAAACGAGCCGCTGCTTACTTGCAGGAAAGAGGTCCCGCTAGCACCAATTAAGCACATAAAATAGCTCAAATAAAGCCATCCTGCACTTTGAGAAGACTATAAAGGGATTTTAGGTGTTAGAAAAAATAGCACATAATTATCCTATACTCAAATCCGTAAAATATTTTATTTTGAATATCCGTAAAATATCCATGTAAAAAGTCCAGAGTGCTTGGAGCACCTCAGACACACCCACGCCGCAGCCGGAAAATAAACAGTTAATTTGAACTCGGGTTTGGGCTGATGTGCAAGCTTGAGAGTGGGTTACTTTTAATCCTCATGTCCCCCAATATGATCCCTATCATTTACAGAGCTGTACAGTGCAGGCTTGAATTTATTTTTGCGATTTTAGATTTCTGCGCTTACGGCCGGTTCCAAGATATGCGGCCGGCCGTAAGATGAGATCCTTGCGGGGCCGTATAATAGAATCGAGAGTTAACAGAACCCCCGCAAGGAATCGCAGCCTTACGGCCGATTTACGGCCGCTAATAGAATGAGGCCCTATGTATCTTTCATACACAATCTGATATCAATAATTAAAAAGGAATAGTTGTAATCAAGCAATTTATTCAAAAGCATTAACGCTATTAGAAAACAGGGCTACACATACAGATTTAGAAATTAATCTTTTTGTGAACATCAAATATAAATATGGTATATATTTAAAAAAGCAAGAAACTTCTTTTGAAGCGGTATTTGTCTTTCTTTTTTAATACTTTTTCCATGCTATAAAAAGACAAATATACAAAACTATATAATAACCTTATGTTTGTTTAACCAAAAATTATCATAAAGTTATTCTGTTGGTAGATTCCATACTACAGTATACAAAAGTGGACTTGATTGGGTGTTGGATCGAAAATATATGAAGAAGTTATACATCATTGTATAGTTGTGTTGTTTTTCTCTCTTCTCACTATTTCTGGTGAGATCCATTTAAAATTGAAACAGTGCTTTATGTGGGTAGGATTCCTAACTTGAGCATAATCCACCCTATGCTATGTTTCAAAGCTATGTTATACAGCAGGCACATGCCATAGGGAGCCATGTCTAGAGTGGTATTTTCCCAGAGTACAGTGCAATATCTATTGAGTTATTGAGAATATTGAGTAGGAAATATTTTTAGTTTCCTTTTTTTTTATACATCCAAATAAACAATTTTTTTACTATTTCTAGAAAGCAACATAATTATCTCTTCACAAAAGGACATGAAGGGACGTGTCTGGAGGGACAGTATGTGTAATATATATATATATATATATATATTATATATATATATATATATATATACAGTATATGATACAATTCTTATATATGTATTTTTTTTTATGTACCTTTCACTTGACGGCAAGCACATCAGAATGTTTAGAGAGATGGTCTACCCTGTTAAACACCAAGGCCCTCATTCTATTATCGGCTGTAAAACGGCCGCAAGGCTACGATTCCTTGCGGGGGTTCCGTTATCTTGCAATTCAATTATACGGCCCCGCAAGGATCTCCTCTTACGGCCGGGCCGTATATCTTGCAACCGGCCGTAAGCTCAGAAAACTTTAAACGCAAAAATAAATTCAAGACGGCACTGTACAGCTCTGTAAATGCTAGGGATCATATTGGGGGACATGAGGATTAATAGCAACCCCCTCTCAAGCTTGCACATCAGCCCAAATCCGAGATTTCATTAACTGTTTATTTTCAGGCCGCAGCGTGGGCGGGTCTGACGTGCTCCAAGCCCTCGGGACTTTTTACATGGATTTTTGACATCAACTAAAAAATAATTTATTTACGGATTTGAGTGTAGGGGAATGTTGTGCTATTTTTGCTAACACCTACAATCACTTTATAGTCTCCTCAGAGTGCAGGATGGCTTTATTTCGGCTTTATAATGTGCTTAATTGGTGCTAGCGGGGACCTTTTTCCTGCAAGTAAGCTGCGGCTCGGTTTTAGCCTTGCAGAGACGGTTCCCGGAGCAATTGAATAGCAACCAGGATTTTATTGTGGCCGTTTTAGATCAAAGGCTTTCCTCCGGCGCGAGCGGCCGCAAGGGATAGCAAGGCGCCGGCCGCAAGCCTGCCGGAATCCCCGGCCGGAGGGGAATAGAATAGCCGAATAGCTTGCGGCCGGTCCTTGCGGCCCCGCATCTCCTACGGCCGATAATAGAATGAGGCCCCAACAAGGTTTTAGTTAATCCACAGAAAGGTAGATTTTGTAAATATCAGTTAACCGACTTGGGTGAAGGAAATCCATGATTTAAAAATGATCTTACTAAATTAAAGAAGATTTGTCCAACTTCCTTTTTCAAGACTGAAAATCCACAAGATTTACAGGACATATTTATATTAAAAAAAAACTAAGTCAGAGGTGCTCATCAGAAAACGAACCAACATTAATAGGTTAGTTCTATGGCCATGATAAGCCACTCTGAGAGCAACCTCTAGCTCACTTGTGCCCTTCACAGGGAGATATATGCTGTAGTATATCAGTCTGGTCCCACTCACTAGAGTGACCCAGCCCCGAAATAACAGGCAATTCTACCCTGAACAGGAGAAACAGCAAACCCCAGACTCGTTTCAGCCATTATGGGCCTCGTCAGTGAGGTGCAGCTGAACTCCCTAAGGCACAGTGAGCACAGTGAGATGTATCAATCATTTATTGTTTTACTTACTTAAACAAATTCCTACCTCAGGTAAGTGAAAATATAAAGTTGGACAAACCTGGTATAAATGATATGTTGTATGTCCCTTAAATGAGAGGGTTTAGTCTGGAATGAAATTAGCAAATTTAGCTAAGTTAAAAATGCAGAGATCAGGGGATCAACATATGAATTGATTCAAGTCCTCAGCAAGATTAGCTAAAGCCTTGCTAGGGATGTGGAGAAGTGGTCCTTGGTAATGTTTTTTGTGAGGCCTAATGGAAAATACTCTTGATCTATGATAATATCTACAACACTCCCACTGTAGGGAAAATTGCAATATCTTATTTGCTAGAACATCTGCAATTGTGATAAATAGGTCGACAACAAAAAAAGAAAAAAATCATAATAAAATGTAATGGAAATTAATGTAAAAAGCTTTCACAGAAAACATTTGTCAAGTTTGTTTGGCAACTTCTCCATGACATATTATACTTAGCCATAAAACATGTGAATATGGTAATCTAGTCTAGTCTTGTAATGAAGAAACATTCAGGGTTTAAAAGCTGTGAATATTCTTTAATTTGGTGAAAAAAATGATCTACCTATAGAATTTTCTAAATCAAAAAGAAGAGGTCTTTGGGTTTTCAAAACATCTACATGATTTATGAAGCTTTTTTATTTTATTTAGCCTTCTAAAACTCAGCCTCTGTTCTTTCAACTTTTTTAAAGCCATAGGCAAGCTATCTACTTTCCCAAACTGATATGAATTACTATGAGTGTCCAACCTACTTCTCATTTCGTTTTATGACAACCCGATAATGTACACCTTATCTAAGGTGTCTGTCCCTATTTCCAAACCCTCTCCTCATCCTATCTTCCTGATGACAAGCAGTTAGGTCTCAGGAACCTGCACTAAAATGTTTATTTCTGTGAGACCAACAAGACCATTTGTACTTATTGCATAAAATGTGAAAACTTTTTTTTGGAAACTTTAAGACTGTTACAATTCAATCAAAACTTTCCATGTTTCACTTCTTATAAACAATATATTTTTCTTGTATTCCTACAATTCTTTCAAATGAAAATATGACCTTGATATCTGCAATGACCTTCACTATATATTGTGATCATCTGTTTGATTACTGTGGAAATGTTCAATTTTTCTATGCTCACCTCTAAAAATGCCTTAGAAGAAACTTGTTTCAATTTCCCTCTATTTATTATTTTGTATGATAGAAATGTTGCCTTAAATTGTTCTTTTTTTGGCGACTGAAGAAAGACAGATTTTTCAGTTGAGATACCATGTCTGGTGAATCTCCACTTAATTTATATTCTGATTTCTTATGTGAGTATTTTCCTTGGCATCCCATAAACAGTGACTATTTGTAGGAGACAGAAATACCGTTAAGTGGTGTTTGCTTAGCAAAAGGTTTACACAGTAATTACAGAGCTGATATATGGCATAACCAATCCTCGACTCTTCAGTAAAGTGCTCTTACAGTGTTTGGTCAGCAGCCAACCAATCTTTTAGTAAGGCACAAATTATTAATAGGTTGGATGAATAATTGAAAAGATGTGCTCAGCAGCTGATGGACTTTGTGAATCCATTGTATTTAATTACCATATTATATCTCAAAGCCTTAGTTCTTTGGTTTGTATTTATCTCTCCCACCCACTCGATCAATATTTATAATATGACAGTAGGCATGTAAACACACAACCGTATGTTTTCACAATCTGAAATGTTATCAGCAGACCACAGCAATCAGGAATATCTGAAGTGATTTGATTATTGGATGTAACTGCAACTGTGCAGAGATCTTCAAAAATGGCTAACCTGGTTGTGCTTAAATGGTACTTCTTTGTGAGCCAGTGCACATGCTTATCGAAAGTTACAAAGTTTATGTCAAGCATTTCAAAGGGCATGTTTAAATATTATAAAAGTTATTATTTGTGCATGGAAAATGACGGGTTTGTATTCTTCTTTGGAGCTTTAGAATTCTGATTGCATAATAAGGTGCAGCCAATCACAACCATAATCTACTGTTAAAGTCCAAATTTGGCAGATTCAAATATCTGTTGATCTGAATTATTAATGATATTAGAAGGCAGGGGTGTTACAAAATTGGATACTTAACACCCCTAGGTCATTCTTACTTGAGTCAGCTTCCATCTTCAAGGCCCCATATATGATGCACACAAAGGTTCTTCCCACTCACTTCTCCCTGTTCTCATCATTCCGGTATATCTTTTTGTTTTCTTCCTCTTTAATGTTATCTGAAATGTTTTTAAACAATAAGGCAATCCTTACTGTCTACAAAAATCTATAATAGCAAAATTATTTATAAAAAATCAGGTCAAATACCTGTTGTATTCATTGTTTAGTATCCAACTCTCCATGGCTAAGTGGACTGCAGCACACCAGGCACATCTCTCAACCACTGCCCTCTGGGCTCAATCAATCTCATGTTCATCGCTTCGATAACCTTATCTATCCACCTCCACCTCTGCCGTCCCCTTCTTCTTGTGCCTTCAATTTTCCCAGTCAGAGTCTTCTCCAAGGAATCTGGTCTTCTCATGATATTGGCAAAATATTTGAGCTTTAGCCTCATGATCAAACCTTCCAGTTTGTCTTGATTTCCTGTAGTGTTTATGGCTTTGTTCTTCTTGCAGTCCAATGGACTCTGAGTTTTCTCCAACACCACAATTCTACGGCTCTTAGCCTTCTTTATGGTCCAGCTCTCAGATTCATACGTTACTACTGGGAATACAATAATTTTAACTATGCAGAACTTTGTTGATAGAAATATAGATTTACTCTTCAATAGCTGGTCCAGAACCTCCTAATAAAAATATTATAATAAAAGACAAACTGATTGGCCTGATTGCCCGCTTTGTATATATAAATGTAACAACAAATTAGGCATGCTTGATGCTATCTCTATTTGTCACATATGATATTAGGTTTGTGTTCCCATGTAAAGAGTTTATATTTGGAGCCATTGAGGTCTATAAGGATCCCGGTGATTATACTTTAGATAGGGGAGCCCCTGGCTCATATAGGCCAGCAGTTTATAGACGGTAGTTTGTATCAAGGGGCAATCCCAGGGATCCTTGGGTTCATAGCAGATGGCAGTAGGAAGGTGGAATCCTGGAGGATCACAGGGTTCATAACAGGTAGTGGGTAGGGATGGGTTATCCCAGTGGATCACTGGGCACATAGTAGGCAGTTTATACTGAGGGGGGATCCTCTAGCTCATAGGAATAGCAGTAGTAACCTCTTAACAAAATTAAAGTGTTAGCTTTCACATAGTGATGGATTTGAAGCATCCATGCTTCTCTGTGGCATGCTTTGTGCCCTTTTCTAATATTTGGGGCACTTTGAAAGTCTTTTAAGTTAACTTTAGTGAGATTCTATCTAATTGCGGGAGGCATGTGAAAGGGATTTGTAAAACAGTTATGGGTGAGTCACTTGTGGCATACAATATTTGAAGCAGTTGGAAGGCATTTCTCCGAGGTCAGCTTTAGGTGTGTGATGTGATGTGTGATGTGATAGCTCGGAAGTGACTTAAGATTATGCTTCACCAAACATATGTACTTTTAAGAGTTCCCTGCTGTTGTAAACTCTGAGTATCTATGAGAATGTCATCCCACCTAAATCATAGCTCATATCTTAAGATGCTTTTATCAATTAACCACTAAAGACCTGGAGGGAACTCCACTGAGAGCTGGTTATATGGAAGTTGTAACATGAATTATAACGCGGTGGATCAAACATGTAACGTCAGACCATTTTCCTTTCTCAAAATCTTCATTCTCACTAAAAATGCATCTATTTAAAGTTATTTTAACATATCACCTTCAGCCTTAAAATGCACAACTACATGTCTATAAAAATACCCCCACACACAACCTACAGGGTAACACACATCACCACCTAATTTCTGTTGCGCCAATCTGTCTGCTGACCCATTTGTATTGTGTATGTACTTGTAATGTTTTGCTTTTTGTACTCACTATACTTTATTCTACCTTGTAAATATTAGCATTATGAAATATGCTGGCACTTCATGAATAAAGAGTAATCATGAAAGAGTAATACACATGAACGAGCCTTGGTCTATACATAACATGAAAGACCTGTCTCAAACCCAGGAGCACTCTCACCTCCTTTCATGAAGAGAAGCGGCTCTGCTGGAGCTTCTTTCTGACATGTTTACAAGGTCCCAGATTCATACCTGGGTTTGTGGGGCCCTGAACAATTTTAATACTAGGCAATGCCTCAATAATCAAAAGAAATGTGTTTTTTTAAAGCAGTACAGTAGTCCTTTAACTATTACCAGGCAAGAACAGAAACAAAGCTCCATCTCACTGGAGTCAATATATATACACTAGTGACTTGCCCATCAAAAATGATGGGGCAATACAATTTTAAGCCATGGCAATGCTGTTTGACATACAATGTAAAGCTTTTTCTACTCTGAGGACCTTCGGCGTTCATTGCGAGCCTCGCGCTGAACGCCTTCAGTGCTCATAGAGATCCGTTCCTCTTGTTTACTTTTGTTCCTATGAGCGATATGTGCTCTAATGACAAAGACAGATATATATGTCAATGTTTTTTATTATAATTATTATTTCATTATTTACTTAATGAAATAATGTACTTTACCTATTTGTAATTGATATATGCAGCAATGAATAGCCTGAAGAGCTAAGTATCTATATTTATTTTCCTGCAGCATACAATGTACAGTTGGCTTGTTGCTGTTGTGAGGAGAAAGTGTCATCAATGTCCCAACTGTGCATTAGAAATATGCTGCGTGCGCGAGGGCAAACATTTTAGATTCATAGTGTTAGTGTTTTAAAATGGCGTCATTTGTCTATGTGCTATGCGGGTCGCGAGCATTTTGCGTGTGTATTTTAGTACCTTGTACGCCCTGACAAAATTTGTACGTGTCTGTCAGTGGATTGCGCATTTCAGGGTCGTGTAGCCTCGTTTTCATTTTTTTTTCCTCGCTTAGGTGATTCTAAATTGTCAAAACTCGTTAAATTGGACTTTAATTAGCGTTCAACCTTACTGGAAGATGTCATGGCTTATGCTCTGTGTGTGTTTTTTTTTTATTTTTTGTATTTTGTATTTTGTGTTTTTGAATGTACGCATTTCATCCGTTAACCTCATTTTTTTGCAAGCTCATATTATTTTTTTCTAAGTTCCACGGGTCGTAATGAAAAGTCGTACATACTTGTCAGTGTTTTATGCACTTTGGGGTCGTAGAGCCTCGTTTTCATTTTTGTCCGCCGCCATTTTTTTTACTCGCTTAGCCGAATTTCAAGTGCCGATGCTGCGTAAAATCAACTTTAATGCACAAGCAACCTCACCCCCTGTCTCCCTATGCTGTGTGTGATGTTTTTGTATTTTTTTTGTATTTTTTTTTTCTAAGTCCTAAGGCTCGTATTGTCTTTTGTGTAAGTCTGTCTTTCCTCTTTATGCGTTAGTGTTTTTTTTTCTAAGTCCTGAGGCGTGTTTTTTTTTTTTGCAAAATTGTGTTTTCCTGGGGTTTATTTGTCCCGGGACTGAGGCGGAGTCGAGCCTCGATTTCGCAAATGCGGCCCCTCGCTTCGTTTGGATTATACACAAGTTATACACAAGTTAGCAATCCCAACCATGTACAGCTTTTTCAAGGTTAATGCCTATCATCAGCACGGGGCAGGATCATAGCTTGTGTAGTGGATATTTTGAGTAGGTAGTTCACCACAACAATCATTTAATATATTGTGGGCAAAAGAGTGATAGAAGCCCTCCACACCATGTGTGTATATATATATATATATATATATATATATATATATATATATATATATATATATATATATCATCAAATGTATAATGTGGCATATTAACCAGGTCTCCCACCAGAAATAGCCTATAAAGTCCTACAACAATGGCTCGTGATCCAACTCTGTTCCTACATTGAATTCAAAAACTAAAAATAAGTTTAAACAGAAAAGTTCAATACATAGTTAATATGTTTTGCGAAAATAACAAATTTGTTTGTTTAGAAATATCTTAGCATAAAATAATACAAAATAAGAAAAATAATTGAAGAAGTGTTGATGTTTAATTTTAAAAATCTCATTAAGAAATGTTCAATGAACAGTAAATCATCAATATAAGCAAGTCGCACAAATATTTACAAAGTCTATTAAAATTATAATCTGTAAATAATCATAGTTTACAGCTTCTAGATTTTAATTATATTTTTTACTCATTTTAAAAATATATTTCTATTGTATTCTATTTCTACTTTTTACAGACAATATTAAAACTACCTCTAAAACAAAAAAAAAAAAACAAAAAAAAAAAAAAACAGGATTCAAAGGTATTTCTCTGAAGAATATAGAACAAGGTGTTGAACTGGCAATATTACTGCACTATTACCCACTATTACTGGGGAAGGGTAACATCTGTAATTAGACTAAATATTATGGAAATTAAAGAATACATCTCATTCTGGAGATTTACTCTACACCAGTGGAAGTGGATTAGCTGAAAGAACAGTTGAAAAAATGCTAATAAAACTTAAACTTTACTGGTTAGTATAAAAAAAAATATATAAAACTAGCAACGTGCCCGTGAAAAAATGATGGTCAATAATTTTTAAGCCATGCCAATGCTGTTTGGCACACAATGTTAAGCTTTTTATAATGTAAGGACCTTCTGCGCTCATTGCGAACCTCTCCTCGCGTGTCCTTTGGCTCCTTTCTCTATTTATTTAAATAAATACTAATTAATGAATTAATTGAATAATAAATTAGTATAGTTTATCTTTTTCTAATTAATATATGTAACAATCAATAGCCGGAAGGGTAACAATCTCTTGTTATTGTCCCGCAGTACATACTGTCCGGTTGGACTGTTGCTGCCCTGAGGAGATAGTGTTATGTCCCAACTGTGCACTAGAAATAGGCTGCATGCGCGAGGGCAATCCGTTGGTTTATTTGTGTAAAGCGATACTTTAGATGCGTAATGCTGTTAGTGGCAAGTTAGGATAGTAAAATAGCGTTGTTCGTCTATGTGCTATGTGGTTTTCTAACACATGCCGTCCTTTGTAATAATGTATTTCATACCTCGTAGGTTCCTGGGTGAAAATGGTACGTGGTTGATGGGGTTTTGGGGTCATGTAGCCTCGTTTTCATTTTTTTGGGCCGCCATTTGTTTTTCCACTTAGCCGATTTTCGAGTGACAAAACTTGCCTAAATCGACATAATGTTGCTTTCCACCTCACTCCCAGACATCCTGGCTGTTCACCCGTGCTGTGTGTGATATTTTTGTTGTATTTTTTTGTTAAAAACTTTTGTGTGTTTCGTGTTTTTTGCTTAGCGCGTTTCGGCCGTTAACTTCGTATTTTTCCTATCTCTTTTTTTTTTCTAAGCCCCGCGTTTCATATTTTTTTTTCTATGTCCCGCGCTCGTCAACTGCATGCAGCCTAAGGCGATCCAGCGTTTCCTAAGTGTTTGCAGGTTAAGTCCCGTGTGTTTCATTGCCTCCACTCATTGCCTTCATTGCCGCTCTGGTAACTTGTTCAATATGAATGGATTTCTCTCATTTGAAGAGTTGAGAAAAAAATTTGGCTTACCGCAATCTTGTCAGCTAGAATATAATACTCTAAGAGCAATACTTCTTGCTTCCAAATAAAATCTTAGATACAATAGACCTTTGACAGCATTTGAACAACTTCTGGAAATAAACAACATCTTATTTCTAGGTGTTACAATGATTTTAAAGGAAAATTCGACATAGGGAAAACAACCAATATGATAACTTGGGAAAGTGATACTAAACATGTCAAGGGCCTGAACAGATGGTATCTAACCCCCAATAAAATAGCTAACTTCTCCTATAATTCTTAAGATGAATATTGTTTGAGAGGTTTTGGGAAAAAAGGCACATTTTTGCATATATGGTGGGAATGCAGTGGAGCACAATATAACTGGAAAAATGCTTTCTATGATATGGGAGTATCAGGAGGATTCCTTGCTAAGTGGGATATTTGGCGCAAAGGTCCTGCACTAACTATTGACTCTGGATCTTCGTGACCCTGCTTTGTGTCTTGTGTCTCATGTATTGTGCCTTATTTTCTTATTTGTATGTAAACTTCTATTGGGTTTGGATATTATTTTATTCTCTCACAAATTCTATTGCATTGACTTGTAAGATTATATAAGGAAAATTGTATAGATGGGGAAAGATATTGATGACATGTAATATAATGCCCAAGTGTCCTGTGTAATGTCTTTGTATTAAATTACAAATAATAAAAAAATAAAAGAGGAGATTCAGGTCTGGACATTGACTGGGCCATTCTAAGACTGTAGTGTAGCTGTGGCTCTGTGTTAAGGGTCATTGTTTGCTATGCAATTGTTGTACTTGTAAATAAAACCATGAGTGGTGTTCAGTGGTGGAGCTAGAAAATTGAGCGCCCTGAGGCAAAAAATAAAAATTGCCCCTCCCCCAAGGGCTACCAACTCACTCAGTGTCCCTTCCTAAAACCCCTTCCCCTAACATTACTAAGACCCCTTACCATAAGTGCACCTCTTCCCAAGACCTTTTCCCATAGCTGCTCCCACAAAGACCACTTCCTCGGAGGAGTACCCTGTTGCATTACACTGCCTGCACCACTGGTAGATCCACCCCTGGTCGTATTACTAATTTTAAGATCTTTACTTTAGAGTAATTAATTTGTTTGTATTTGTCACATTAATATAAAAACTATAAATCTCATTTAATTGGCCGAATTTGAGATCCTATGGCCCGCAAGTGAGGTCGCAAGCAAATTTGCTATTCAATTGGCATTTTGTTTTGCGGGCTTGGATCGGGTTATTAGTTACGTACTTGCGAAAATGTTGTCAAACTTGTAGACTACACCACTTGTAGACTTTGATCTGTCACATTAGCAAGGCTAAAATTGCAGATTGCTGTTCAATTGCCTGATTCCCCCAAGCTCGCAAACGGATCCTAACTCGTAAAACGCAAATGAAGGACGAAATCCTACATGTGCTAGAGGGGACCTGCAAGGGTTTTAGAAGCCCTTACGGATGCTCCCCAAAATGTCCCCACTGCTTATTACACCCCCCCCACTCCTAAATGAAACCGCCATGATGCAGGGGTCCCCATCGGGACCCCACATTAACCCTTGCAGCGGGGGACCCCAGCTGCATTTAAAAAATTTGATTCCCTAACATTAACCCCCCTATGCCGCGGGGTCCCCATCGGGATCCTTGAAGAGTCTCCACATTAACCCTTGCGGGACCCCGCTGCATTTAAAAATGTAAATATGCCCACCGTGGGTCCTGAAAGAACCTTAAAGGTCCATAAAAAAATGTAACCCCTGCCACAGGGTACTGTAAGTACCCCCCTGGCACCTAAACTTAATCCCATTACTCATGGGTTCAATATAGACCCTCATAAGCCTCTAATTAAATCAGTCCCATAAGGGTACTATTTGGAATGTATTGTATTACATGTATTTATTTAAGTATTAGTTGTAATGTTTCTTTTTTTCTAGGTTTGCTTCACCTGGGGACAGTTATAGAGGGCCCTTGTCTGGGACGAAGCGCCGAAGACCATCATCTCTGAGGGGCATTTGGGCAAAGTAAGTAATTTTTCCTATTCTAGTTTTAGGAAGAGGGGGTTGTTTTAGGTGTCATTTAGGTTCTTTTTATTCAATGTAATTTAGGGGTTTCTATTCAATATAAGTGTATTTTATTTTATGTAATTTAGTTTTTTTTATGTGATTTGTTTTTATTTTCAGTAATGTAAATATTTTTTAATTTTTTGTAATGTAGTTTGTTATTTTCAGTAATAATTTGTAATTTTCTGTAATGTAGTTTAATTGTTTTGGTGCAACTAGTATTTTTTTAATTTTTTGTAATTAGTGGGTGCTAGGGATTTCATTAGAGGGTTAAGTAGGTAGTGTAGGGATTAATAGTGTAGAGGGGGTTAATATTGTAGAGGGTGGGTTATAAATGGTATAGGGTAGGATAGGAGTTAATAATGTAAGGTAGGGGTTAATAGGGTAGGGGTTTGTTGGGTACAGTTAGGGTTAATGGGGTATAGTTAGAGTTAATAGGTTAATGGGGTACAGTTAGGGTTAATAGTGTAGTGTAGTGCTTAGACCCTCATGGCACTGATAGTTTTAATATAGGGGTAAATAGTGTCCTCTTGGCATCTATATTGACCCCTATTGGACTAAGGGTGTTAATTATTGTCTCATGGGGGTCTATATTGACTCCCATGAGTGTTGGGGTAATTTTATTTAATTTTTTAATTTAATTATTTTACTTATAGTACCCCCGAGGCAGGGGTTAAGTTTTTTATTTATAGCGGGTCCCTTAAGGGCCTTTAAAGGTCCTTTCAGGACCCATGGCTGGAAAGTTAATTTTTTTAATGCAGCGGGGGCTCTGATCGGGACCCCTGCTGCAAGGGTTAATGTGGGGAAACTGCAGGGGTCCCAATAGGGGCCCCAGAATTGGGGGGTTAATGTTATGTGCCGTGGGGGTACTTACAGTACCCCTGCGGCCGGTATTGCGCATTAATGTTCCGCAGACCCTTTAAGGATCCCTGGCGGGGAATTTGATATTTTTAAATGCAGTAAGGGTTTCATCATGGGGTTAATGTGGGGACCCTGCGGGGGTCCCGATGGGACCCTGCAGCAAGGTTTCATATAGGGAGTCTGCCGGAGCACCTGCAGGTTTCATTGCCGTCATGATGACGATCTCATTTACTTATGGCTCATTGTAAGCAGTACCTACGGGCTTGCATTTGCAAGCCCGGCTCTGCTTGCTTTGGAAACCCGGGTTTCCGATTTCGGATCACGGGCAGCGTGTTTAGGCGCTGGTGAATTTGATAGCATTGGAAGCTGAGGGGAACGGGAGCCCGCAGCTCAATCGCAGACATGCTGCCGTAGGCGAGCGAGTTGCAGCTTGGAATTGAATGTGGCCCTATGTTATTATGACAACATATTTAAACACTTACAATGTAACAATTGTAACATTACCAGAGATGAATACAAGTATGAGATATATACACATATATATATATATATATATATATATATACACATATTAAAAAAGGTGAGATAAAATTAGACATATTAAGAATGATAGATTTAGTAAATGCCAGAAACTCAGATGTTAGTGAAACCTGTCTAACTACATATTCTCTTTCATTACCAGCCTAAGTTCAATTCACATATCATTTTATTATACTCATCATATGGTTCATTTGCCACTTAATGGTGAGATTTGAAAACAGTGCTCAGGGCTTTTTCTGTGTGATCATGAACAAATTTACACACTTAAACTACCTTAAGTTTGTTTTTACCTTAATGGGGGCCGAATATTGCCTTGTGAATGAACAAGGCTCCTGGAGAGTCAGTCAAGTGTAGAAAAACCCTAAACTTATAAAAATAACAATTCTCCAGTCTAACCAAAAAGTATAGTGACACTTATCTGTTCCCCCTGCATTTTCCCCCAAATAATTAGCTACTACTGTAATCAATTAGAAGAAAGACTTATCACTGTCACTATACTTCTTGGTGAAACTGAATAATTGAGGATTCTACCAAAACTCCCGCCTACTGAGTTCCCTGCGTTTTAAGTGAGGTTTTAAATATTTTGAGGCAAGAGGATAGTCTGGCGGAGTTCCAGAGACTAGGGGCAGCACGAGAAAAGTCCTGGAGGCGGGAGTGAGAGTAGGTGACAAGAGTTGTAGAAAGAAGAAGGTCATTAGCAGAACGAAGAGGGTGAGATGAAGGGTTTTGAGTGTTTCTATGATGCCCTTGAGGATACCAGTTTGTAAAGGTTAGGAAATCCCTCGGGTTACTAGTAAGAAAGTGAAAAATATGTAGTTTACAGCTTGAAGCCGTCGATATGCTAAAAATGGTGTTGACACTTGAATGGCTGAGGTATTGTGCAAAACTAATCGTGAGAGCGGCATTCAATATTTATTAGGAATGTAAAGGCCTCGATGGGTTGAAAGTAATTGTTTACAATCATGAAGGTTGATACTGATTCGACTGAATTGAATCAAGTGATTCACTGTGCCAAATCTTGAGGATAAAGGATAACATTTACATAATAAACTATATGCCCTGTTACATTAACATAGAACATAATTAGCAAGAGATAGAGAAATTGTCTAGAAATTACCAATCTTAACCTGATGTAGACAGAGTGGAGCTCTCAGCCCTTCAAAGTGCCTGCAGAAAATGTCACGATCTAGTAGAGACCAGTTTACTCGGTAGTGGAATTGGTGCCAAGCGGCTGCTGCTTTAGCAGCAAATGATCATAAAAAAGCGTAAACGCCATATCTGTAAGCCAAGTCCACTACCGAATGCAAGTGGTCATACAGTTCTTAACGACAATTGTGAAAACTGAACAAATTACATCCCTGTAAATGCCAAAACTAACACAAATTATGTAACTGTAATTTTTATGTTGCAACCTCGAGTCTTTAAACCTAATCGTAACATAGATATCCCCTTGAGTAAGTGTGCGAGGCTCCGATGAATCAGAAGAGGACATAGTATAAACAAATGAATCTCTTTACCCTCTACTATGTTTCTCCTTAATTTGGTGATAAAATAATGTGATGGCATAATAATCAGAGGAGGCTGACTGTTCTCTCAAATTCAACCTGTAGCTAGTAGTCAAGTAACTAAGATTGTGATGTAGGACTCTCAATTCTGACAACTCAATCTTTCAGCTCATAAAAGTAGCCACTTTGGCTATCAATCTTTGTAGCTGCCGGAACTGATCGGGTACCAAGCTAGCCTACCCTGGTAGACCTTCAAGCATCTTATTAATCTAAGCAGTTCCATTTCCTTGCTATGGCTAGAAAAGGAAATGCTCACTCGCCTGAGGATAAAAATAACATGTACATAATACTAGCGATGGTGCTCTGTTTTCACTAAAACTAAAACAAAATTTCACAAGTGTAGTTTATTTAGCATAAATATGAAGTGTATGCACACAAATTAATACATTCTGATAAATGACAGTGAATGATGGCCCACGATAGGCAGAAGAATAAGGATTGTGTGTAATAAGAAATTTAAGATGAGTGTGATCGAATTACCGTTGTGAAGCCTTTGATAGGCTGTAGTATAGTGTGTACTTGAGAATAATAACTAGTATTCATAAACAAAAGTGTTGGCTTAAAGCCTTACATGCAATAACACCCAATGGGTTGGTGATGGTAAGGAGAAGGCAAAATAAATAAGAAACATTTTTAACTTACTAGAAACTCTCGATGGGCTGTGCGCAAGGGATTGTTTGTGATAAGGTGAGATAGACATGAAACTGAATTTTATTAATGTTGTGATACCCTCGATGGGCTGGTATTATCGATTGTAGTTGAAAATTAGGTAAATACGGTTTAAAGAGGCTTGTAATGCCTTTGATTGGGCTGAGGATGCAACAGTTTTGAACAAAATCCTCTGATGGGCTATAATAATAATAGTAATCTTACAGAAAGAAGCAACAAATATATACAAAGTTGTGAATGAAGCTCTCGATGGGCAAAGAATGGGGAAGATACTTGACCAGCTAAGAGATTTTTGCCAAGCTAATCGTGAAAGCGTCATACAAATAATGGGAGGAGGGTGATGGGCTGAAGGTAACATTTATTTGTGAAGGTTCATACTGATTCTATTGTATTAATCTGGGCCAAAAGTTTTCTAGATAACTAAAACTTTTTTCAATGCGATGTGTATAGTGACATAATGAGAACATAAGTGGTAACAGAGATAAGTAATCATTTATAATTTACCATTGTAACCTGAAATACTGACCATGAACTCTAGCACTGTGAATTCCTACGAAGAAATTCATATAAGCCCAGAGTAAATGAAATAGAACAGACCTCAATAATAGAATGTAACGACCTCTGAAAATAAAGCATATAGAATATATTAAGCAGTAAATAGATGATAAAGTGAACTCTAGCAGGCATGGACATTTTAAATTGACAATTGAATATAAAAGGCCTTCTAAATGAAGGATGAAATGGCTTATATCTCTAAAGCAAATAAGCGTAAGCTAAATTGAGCTAAAATGAATATTAAATACATAAGTGAAAAGAAGTAAATCAGACAGCAGAATGAATAAACAATAACATTATATTTGATTTGATATTATTGTTCTCTGTACAATAGAACATAAAAAAGTGAAATGAAATAAAGACACCGGATTATGTCATTTGTAGTTAAAATTGCTTACTAATTGCTGGTCTTAAATCTAATGTATGGAAACACCTGTATGAAAAGGTAAACCAATCATGGTGCCTCAGCCTAACTATATCAGTGTGATATCTCAGCCTTCAGTGCAGCTTAACTGCTCTAGTGATCCCAACTCCCCAAAATGAATGTACCATACTGCCTTCCACATAGGAGAAAAAAGGCAGATACTGGAAGATGTGCTTGCAATCTGGCTGCTTTGCAGCAGGTACATAGTAGAATAAGCATTACAGTATAAATGAAGATAACTAGCAGATAAGTAAAGGAGTAAAACTGCAGTGAAATGTAACAGTAATGACATATAATGAAGTTTGGTATGAACAAAATACTTTTACAAATACAATAGAGCACTTACTAGTGTTTAAAACCAAGTACTGTACATACTGAGCTCAGGATCATAAAACAGGCTGTATATCTTGTGTGAAAGTGAGATCTCGTAAAAACAATGAAATAAATTACTTTAAAACATGATTGATATAAATGAATGATAAACTTGAAAACTGAAAACAAATTGAGTGAGTGTGTTATATTTAAGCAGCAATGAATAATGCTTTCTGCAAATAACGAATAGTGACTAAGCGAATACATGAAGTTTGTGAAATGACATGCTGTAGGTTTAATGAATTAAACCCATAATAGATATTCATGATAACTTGAATAACTTACCTGAAGTAATCCAGAACAACTCTGCGGGATCAGGTATCAGGAGCAACTACTGTCTGTGCAGGTAACACAAACACAGCCGCATGGCAAGGTGGCGGCGCTGGATGCATGTGTACCTGATTGACTAGGCAGGGGTTTATATAGGGTAGGGGAGAAAGGGACCCTCCCACAACCACCAAGTAATTAACCTGGCCATATTTATAGAAGTTTAGTTAAGTCAAATATATATATACATATTAATAGGCATTACCGAAACGTGGTGGGATGAATCTTATGACTGGACTGTTAATCTGGATGGTTATAATCTATTTAAGAAAGATAGAGGCAATGGTAAAAGAGGAGGAGGGATTTGTCTGTATGTTAAGCCAAAATTTAAGCCTATAGTCAGAGAAGATATTTATGGTGGACCTAGTGATAAAGTTGAATGTTTGTGGGTAGAGTTAAATAGTGGAGCAGCAAATTCCAAAATAATATTAGTAGGAGTATGCTATAAACCCCCACATATAGCTGAAAGTGAGGAAATACAATTATTGTTACAGATTGGAAATGCAGCTAAGCATGGGCAAGTTCTAATAATGGGAGATTTTAATTACCCTGAAATAAACTGGATAAATGAGACCAGCAGTTCAGCTAAGGGGAGCAGGTTCTTGAGTACACTCAGGGATCATTATCTGGCCCAGGTTATACAATAGCCTACTAGAAATAAAGCTATCTTAAATTTAGTCATCACAAATGATATTAATATGGTATCAAATGTTGGAATAGGGCAACCTTTGGGAAACAGTGATCACAACACAGTCTCATTTGAGATTGAACTAAAAAAACTAAATTTTAAGGGGCCAACAAAAACTCTTAATTTTAAAAGGGAAGATTTTAACGGTCTAAGGTCAGCAATACAAAGTATAGACTGGGACGGAGAACTGGCAGGTAAAAGCACTGAACATAAATGGACAACATTTAAATCCTTACTAAATATACATACACATCGACATATACCGTGTGGGAATAAAAGTAAAAGGAGTAAATCACAACCCATGCGGCTTAACAATGATTTAAAGATCAAGATACAGAGTAAAAAACAAGCATTTAAATTATACAAACAAGAGGGGACAGAGACTGCTTTACGGGAGTACAAGGAAATCAACAAGGCAGCAAAAGGGCTATTAGACTGGCTAAAATAGAAAATGAAAAATGAATTGCAAAAGAGAGTAAGACTAACCCTAAAATATTTGTTAAGTATATTAATGGGAAGAAGGTGAGGAGTCAAGCTATATGAACATTACAATGTGAAACAGGCCGTCTGAAAATCAGTGACCAGGAAAAGGCAGATGAGCTAAATAGGTTCTTTTCTTCGGTATACACAAGGGAGGTGCCAGTGGTTGGGTCACTGCAACATAATGAGGCTACACTACATTTGCCAAATAATTGGTTAACACAGGAAGAAATCCAAAAGAGGTGGGGAAAAATAAACGTTAATAAAGCCCCGGGTCCTGATGGAATACATCCATGGGTACTGAGGGAACTGAGGGAACTGGGTTCTGTAATATTCAAACCATTATATTTAATTTTTCAAGATTAACTCAACACAGGGTCTCTACCAGATGACTGGAGAAAAGCAGATGTGATACCTATATTTAAAAAGGGAGCAAGAGCAAATCCGGGGAATTATAGACCAGTTAGCCTCACTTCTGTAGTGGGGCAGCTTTTAGAAGTGTTAATAAGAGATAATATACAAGAATATATCTATTTGAAAATTATTATAAGTATGAGTCAACATGGATTTATGAGGGACAGGTCATGCCAAACAAATCTAATTAGTTTCTATGAGGAGGTTAGTAGCAACCTGGATTGGGTGTAGTCTTTTTGGATATTGCAAAGGCTTTTGATACAGTGTCACATGGGAGACTATTGTGCAAACTAAGAGATACAGGAATTGCAGTAAATATCTGCTCATGGATTGAGAGCTGGCTAAAAGACAGGAATCAAAGGGTTGTTGTAAATGGAACATACTCTGATTGGACTAATGTGGTAAGTGGGGTTCCTCAGGGTTCAGTATTAGGTCCTCTCCTTTTTAACATATTTATTAATGACTTAGAGGTAGGATTGGAGTGTAGTGTCTCCATTTACGCTGATGACACAAAGTTATTCAAGGTAATTAATCAGATAATGATGTGCTTTCCCTCCAAAAGGGTTTACATAAAATTGAGGAATGGGCATCTAAATGGCAGATGAGATTTAATACGAATAAATGTAAAGTTATGCAGCTGGGAAGGAAAAATAGCCATGCAATTTATAATCTTAATGGAGCAAATCTAGGTGTATCAGATATTGAAAGGGATTTGGGAGTGCTTGTGGACAACCACCTAGGTAACACTGCTCAAAGCCAAGCCGCAGCTGTAAAGGCATGTAAAATATTAGCATGTATTAAGAAGGGTATAGAAGCAAGGGAAGCAAATATAATTCTGCCACTATACAAATGTCTAGTATGCCCTCATTTGGAATATGGAGTACAATGTGGGGCATTTTAGAGCTGGAAAGGGTACAGAGGAGGGCAACAAAACTAATAAGGGGAATGGGGGGGCTAAGTTATGAAGAATGACTAACCGAATTAAACGTATTTTCTCTAGAAAAAAGGTGTCTAAGAGGAGATATGATTAGCTTATATAAATACATCCAGGGTCAGTATAAAGATTTGTCAGGGGAGCTTTTTGTGCCAAGAGGTTTTCAAATGACAAGAGGACATACCTTGAGGTTAGAATTAAAAAAGATTCCACCTTAAAGAAAGAAAAGGGTTCTTCACAGTAAGGGTGGTTTATCTGGGGAATTCTCTACCAAAGGAGGTATTGACAGCAAATTCGATAGATAACTTTAAAGGGGGACTGGATTTATTTCTAATTAAAAATGGATTTTAGGGTTATCATGGATAATTAGAGAGACAGTATTGATCCAGGGAGAAATCCAATCGCCAGTATCTGGGGGAGGAAGGAATTTTTATTTATTTTCCTTTACGACAATTGGCTAAGTCTCTGGATTAATTAATAATTAATTAACAGCTAATTAATTAATATTTAATCTGCATATTGGAGATCAGAGGAGATCTTAAAAGGTAGAACTTGATGGACTGAAAGTCTTTTTTCAACCTTAATTACTATGTAACTATGTATATATACATATATACTCTCTGTGACCATATAGACAAAGTACACCAGGCACATCTGTTTGTGTTTCTAGTTGTGCTTATCCATATGGTTTTCTTGGCAGAGATACTGTGGTGGGTTGCCAGTTCATTCTCCAGTGGACCACAATTTGTCTGATCTCTCTCATATAACCTGTTCATCTTGGATGACCCTACATGGCCTAGCTCACAGCTTTATTGAAGTACACAAGCCCCTTCATCATGACAAGGTTATGATTCAGAAAGGGATAGATAAATTAAGCAAACTTTATTTTAAAGTTTAGTTAAGCCAAACCTTTTGGTAGATAGAATGGATATACTAGATAGGCCTTTTTCATTCCTATTTGCTATAAAATCTAAATCTTGTAAATCTTGTTGGCCATTGACACCTTGTTCAATAGCTTGAAAATCATTTAACATTTTACTGTGCTTTTAATATAATGTCAAAGTGTTTTAACTTTCCATACTGTATACTAAAACAAGAATTTTCTAGCATTCATAAATACACTAATAAACATAAGCTATTCATGGTCTTTCTATTTTATCTTAAGTCCATAAAATATTTACTATAGTGAAATGACTCATAATCTCTTTCTGTTGAAAATAATACACTTTGATGCAAACGACATTTGCCTTTTTAAGACCTGTTTTCATTAAGAGCGCCGCGAGCAATGTCGCCTGCAGCTCCCCCGGTTTAATGGCGCGCACAACTTTGATGCACAGAATTCGGTAAAATTGTTTCCAACTGGGATAAAGAAAGACAAATGAGCCTTCGTTATCATTCAGGTTTTAAGGTGACAACTGACCTTTTTGTGTAGAGAATAAAGTACATAAAATTATTGTAATGAAACCTTGGGCATATTTTATACAACTTTTGATCCATGAAAATCATTATAGTTAATTTCGAGCGATGTGATGTTTTGCTGAAGTTTGCCAAACAAATAAAGGAAGGATTATTGCACAGTATAAACCAATTCAACAGGAAAGACAGCTGTGAGTATCCATTTATACCTGAAATTCTCTTTAAGGAATTATTACAATTAGAAATGAAGAAGGTCAGTGTTACAATCTTGCACAGCCTTCTGAAATAAGGAGTGAGAATTAATGCAGTGCAAGTCAAAGACACTACACGGTCACTGAGCAAAATGTAATTTGGTTTCATCACAATAAAATACTCTAACTTGGCCATCCATGAACTTTGATTACATTTTTTTTTTAAATGACAGCACATTACTTCTTTCACATATTCTCACTATATAAAGTATTATAGATAATAAGGTCTAGAAAATGTGTTAGTGTGAGATATAATCAAATAGATTGCATTGGAAGAGTGCTGTAGGGTAGGGTGGATGTGGATATGCAGCATATGAGTCATTTGCAGAACACAGTGCTTTTCTGTGCAGACTGCAACTGCAAGTATATATACAGTAAAAACCCCGTTATCCGGCACCCACGGGGACTCCCTATTGCCATTGTTAAGTGTTGTTGCCGGTTAATTGGGAGTCCCTGAATTTAAGGGTCTAAATGACCCTTAAATACCCCGAAACCCCTCAAAATGCCTTTAAAAAGGCATTAGCACCCAAACTGGGCCATTTAAGCCCACAAAAATAGTTAGAAAAAAAGTTAGCATTTTTTTTTCCCAGTCTTGAACTCTGGATTGTGCCGGTTACGTCGGTTTAGCTGGAGTTTTTTGAAAATGGGAAATTGATGCCGGTGCCAGTTGCTTGAGAGTTTCGGTTAGTTCGGTGCTGGATAACCAGGATTCTACTGTATATCACATATAGTTGTCAAACTACGATTCGTTGTCACGCTTTGCGAGCTTGCGAAGCGAGTTTGCAGGAACTGCATCCCTCACGAAGCAAAGGGATGCCGTTTGCTCTGCAAAGGCAGACCCTCGCAAAGCGAGGGGCCGCATTTGCGGAAGGTGGAGGCTCCAACGTCGGCTGTGTTTGTCCGCAAATGCGGACCCTCGCAAAGCGAGGGTCCGCATTTGCAGTGGTGTAGGCTCAAAGGCGCCTCACACGCGGTTAAAAACACACGCACGACTTAGAAAAAAAAACTACCTCGTGAACCAACATTAACGCCACAAACCCCCACACGCACGAAAAATATGACCATAACGGCCGAACCTTGCGCACCTAAAAAACAGTCAAAACACACCAAATACTCACAAAAAAATACATAAAATGCTTACCCGTAGCAAGGGGGGGCATCCAGGACCTCTGAAAGTGAAGTTACACCTCCATTTAAGTCCAAATTCCCGAGTTCAGACACACGAAAACCCCCTAAGCGAGAGAAAAAATTACAGCCGAAAAAAACGAAAACGAGGCTCACAGCCTAGCCCTGTACAACTTACCCAAAAAGGGATCTGAGATAAGCTCGGAAACCTGCATTAACCACGGGATCTGAGATAAGCTCGGAGACCTGCATTAACCCCACATTAACCATCGCAGTGGGGGTCCCGATCGCACTCGATCGGAGACCCCCACTGCAATGAAAATTCTAAATTCCCGCGTTACGGGCCCTTAGAGGACCGTAAAGGTCCTTAAAGGACCCGTTATAAAAGAAAACAAATATACACTATAACCCTGTCACTCATGGGGGTCAATACAGACCCCCATAAACCCCTAATTAACCCTGTCATTTATGGGGGTCAATATAGACCCCCATAAGCCCTTCATTAACCCTGTCAGTAATGGGGGTCAATACAGACCCCCATAAGCCCTTCATTAACCCTGTCACTCATGGAGTCAATACAGACCCCCATAAACCCTTAATTAACCCCCTCACTCATGGGGGTCAATACAGACCCCAATAAACCGCTAAGTAACCCTGTCACTCATGAGGGTCCATACAGACCCTCATAAGCCTCTAATTTAACCCTATCAGTCCCATAAGGGTATATTAAGACCATTATGGGCCTGTTACAACCCAACATTAACCACATAAGTGCCATGACAGTCCTCAAGGACCATCATGACACTAAGTATAAACACTACACTGCACTATACCCCCCCAATAAAACATTAAATATCAACTAAACACCCTCTACACTAACCTATTAACACCTACACTACCTACCTAACCCCTAATAACCCTCACCACTCTAATTACAGAAAATAAAAAAGCCTAAAGTCACAAAAAATAAAAAATCTACATTACAGAAAATAAAAAATCCTAAGTCACAAAAATAAAAAAAGGAACCTTACAGAAAATAAAATAAAAAAACATTACAACCCCCCCACTACAGAAACAAATTATAATTACACACCTGAAAAGGAAATACATACAATACAAATACGTACAATACAATTCATACAATATAATACATACAATACAATACATACAATACAATACATACAATACAATACACCCCTATCTAATATACAATACATCCTATTTATCTAATATACATACCCCAATCTATCTAAATAAATACCATAATCTAATATACATCCTATCTATATAATATACATCACACAATCTATCTAAATAAATAACACAATCTAATATACAATACATGCTATGCCATCTATATAAAACACATACCCCTACCTAACATACAATAAATGCTATCTATATATAAAATAATCAAATTCTAAGCTAAAATAAAATAATTAAGACCACTTACCTTTGCAGATGTCCATTCAGATCAGCCACCTAGGGAAAAAAAAAAAAATGAGTGCAACACATTTACAGTACATAAATAAATATTCTAATCATACCTAATTATTCTACTCACCTTTCCAGCATGTCCCGTCCTTATTCTTTTACCCATCTCCTGCGCGGCACCTGTTTTAAAAACATAACATTAATACACATACATAAACATAAAAACAAAATAAAATAAACATAATCTACATTGTACTTACCTCCCCGCGATGTCTCCGGCCTACTCCTCATCCTCTTCTGCCCCGCCCTGAAAAAAAAAAAAAAAAAGGACTCACATCCGCACTCACGGACATCCCTGACGATAATGAGGCTCCCGGAGACTTCTTCAGAAGAAAATTGGCAATGGTGCCTTCTGATTGGTTGAAAACGCTGTCTATCAAATTCACCCAATCAGGAGGCGCCAATGTGTGAGCCAATCGGAAAGGGATACACCCTAAAATCCCACTCTGATTGGATAATGCACCTGTCAATCTTTATTTAAACCAATCACAAGGCGCAGATGCCTTCAGCCAATCACAATGAAATACACCCCCACAGAGTGATTGGCTGGAGGCATCTGCGCATTCTGATTGGTTGCACTGACAATAGCCAATCACAATGGAATACACCCCCACGTACTGATTGGTGAAGGATTTGCGCCTTCTCATTGGCTATTGTCAATGTCAATCAGTATTACAGCCAATGGGAAGGCGCAGATGTCTTCACCAATCAGTACGTGGGGGTGTATTCCATTGTGAATGGCTGATGGCAATAAAGCCTTCGGATTGGTTCAAATAAAGATTGACAGGTGCATTATACAATCAGCGTGGATTTTGGGGTGTATCCCTTTCTCATTTGTTCACAATTGGCGTCTTCTCGTTGGCTGAATTTGATTGCGTTTTTAGCCAATCAAAAGCCGCCATTGCCAATTTTATTCTGGACCACTCAGTAGGAAGCTCATTAGCATCGGAGACATCCGCCAGGGCGGATGTGTGTTGTTATTATTTGTTTTCTTTAAAGAGCGCGGCTGCTTCCAGGTTCCATCCGGGGCAGAACACCAAGAGGCCGGAGACATCGCGGGTAGGTAAGTACAATGTGGATTGTGTTTATTTTACTTGGTTTCATGTTTATGTATGTGAACTAATGTAAAGTTTTTTTTTTAAACAGGGGCTGCGCCGCAGAAGCAAAGATGGGCGGGACATGCTGGAAAGGTGAGTATAATATTTAGAATATTTAGAATGTTTATTAATTTATGTAAACGTGTTGTATTAATTTTTAAAATCTTTTTTACCCTAGGTTGGTGATCTGAAGAAACATCTCAAAGGTAAGTGGTCTCAATTATTTTATTTTATCTTAGAATTATTGCTATATAGAGACTGTATATTATATGTACTGTATATTAGATAGGGGGATGTATAGTATAAAGATAGTATTTATTGTATATTAGATAAATAGTATTGTATTTTAGACAGGGGGATGTATTTTAGACAGGGGGATGTATTTTAGACAGGGAGATGTATATTAGATAGGGGGATGTATATTAGATAGGGGTGTATTGTATTTAATTGTATTGTATGTATTTCCTTTTCAGGTGTGTAATTTTTTTTTTCTGTAGTGGGGGGGTGTTGTAATGTATTTTTTTATTTTCTGTAATGTTCCTTTTTTTTCGTGATTTTTTTATTTTTTATTTTATGTAATGTAGATTTTTGATTTTTATGGCTTTAGTTTTTTTGATTTCTGTAATTACAGTGGTGGGGAGGGGGTTATTAGGGGGTAGGTAGGTAGTGTAGGTTTTAATAGGTTAGTGTAGACAGTGTTTAGTTGATATTTAATGTTTTATTGGGGGGGTATAGTGCAGTGTAGTGTTTATACTTAGCGTCATGATGGTCCTTGAGGACCGTCATGGCACTTATGTGGTTAATGTTGGGTTGTAACAGGCCCATAATGGTCATAATATACCCTTATGGGACTGATGGGGTTAAAAAGAGGCTTATGAGGGTCTAGATAGACCCCCATAAGTGACCGGGTTAAAATGGTGTGGTGCTTACACTTTGGGTCATGAGGGTCCTGGATGACCCTCATGGCACTTAGTGTTATTACATACGTTCATTAGTGTGCTAGAGGGGTCTATATAGTTGAGGCACACAGTACACTCACATTGTGTGGCAAACAGCATTTCAACACTTTCTTTTATTGACCGTCATTATTTGACGGGCAAGTCGCTAGTATATATATATATATATATATATATATATATATATATATATATATATAGCAAATAAATAGTACATTTGTGTTCACATTTGAAAACTTGTTTCCTGCTCAGAAATCTGAGAAATATAGTTATTACACTGTAATCTGGGAACCTGGGTAGGGACAAGCAAATCTGACCACAAAGGCTTCAATCCATTACTATTTTAAACATGGCTTTTTAGGCATATGCTTGCTGTATTACACAGCTTCAAGCAAAGCTCAGAAGGAATTATACACAAGCCAGGAATCCTACCCACATACAGCCGTTTTTCATCAGCGTGCGGTCGGTTCCTAGCTTGTGTAGCAGATATTTTGAGGAGGAGGTTTACCACAACAATCATTTAATATATGGTGGCCAAAAGAGTGATATAAGCCTCCACCATACAGTAGTACAGTAAATAAATAGTACATTTGTGTTCACATTTGAACGTCTAAAACAAGTTCCATGCACAGAATTCCGAGAAATAAAGTTATTACACTGCACTCTGCGAACCTTGGCAGGGACATGCAAATGTGCCCACAAAGGCTTTACTCTTGCAAACCATAACCATATATATAAGAATAAAAATGATGTATATATGTATATATATATATATATATATATATATATATATATATATATATACATTTAAACGTCTACAACAAGTTAAAGAAATGTGTTTCCTGCTCAGAATTCTGAGAAATACAGTTATTACACTGCATTCTGGGAACCTGGCTTTGCCCTTGTAATCCATTACCATTTTAAACATGACTTCCTTTAAACATATGCCTGCTGTATGGTGGCACGCCCTTAGTGCGTGGAACAAAAGCGCACCGACATTGGCGCACCAAAAAATGCGCGCACCAAGAACTGCGCTCCCGACCACAGCGCACCCGACAACTGCGCACCAGACATTGGTTAGGGTCAGAGGGGTTCAGGGCATTAGGACATAAAAATATTCTAACCTTCGCTCTTTTAACGGCGCTTATTTGTCACAGATTTTTTAACAGCACGCTGATGTTGGTGCACTGATGTCGGCGCGCTGTTATCAGCGCGCAATGTTCATGCTCCAAAGGTCGGGGTGCCCGTGCTGTATTATACACACACACACACACGGGCCGCCCCTGGGTTACAGACAAGATACATTCCTTAGAACGTCTTTAAACTATATTTGTATGCAACTCGGATCAATTAATAATCACTAATATAGGTTCCGTAGTGTGCAACGCTGTTTTAGTGCATGTGCACTACGGAAACTATATTAACTGCAATGCGCAGTGCACGCAATTAGCTGCGTGCACACAGTGCATGCCCTGTATGCACAGAGCTAGACGTGCACTGGGAGGGGGTAGTGGCATAGGGTGGGAGAGAGACAAGGGAGGGAAAGGGTGGGAGAGAGACACAGGGGGAGACATAGGGGGAGCAGTGGGAAAGAGTGGAGAGAGACACTGGGGGGTGAGACACGTGGGTGCAGTGGGAGAGGGTGAGAGAGAGACATGGGAAGGGAAAGGTTGGGAGCGAGACACAAAAAGGGAGAGACATAGGGGGAGCAGTGGGAAAGCGTGGGAGAGAGACATGAGGGGGAGAGACATGGGCTTAGAGAGACAGGGGGAGGTATAGACACAGGGGGTAGAAACACAGGGTGGGTGGTCCGAGAGAAACATGGGGGAGAGAGACAGGGGGATGGGGAAAGACAGGGGAGAGGGTGAGTGAGAAAAATAGGAGGGAGTGAGATAGGGGAGAGGCATTGGGGGAGAGAAATGAGGGGAGAGGGAAGAAGGGGGCTGAGGGGGAGAGATAAGAAGGAAGGGGAAGAAAGGATAAGGAGGGGGGAATAGAGAACAAGGAGGGGGAGAGAGAAAGAGGGATGGAGAGACAGAAGGAGGGAGAGAGAAGGAAAGAGGGAGAGAGAAGGAATGAGGGATATAGAAAGGAGAGAGGGACAGATAGGGCACAGAGAGAGAGAGGGGGTAAAGACAGAGAGACAGTGCACAGAGAGACAGGTAGAGAGTGCACAGAGAGAAGGTGCACAGAGAGAGAGGAAGAGGGTGCTCAGGGAGAGAGTGAGAGGGCACAGAGAGATGGAGCACATCAAATATACCATCATTTATGATGGGCAAATGACTAATAATAATAATAATAATAATAATAATAATAATAACAATACTTTAATGGATCATATCTGGTAGTAATAATACAGTGTGAAATTGTTACAGAAACTATTGTAATTTTTCTTTTAATTCAAGTAAACAGAACATAAAAACAAATTCATACAAAAAGCCTTGGGACCCTGTAAATCAGGACGTCTGTAACAAAGGGACCACCTGCAAATAAACAGTTCTGTATGTGTGTCCTGGTTTGTGCATAATCAATGTATAAAACAATTATTGGATTAATTAGAGTGAGCGTGCATGGTGGTCTCATTTGCATGTACCCGCACAGTTTTCCCAAAGTGCAGTGCATCAACTGTATTTCTAAGAAATTTGAACAGGAAATAAGTATATTAACTTATTTTCTAGACATTCAAACCTAATAACTAATATACAATTCATTGTTTGTACTATATATATATATATATATATATATATATATATATATATATATATATATATATATACGCATTATAAAAATGCAGACTGACCTTTATTGGTTTAAGTAAAAAAAAAAATATCAGCTCATAAATGATACATGGGATAACTTAAATCTCAAAGGTTAAATGTGCATTAAGGGAATTGTTATCTACAAACAAGTTGCAGTACATGCAAAACAAACCATGAGCCCCATTCAGAGTCCACAACTTATGGTGCTATCCAATCGGCAGAAGCCGCAAGTTCCAGCCCGATAGGGCACATCGTACACCATGTTTTTTACAGTGCTACGTACATGTCATTAAGCCCTTTGTGAGTCCTCCTTGGTACCACTAACTTTTGGTTGGACTTTTGCCATTTGCAGGCTTGACAGCCTGCTTAACGAGGGGGGAATCGGAGCGATTGAATATCGATTTGCATTCGCAGCTCTTGCGGCCGTGAAAGATCAAAGTCTTGGAGGGGCATTAACTTATGATATGAACCATCGCAGTGAATCGGAGGCCAGAGCCCCTAACCCGATCAGAGCCCGCGATAAGATGCCAATTGAATAGCAAAATAACTTGCGGGCTACAAAGCTCAATTGAACGAAGCTCCATGTGTTTACTACTTTTATAATAGTAAACATCTAATAGATAGATGCAGTGATCAAAGTCCCCTTAATATCCTAAGCCCAAAGTACGGGTCCCATAACTATTTTGAAAATCGTTATCACATTGATCCCCAAATAATATCCAGTCTTGCTGAAGTTTACTTGGAAGTTTGTCTGAATGCCTGGAAGTTAAAATAAACCCTGTGGGTACCTTCAACCCCCTGGATGCTTCAATTCGCTATGAAGAAGCCAACACCTTAAATTTTGTTGCATTTGATGTTTTATTGCTCAAATCCAACACGATTAAGGGGTTAGTACATCTACCTTCTATGAGCCAGGGAATCCAACGGGGTCTTCTATTGATATTCTCTACCCCCTATGAGCCCGGGTATCCCCTGGATCCCCCATCAATACCTGCTATCACGTATGAGCTTTAGTTACTTTACTGACTCTGCACTTTCACCTAATTAGCTCCGCCCCATGGCTTACATAGAGGTAACAGATCTATTGTAACCTGCTTGCAGCTCCCACATAGACTCCGCCCAGTGACTGTGTATGAGCCATCATAGCCCTGCCCCAGTTTACTGAGCCACACACTCTGATAGTCTTCTAGCCAGAGTAAAGCTGCAAATACGAACATGAGATTTGCAAACTGACCAGTAGAAATGTCTTGCATGCAATATATTGTGATGTCCAAAATACATTATACAATACATGCAATATAAAACACAAACAATACTAAACAACCATTATTGATATAACTTAGCTAGACACAAAAAATGTTATCCTTTAGTTTTCTCTACCATAAGCAATGACATTTTTTACTTGAATTTAGAAAGTCTGACATCAATATTTACAATGTAAATTTAATGTATAATGAGCATATGAAATGTAGCAAATAAGCAGGTTATGAGAATGCCAGATGTTACTGCATCTGATTTGATTGTTTATTTGTAAAAAAATTAAGCCTATATAGAGGTAACATATCTATTGTAACCTGCTTTCAGCTCCTTCATAGGCCCCGCCCAGTGACTTTGTATGAGCCCCACTTTACTGAGCGTGCTCCGTTTGAACCAGAGTCTACTGGTCAGCCTTTGTTCAGTTTCCAGGCAAAGAGTTAGGCTCACCCCCTGATACTCACAGGTAGGAGGAGATAAACATATTTTGCTTGAGGGAAAACTGATGCAGTCAAAAGTAAGAAAAAAACATATTTTTATTTATTTTAAGATGCATACTTGTGTATGTCTAACAAACACTTGAGGTTTGGTTGTAAATGCACAACAATTGTCACTGATGTTGTTCCTTCGATGTGCTACCTAAAACTGACAATACCAGTGACTGAATACCAGGAACGGATAAGTCAAGGAGAATATTCAGCATCAATGTTGGTTATATCCATTGGCAAAAAAGGCCAGGTGTTTTATGGATCCATTTCCACAGCCTGAAAATGAGGACCCAGGGCTTCAATCAAGCAAGAAAAGGACTGATTCTTCAGTGAACATGAAAGTGTCCACCATGGACTCCATCGGGACCCATATGGAGCAGGGGTTTTTATTAGGAATCATGGGTGTCCATTGGGACCTTCATGATTATATCTGAGATTATGATGTGGGAAGATTGTTGTTCATTATTAAGAGAGACATCATCAAGAGAAAGAAAATGTTTATTAATGATTAACAAAGACATTTATACATATTAGATTAAGCCAACTAAGCATTTAGGTGCCTTGCTGTGTGGTAGGCTGTCTATATCCTATCGAAAACTCTCTTCTTGCTTCCAAGAAATGTAATAGAAGTGTAATGCAACAGAAGCAAATACAAACATGAGATTTGCAAACTGACCAGTAGAAATGGCTTGCATGCAATATATAATGACCAAAAACATAAAAAATGCCAAAAATACTAAACATAGCTAAGTAAAGACTATTAATATAACTTCGCTATTGACAGTATTGCTTTACCCTTTTTTTGTCTCTCCACAAATAATGAAATTATCAACTTACTAAAGAAGATTAGAAAATGTAACATCTATATTTACGATGCAAATTTACATTATAATAACCATATGGAACGTGGCAATTAGGCAGGTTATGGGAATGCCAGATGCTACTGTATCTGATTTTATTGCTTATCTGTAAGAAATTAAGCCCCTTCCAATAAATAATTCAGCGCTTGCATGGTCCAGGTGTTGTCGCAATGGCTGTACATCCCAACTTTAAATAAATCAAATACTGTAGTATTTATAGTTGATAAACCTATGTTGATTAAATCTTTTTCATACATCACGTGTGTCCGGCTAATGATATCTGTTTTGGAGCTAGGTTCGCAAAGTAGAAAAAAACGGAGAAATCTGTGGCGTATTCATCAAATCTTCTTATATAGGTTCAAGTATTTCCTATGACTGTTATTTTTAGATATACTATCGTATAATCTTAATATAGTACGACTGTTTCACTTTAAGTGTTCATGGCAAAAAAAGGACCCGCGCTAAGGCTCTCTGGTGTAGGTTTCCCTATAATGGACATATATTGGCAGGACAAATCCATTGGTAGATCTTCTCCTACTCTCTGGATGCTGATTACGGACTGGAATGAAGCTGATGCACTAAACTTTAAATGTAAATTGTAAAAGCTACATTGAATAATAGTGTTTCCAAATATTGATTTAATTGTTAACAAACAAAGTTGTGTGAGCACTCCAGTACTTGAATATGACACTCAATTGTCATGTCGGATGATGACTCTTTAAAATTGAACATTGTTAGAAATTGATAAATGTATTGTGACACATATATGCTCCTATTACCGTGTTCACGTCAAACGTACTTAGCTTAGCAGAAGTCAGAGGCAATTTTTCAGAAGCTCTGTGTCAAAAATAACATTCAGGGTCCGTCTAGGTTAACTGCATCAAGTTGTCTTCAATTTGCTTTCTATTCTCTCTAGGGTTTGGGATACTTATTAGCATTAAGTGCTGAGAAGTCTCTTAGGTTATTCAGTTACATGGACCTAATAGCGGATCGGGCAACTTCCCAATATTTCTCAATAAAAGCCGCACAGCTTCTTAATAAGATAAGCAGCTAAGAGACACAGCCCGACTCAGTATACAGCTGCTATTGGTTTTATATACTGTTGTGGAGGAAATGTTTATTTTTCTAGCATATAAAACTAAATTGTCTTCAACTGAAAATTTACACCTTTTATTTATTATAGTAATAGTGGCCACAATAGCAGGACACATAAGATTAAAGGAAAAGGAAAATACTGCAAGTGCATGAGTGCAACCTGAAATGTCCTGTTGTAAAGGCTAATGGACCATTATATAGTATAATATGTATATGTATGTATATACATAGCACTAATATAGTTGTTGTTATTATTGCTGTTGAATCGCAAATTGAGACTTCAAGCCTGCAAGTACATGGCAGATAGCCAAAATCGTAAATCATGCTTCTATATGTAGCATTTCAGGTCCTGATCACGATCAGTTAAGCAAGACCCTTAACTTGCTGCAAAGTACAATTTGCAATCGAGAAAAGTGAGAAGAAGAGGGAGGGAGAGAAGGATAGGGAGGGAGAGAAGGATAGGGAGGGAGAGAAGGATAGGGAGGGAGAGAGAAGGAGTGAAGGAGAGAGAAAGAGAGAGAGGGGTGGAGGGAGAAAGAGCGAGAGAAAAGGAGAGAGGGGGAGAAGGAGGAAGAGAGAGAGAGAAGGAGGGCGAGATAGAGAAGGAGAGAGAGAGGGAGAAGAAGGGAGGGAGAGAGGGAGAAGAAGGAGAATAAGAAGGTGCAAGGAGAGAGAGGGCGCACAGAGAGAATAGGCACAGAGAGAGGGACAGGGCGCAGAGAGAGATGGTGCACACAGAGAGAGAGAGAGAGACAGGGTACACAGAGAGAGGGCACACAAACAGACACATATTTTTAGCTACTGTATATATATATATATATATATATATATATATATATATATATATATAGTGGATATAAAAAGTCTACACACCGCTGTTAAAATGTCAGGTTTCTGTGCTTTAAAAAAATGACAGATAATAATAACTTTTTCCACCTTTTAATGTGACCTATAAACTATACAGCTCAATTGAAAAACAAACTAAAAATCTTTTAGGTAGAGGGAAGAAAAAAATATAAAAATAAAATATGGTTGCATAAGTATGCACACCCTTAAACTAATACTTTGTTGAGGCACCTTTTGATTTTATTACAGCACTCAGTCTTTTTGGGTATGAGTCTATCAGCATGGCACATTTTGACTTGGCAAGATTTGCCCACTCTTCTTTGCAAAAACACTCCAAGTCTGTCAGATTGTGAGGGCATCTCCTGTGCACAGCCCTGTTCAGATCACCCCACAGATTTTCAATCGGATTCAGGTCTGGGCTCTGGCTGGGCCATTCCAAAACTTTAATCTTCTTATGGTGAAGCCATTCCTTTGTTGATTTGGATGTATGTGTTGGGTCTTTGTCATGCTGAAAGATGAAGTTCCTCTTCATGTTTAGCTTTCTAGCAGAAGCCTGAAGGTTTTGTGCCAATATTGACTGGTATTTGGAACTGTTCATGATTCCCTCTATCTTAAATAAGGCCCCAGTTCCAGCTGAAGAAAAATAGCCCCAGAGCATGATGCTGCCGCCACCATGCTTCACTGTGGGTATGGTGTTCTTTAGGTGATGTATAGTGTTTTTGCGCCAAACATATCATATGGAATTATGGCCAAAAAGTTCAACCTTGGTTTCATCAGACCATAACACCTTTTCCCACATGCTTTTGGGAGACTTCAGATGTGTTTTTGCAAAATGTAGCCTGGCTTGGATGTTTTTCTTTGTAAGAAAAGGCTTTCATCTTGCCACTCTACCCCATAGCCCAGACATATGAAGAATACGGGAGATTGTTGTCACATGTACCACACAGCCAGTACTTGCCAGATATTCCTGCAGCTCCTTTAATGTTGCTGTAGGCCTCTTGGTAGCCCCCCAGACCAGTTTTCTTCTCGTCTTTTCATCAATTTTGGAAGGAGCTCCAGTTTTTGGTGATTGTACTGTTGTGCCATATTTTCTCCACTTGAGGATGACTGTCTTCACTGTGTTCCATGGTATATCTAATGCTTTGGAAATTCTTTTGTACCCTTCTCCTGACTGATACCTTTTAACAATGAGATCCCTCTGATGCTTTGGAAGCTCTCTGTGGACCATGGCTTTTGCTGTGGGATGCGACTAAGAACATTTCAGGAAAGACCAACTAAAGCAGCTGAACTTAATTTGGGGTTAATCAGAGGCACTTTAAATGATGGCAGGTGTATGCTGACTCCTATTTAACACAATTTGGAATGTGATTGCTTAATTCTGAACACAGCTACATCCCCAGTTATAAGAGGGTGTGCAGACTTATGCAACCACATTATTTTTTTTATTTTCTTTTCTTCCCTCCACCTAAAAGATTTCAGTTTGTTTTTCAATTGAGTTGTATGGTTTATAAGTCACATTAAAGGTGGAAAAATATAGGAAATAATATATTATGAATACGTTTGTCCAATATAAAAGGTATCACTATATACTGCAATACTCTGATTATTCAACTGGATTACTGGACATTCACGGCTACCTCACTGTTAATAACTATATATATATATATATATATATATATATATATATATATATATATATATATAAAACTGGCTGACTCATTCCTATGGAAGTTTTGACATGCAAATTTGATAAACTATTCCATGACTATTGCAAAAAAGAAACCTATAAAACTTACAGACTCACACCCAGGGGGGTTTGTTCATTGCTCTGTCTGTCTGTCTATCTATCTATCTAATTCGCAGTTACAGCCCAATACATGACAGAATGATTTCAATTTGAATTCAAGGCAAGCCATTTAACATCACTGTGATCCAAGTCTATGGATCAACCATGGATGTTGAAGAGGCTGAAGTTGTCCAGTTCTATGAACATATTTAACACTCCATAGATATATCACCAAGAAAAGTTGTTACTATGATCATAGGAGATTGTAATTCCAAAGTAGGGAATCAAAAGATACCTGGAATGACTGGCAAGTTTGGCCTTAGAGTACAAAATGAAGCAGGTCAGAGATTAGTAGAATTTTGTGAAGATCATAGCAAATACCCTCTTCCAACAGACTCCGAGATGACTCTACACACTGACATCACCAGATGGACATTACACATGGACATCACCAGATGGACAATATAGAAATCATACTGACTAAATACTTTGTAGCCAAAGATGGAGGAACTCTATACATTCACCAGCTGACCTCGGCTCAGACCATGAGGTTCATATTTCAAAGTTGAGAATAAAACTAAAGAAAAGAGGGAACATTATCAGACCAAGAAGATATAAACTAAATTCTATCCCCTAGGGTGCAGTGGAGGTAAAGATTAGATTTTAAAAGATTAGACTTGAAAGAAGGAATGTCTGAAAGACTTTGGAATGAAGTTTGCGACATTAGTCAGGAAACAGCAAAGAATATACCCAATAGAAAGAAAACTAAGAAGGCAAAGTGACTATTCAATGAGGCTTTAAAAGTAACCCAGGAAAGAAGGAAAACAAAAAGGTAGTGAATATAAGAAAACATTTAATGCAGAATTCCAGAGGTTAGCAAGAAGAGATAAGGAGACATTCTATAATGAACAATGTAAAGAGCTAGAAGAAGATAACTGAATGAGAAAGTCAATAGATCTCTTCAAGAAAATTAGGGATCTCAAAAGAACCTTTCACGCCAAAGAGGTAGGAACTTAACAGAAGCAGAGGTGGTCAGAATACACTCATAAATGTAGGATGATTTGGTGAGAACAAGGCTGCAGGAGTTGATGGAATCCCAGCTAAACTATTAAATCTCCTACAATATGATGCTGTGAAAGTGTTGCTTTCAATATGCCAACAAATTTGAAAAAACTCAAAAGTGGCCAGTAAACTTGAAAAGGTCAGTCTTCATCCCAAACCCAAAAAAGACAGTGCCAAAGAGTGCTAAAATTATCGAACAATTACACTAATTTGACATGACAGCAAGGTAATGTTTAAGATCCTGAAAGCTCAACTCCAACAATATATGGACCGGGAACTACCAGATGTGCATGCTTGGTTCTGAAGTGTAAGAGGAACAAAAGTTCTTAAAGATATGGGAGTACCAGATCATCTCATCCACCTCCTGAAAAATCTGTATGTGGACCGAAAATGGAACAGAATGGTTTAAGATCGGGAAAGTTGTTCGACAAGGTTGTATATTGTCACCTTATTTATTGAGAATAGATGGGGGCAGTAGCCATGAAATTCAAAGACTATTAACACTTGTCTGCATAGTTTGATCTATGGTATTCCCATTAGTAACATACAAGTGTTAGAGCTGGACCAAAAAGAAGGCTGAATGCCATAGTATTGATGCATTTAAAATGTGATGTTGACTAAAACTGCTTAGAGTCCTTTGGACTGCAAGAAGATCCAATAAATCAGTACTTCAGGAAATCAAGACAAACTGTTCAATAGAATGTATAATTATGAGACTGAATCTCAAATATTTTGGCCACATCATGAGAGGAATACATAGAGAAGACTCTGATTCTAGGAGCATGAAGAAGGGGGAAGAGTGAGGGAGGAAGAGGTGGAGATGGAAAGATGAAGTAATTGAATCAATGAACATGAGCTTGATGGAGCTCTGCGGGGCAGTGGCTGACAGATGTGCTTAGCATGCTATGGTTCATAGTGTCATGAAGTATTGGACATGACTAAACAGCAACAAACATGTTGGTCCCTTTGGAACTCATGGTATATTCCACTATAAAAATTGGTGTCATTATGACCGCCCATGGCAACTAAAATTAACCCTGTTACTATGGGGGTCCTTACAAGCAACATTGAAGTGCCCACTTATCAAGTGTGAGGACCAGGGCATCTATGATCTTCACTAGAGAGAGTCAAAAGGATAGGCAATGTATATTTCTCCACCTTACTCGTCTAACTTTTTTTATTTTATCTAAGGATTTATGTAAGTTTTTTTTAAATGTATTTAGAGTTAGGCACCATGTGGGTCCTATGGGGGAGAGTTAGATTCCATGGGGTCCAATATAGACCTCTGTGGTAGTGGTAGAAAGGTTGCCATTGAGGACCCTAATTTAGATGGTTAATTTTAGGTGCCATGGGGGTCATAATGACCCCTCTGGTTACAGTATAATATACCAGAGGGTCTGTAGAGTCCCCCATGTTATAGGGGTTAATATTAGATACTATAGAGTCCATAGAGACCCCCATGTTAAAGGGATAATATTTGGTGCCAGGGGGATCCATAAGGACTCCCATGGTAATATTTTAGATGGAGGAATCCCAGGAGATACCCAGGCTCATAGGAGGCAGCTGGTATTGAGGGGGGATATCCCTGGCTCATAGGAAAAGCAGCATAACCACTTAATTGTGTTGGATTTGAGCAACAAGTATTTGAAGCATCAAGGCTTCTCTGTGTTATTTCTCTGCCTTTATGGAGGGTTGAAAGTACCCATAGGTTTTTTTTACATTTTGGGCAGTCATTATATAGAGCAATGATAAATTGCCCTGATATTTTTAAAAGTTGAGATTGTACAACTTTTATAAAATCAAGTTGTGTACAGTATCATAAAAAAACATGGCCTTTTCATTGTCTCGTAAGTCAAATGATGGTGAGAAGAATGAGCTTTTGCAAGAAGTCATTAGCTTAGTTACTTTTTGATGTCTGCACACTCATTCCTCTCAACATCATATGGTCTCAATGGTAGTTTACTTTAAACTTTTTTGTAAACATCGTAATAAAGTAATCTCTAGAATAACCACTAGAGATGTCACGAATAGTTCGCATGTGGACTGTTCCCAGCGAACATAGCATGTTCGCGGCGAACTGCGAACATATGCGATGTTCGATCCGCCCCTATACTTTATCATTGAGCAAACTTTGACCCTGCAACTCACAGTCAGCAGACACATTCCAGCCAATCAGCAGCATACACTCCCTTCCAGAGCCTTTTACCTCATGGACAGCAGCCATTTTGGAATCATAACTAACTTGCAGTCTTACTGAGAGGAGGCTGAGTGTAGGTGATACTGCATCAATAGGGAAAACCATAGCTACGCTACTGTACACAGTGTGCAATACAGTCCTGAAGGACTCTTGATATCTGCTGCAAGGACACCCCTGTGTCTCTTCCCCCCCTTATCATCATCCTCCCCTCACCTTAGCACCCAACCCTAACACCCCTAAAACTTATCCATAACACCCATCAACCTAACACCTAACCCTAACACCCTCACACTTATCCCTAAGACGTAACACCCCTCACACTTATTCCTAACATGCCTCTCCCTAACACCCCTTACACTTATCCTTAACACCCTCACCCTAACACCTAACCCTAATACCCCCTTACACTTATCCCTGAAAGCCCTTACCCTAACACCTAACCCTAACACCCCTCACACTTATCCCTAACACCCCTCACACTTATCCCCAACACCTAACCCTAACATCCCTCACCCTAACCCCTCACACTTATCCCTAACACCCCTCACCCTAACACCTAACCCTAACACCCCTCACACTTATCCCTAACACCCCTTACCCTAACACCTAACCCTAACACCCATCACACTTATCCCTCACACCTCACCCTAACACCCCTCACACTTATCCCTAACACCGCCCACACCCTAACCCTAACACCCCTCACACTTATCCCTAACACCTAACCCTAACATCCCTCACCCTAACACCCCCGACACTTATCCCTAACACCCCTCACCCTAACACCCAACCCTAACACCCCTCACACTAATCCCTAACACCCCTTACACTAACACCCCCCACATTTATCCCTAACACCCCTCACCCTAACACCTAACCCTAACCCCCCTCATTCTTATCCCTAACACCCCTTACACTAACACCCCTCACACTTATCCCTATCACCCCTCACCCTAACACCTAACCCTAATACCTCCTTACACTTATCCCTAACATCCCTCACCCTAACACCCCCCACACTTATCCCTAACACCCCTCACCCTAACACCTAACCCTAACACCCCTCACACTTATCCCTAACACCCCTTACACTAACACCCCTCACACTTATCCCTAACACCCCTCACCCTAACACCTAACCCTAATACCCCCTTACACTTATCCCTAACAGCCCTTACCCTAACGCCTAACCCTAACATCCCTTACCCTAACACCCATCACACTTATCCCTAACACCCCTCACACTTATCCCTAACACCCCTTACCCTAACCCTAACACCCCTCACACTTATCCTTAACACCTAACCCTAACATCCCTCACCCTAACACCCCCCACACTTATCCCTAACATCCCTCACCCGAACACCTAACCCTAATACCCGCTTACACTTATCCCTAACAGCCCTTACCCTAACACCTAACCCTAACATCCCTTACCCTAACACCCCTCACACTTATCCATAACACCCATCAACCTAACACCTAACCCTAACATTCTCACACTTATCCCTAAGACCTAACACCCCTCACACTTATCCATAACACCCATCAACCTAACACCTAACCCTAACATTCTCACACTTATCCCTAAGACCTAACACCCCTCACACTTATTCCTAACATGCCTTACCCTAACACCCCTTACACTTATCCCTAACACCCCTCACGCTAACACAACTCACACTTAGCCCTAACACCACTCACCCTAACACCTAACCCCCTCACCCTTATCCCTAACACCCCTTACACTTATCCCTGTGTCTCTTCCCCCCCTTATCATCAAGGGAGGGGGGAGGATGATGAGGGAGGTGGGAAGAGACACAGGGGAGGATGATGAGGGAGGGGGAAACAGACACAGGGGAGGATGATGAGGGAGGGGGTAAAGAGATACAGGGGAAGATGACGAGGGAGGGGGAAAAGAGACACAGGGGAGGATGATGAGGGAGGGGGGAAAGACACAGGGGAGGATGACGATGGAGGGGGAAGAGACACAGGGGAGGATGATGATGGAGGGGGTAAAGAGATACAGGGGAGGATGATGAGGGAGGTGGGAGGATGATGAGGGAGGGGGGATGAGACACAGGGGAGGATGATGATGGAGGGTTATTTATGCCCTTTATGGATTAAAACCAGACTCTGCATCAACTATGTAATTTTCCATGGGAGTTTTGACATGGATCCCCCTCCGGCATGCCACACTCCAGGTGTTAGTCCCCTTAAAACAACTTTTCCATCACTATTGTGGCCAGAAAGAGTCCCTGTGGGTTATAAAATCCGTCTGCCCATTGAAGTCTATAACGGTTCGCCAACATTTGCGGCGGTTCACGTTCGCGGTTCGCGAACCGAAAATTTTATGTTCGCGACATCACTAATAACCACACTAGAAAGACACTATCATTGCATTTTACAGTTAATTTAGCATATCACAGTCTCAAGACAAAGCAAAATACATATAAAAGGACCACTTTAGTGGTGTTATGAAGGTCTCGCTAAATAATAGATAGATAGTGCTTGGTAAGAAAAAAAAAAACTTTTATTACACTTTTATCATGTATTTAAACAATTCATTGCTATTTTTTAAATCATGTCTCCAGGCTATATAAACGCCTGAATGAAGTATTGTGTCTGGAGTTGAGCCACCTAGGAGTCAGACTATCTAAACTGGCATACTGTAACTGCTGTATGATCACATGTATTTACTAGAAAAGGTGTTTGTGTACATGGCTAGCAGCTCAGGTTACACTGATCCCTGCTACTAATGTGTATTTCAGAGAGTTGTTTTAAATTTGACACTTGCCCCTGGGGCGGGTCTTCTCCAGAAATTCATTGGGAGGAGACATCCAGATCTTATACAGACTGAAGGTAAATTGAAAAAGTAATTGTTAAAATGCAAAGTAAAGTCTGCCTTATCTAATTATTCTTTAGAGATCCCCTAAGAAGACCATTAAAGTAGTCCTTTAAGAGTGGGAATGTATCTATATATTTCTTATCATTTTTATGTTTGTAATACAAATTTATAGAACATGATTGTCAAAATGTTGATTTATTTTACACATTTAGAATGTGTAATTATTTATCAGAAGCAAAATAGAAACAAATAAAGTGTAATGTGGCATGAGACAATCCTGCTGATTTCTAAAAACGGAAAAGTGGCAACTATTTGGCAAGAATCCTCAAGAAGCTGTAAAGAGATGCATAGGGCTATACATTTTTCCCATAAGGATTGGAGAAAATTGAAGCATAGCAAACTACATTGCAGCCCCTCTGATGCTTAGTGATGCATCCCCAATGTCTTGGTTACACAAGATGCTAAATTATTTTAATAAGTAAATAGATACTTTTTTTCCCAATTACGTGTGTTTAAATACAAATTAAATAAATATTATTATTTTTAATTATTATTATATTTTTTTCTGAGAAAGCATGAAAGATACAATTAAACTAGAATATAGAATTTCGGATATATGCCTAGAATTTTAACACCAATGAACGTCATTATTGTAATTAAAACTACTGTATTCAATAAATGGACACATCAGTAATTTTAAAGGGTAATGAGAAGCCCAGCTTGTTATGCAGGTTGAATCCATCTAAATGCTCACTACAAGATGTTTTAGTCTTTAATCCATCTATTACAAATCACTGTTTGCTTTTAGGTTGTCATTTGCTGGAAGAGTCAGAAACCTTGGCAAATGCTATTATTTGCATTGATGTTTCAATTGATTAAACTGTTAATCTCTCATGTAACCCCTAATTATTTATCTATTTATTATGAGCTTTATTTCTTTAAATCTCCTAAATGATTCTTCCTGGTGAACAAGACTTGGGTCTTGCTGCCCACTCAGCTACATTGTTAAAGTCGTGGTGACGCCCCATAACAACAACTTGCTAGTTTAGCATGGAATATGTTAGCTTGCTACAAATAAAGGATAATAATAATAATAGTTTATATATAATTTTTTTTATTCTGTTTTTTTTTAAATGCAGTTATCTTCATTCAGAAAACGATAATGTTGATTTTTTTATAAATATGCAGCATTATTAAATTGCGATTTGGCCAATTGAATAGGGCTCTAAATAAGCACAGAGCATATTTTTTACAGAAGTTTTTAGTTAGTGAAGACCTTGCTTTTGGATAGAAGTTCACTAACTAAATATTTCTGTAAAAAAAATATGCTCTGTGCTTATATAGAGCCCTATTCAATTGGCTGAATCGCAATTTAATAAGGCTGATAATATGTAAACTCAGGCACCCATGGAATGAGGCTCAAATGGGGCAGTGAGTTCTCCTAATACCAGTACAAGTATCCCAGATCCCAAATGAAGTTTTAATTTGCATATAGTTTTTTCTCTGTTGTGAGAACTGCTAAATTTGATTTTCCCTTAACTAGCATAAGCAAAACATAACCTTTCCCCTCTGAAAACTTTGCAGTACTTGTTGTTTTTGCAAAGAGAGAAAGTTAGCAAAATCTTCTGGGTAATGAGTTATTGTGGGGTGAGGAGGTGTAACATGAATGCCACCCAACCACAGCTGATAAGATGATTGTTGCCAAAGTAAACTGATTGATCTGTATGTCTATTTACTAATTTATATTTGAAATTAATTTAGGCCTGACTCATTGCCAGAGCTGCACACACTTGCTTGATAGTCTTAAAGGGTGGAGAAAAAGCTTGTTGGTACCATGATAAATGTTTGAAAGTACAGTATGCTTAAGATTGAATGTTTTTTTTTTTTAATAATTCAATAGAAATTTTATTACTGACCAATGTCTCATAAAAAAAAAACTTTCTTTTGTTCTTCAAGCATTATAGTGGACCTTTAACTACCGGAAATGAATGGAAGAGATAGGCCAATTTTGTGAGGGGCAGGGTTTTTGCTACTAGACGCTCATAGAAGGATCATCAGCAGGAGCATCAGGAACACATGATCAGTATAACCAGTACAATCTGTTCTTCAGTGGAATTGAAAAGGCCAAGGAGACCAATCCCACCCACATACTTCATCTGGTTCATCTATCCACTTCTTCTAGGGTAGCAGCATCAGTAAAGTGATTATAGCCCCTTCCCTCAAAGAAACACACCATTTCTGTGTGCCCCAGATAGTGCATAAACTTTATTTTTTCTGGTAAATCATTTTATACAGTTTTTGTCCGAATGTGCAGTAGGCCACTCCCTTAAAAAAACACAAGTTTCACACCTTCTGCCGCTTCTAATTATCCCCTACTTGGGTTGGGAATGGCTCCAAGGATGCGGTGTTAGCCTGTCTATTTCCCAAACTAGGTGCCGAGGAGTCTAGAGCTCCAGCTATCTGCTACCTCTGATCAAAATCTGGATACCGCAGGGGTTGATAATATAATGTGAGCCCTGGAACCAGAATGTCTGAGCGGCGGATTGGAATCTAAAATGAGTATGGGAATATTTTTATTAGCTTAATGCAATAGTTGCACCTAAATAATATTTTACAACCATAATAATGGCCCAAAAAATGGAAATGGACCCAGAAAACTCAAGGCTCAAATGGCCTGGTGGAAAGGGACCTTAAGGGTCCAGGTATACAACCAGAGCTTGGGGAAAAACATCACACAACATAACAAATCAACAAGTAGTAAAGTCTTTCACAAGGTCCTTACTCACTAAATATCATCTTCTTTCTGACCTCACCCGGATGGCAAGTATAATACATTTTCATGTATAATTTATTTTCTTCAGGGGTTAAATATTAAACTATTATTTTGTTTTCACAATGATACAGAGTAAACAAATGTAACTACAATGCTTTGTACGGATCTGGGTACTGAATCCTGCCCAAAATGGCTCATATATATATTTTCTCCATTAACAAATTTCTAATTGTGAGAATTGGTATGTATGTAATAGTTTTCTGTATCTTGGCCTTACAGTTTTCCTTTTTCTTTATGTGTCTTACAATATTAACTTAGTTTTTATTGTAAGAGACCTCATTATGATAAGTAAGAATGACCAAGGCCCCCCACCCTTTAGCTAGATAAACATTATGGTTCTTGTGCTGGGTATACATATATAAGCTATTAGGTAGATCTTTTTCTCCTAGTAAGAATAGTGTTTAAACTCTTGTCATCCACTTTTACTGGACAAATACAGTTAAAACCCCACTAGAAAAAAATCACAAACTGATATTTTTGCTTGCACCAAAGTACATAATCATTTGAAGGCGCTTGTATTTTCTGGTAATTTAGAGCCTACAGTAACAAACATAACGTTTTAATGATTCATGATTTTGAGACCCCCATCCAACAGTGTCATTTTCTTATATATATATATTCTTATCACATTCCTTGATCTGCTGTTTTTGTTATGGTTATTCTCCACACATTACCATTTGATAATTAGCTCATGTACAAGCATCTCTTGAGAAAATTAACAGATTATTCCTGATTTCTCTTCATCACAAACCTTTCTAAAAAGGCTTACTGTGGATTTTCTGAAAAGCTCTTATTCACACCCATAATCTTTCCAACCATATGAGATAAATATAAAATTTTAGCCTTGTGGCTTTTGTTTTATGCCATTCATGCTTTATTTTTTTAATACTGTGGTGTAATTTTTGTTTTCCAAAATAATGACAAAGTAAGAACCAACATTTCCTAAAAAAGCACTATTAGGGAATTAGAAAATGAACTAGTATTAGTATATTGTACATTCAAATGTATTCTCAATATTCTTGTTTGGGTAATGCCGAACACTATTCATTTGTTGCCGAATCTGCTCTTCCACATGGTCAGATTTCTGGTTTTCTGTTATGACCACCAGATTTGGGAACCACGCTCTCCCCAAATCTCTCTCTAGGCCGTGCCTTTTGCGTTCTATATCTCAGAGCCTAAACAGACAATTCCTGATCAGCACATCATTTCTAAAGAGACAGGCACCATCAGATCCCTTTTTTAGGATCTAAGAACTACACACCATGTACCTTTTACTAGTACAACCAGAATCTCTTTATTTTTGCCTACATTTTACAGATATAGCAAAAAGACAATTAAAACCTCTTTCCCTCAAGCCTAACCCCTCCTCTTGTGGTCAATAGATTGTTACACCCTCACCACCTGGGAGATGTCTATTCCATGATACATCCCCAAACTCTTAGTTGCTAGATCTCATCTTACAGGGTTATAAAACTAAACTTCCTCCTTTGAGACTCAATTCAGGGATCTATGCATGGCTGCCTCTCAAAGCCATATACATTCTTTAGAATCTTTAACCCTTTGTATATTAACCATACTATCTAAGCATAGCCTAACACAGATACAGTACATTATTTTAATGTTAATCAATGACAGTACTATATGCACTTATTACATCCATGATATAGCTACATGTATGCATTACTCCCATGATATAACTGATAAGCAAGTCGCTAGCACCTTCAAAACACACATATAATAACTGATTAACCCCAAACAATCGATCCATTCCAGCTTATCATCATGAGTGCTGGATTCAAGAGCTAAATTGGACCCAGGAGCTATAATCAAATTAGACCTAAAGGGTCTCAGGACTCAGAATCTAAAGAAACGTCTTGGACATGTAGAAGTATTAGACTCAGGTGCTAGATTCTGAGAGTTGCCTTAAGATTGTTAATTAAAGATAAACACTATTGCTACTATACATTACAAAATAGTCAGAGAGAAAATTGTACATATTTTTTAAGCTAAAAACCAAATTAAATTTGCTCAGTCAGAGATAAAACTAGCCTTAATAGGTTAGTTCTATGGACATGATAACCCACTCTGAGAGCAACCTCTTTTGGCCACTTGTACCCTTCACAGGAGTTCCCTGCTGGTCCAGTGGTTAGGATTCAGTGTTTTCACAGATGTCGACCTGGGTTCAGTTACAGTCAGGGAACAAAGAGGTCACACCACCCTGAAGCCAAGCAGGGTTCGGCCTGGTCAATACTGAGATGTTAGTCCACCTTGGAATACCAGGAGCTGTATGCTGTGTGTCACTGGAGAAGGAACTGGCAACCCACTCCAGTATCTCTGCCATGAATAACAAGTGGATCCGCATGTCCATGGACATAAAAATGTTCTGGTGTGTTACGGTCCATAAGGTCACAGAGAGTCGGAAACAACTGAATGATCTCACTCAATAGAGTGGCCCAGCTCAAGAACACCAAGCAATTCTACCCTGAACAGGAAAAGCAGCAAACCCCAGACATACAAACCCCAGACATACATTTCCGCCATCATTGGGCCTCATCAGTTAGCTGTAGCTGAATTCCCAAAGGCACACTAAGCAAGGAGTTCACACCTGGAGCCTCCTTTCACCCTTAGGGAGAAAAAGCACCAAGGATCATTTGAACAAACAAAAATTATATTATATTTATATTATATGAACGCACCAAGTGGCTAAAAGAGGTGCTCTCATGCCCGTAGAGCTAAACTATTAATGTTAGTTTGTTCTTTGAAGCTGAATGAATTAAGATTCAAAATAGATAAGAAAGTTGAAGACTTTTTTTATTTTTATTTTGGTTGGCATTTGATGTGTAAAGAGTTCTTGAAATGTATGTTTATGGATTGGCAACCCTTGGTAGCACATGGGTTAAGTAGTAAACAGCATAACTTTGCATTTAACCGAGCATACCAGTTTGGGAAGCTAAAGAGAAGAAGCTAAGGTTGATTTAGGTAAGCTAAAGATTAATCTTTCTGGATTGTTCACAATCGATTCCAGTGGTTTTATGGTGACCTTCAGTGAAATAGCAGAGGACTTTGCTGCAATCAATCTTGAGAAGTGCATGTCTCTGAATAAAAATCATTCCAGACTCTTCTGTAGTAGTTTTTGCATCAGATAAATGTAAATAGAAAATACATTATCATCGGCTTGTGACATTTAATGCAATAAATGAGAGAAAGAGATATCTGTGGACATGAAATCATATAATGTTTTGTGATGCTGGCGGTAAACTCAGTTAAAAGTTTCTTAACAAGTTTGGTTAAAATTGAGGTTTATGTTTTATATTTAGTCCTATATTGTCTATGTAAACTGCTAAAGTGCTCCATTTTACATATATTGGAATGTAGTTTAACCCTTTTAGTGCAAGGGTTAACAAGACTTTCCTTACCCAGTAGGCCACACGTATTTGCAACATTTTGCTTTGCATCTATTTAGACACAGATCCTTTGAGCTTACACACACATATATATATATACATATATGTGTTGTTCTTCAGTCTTTCAGTAGTGTTCGACTCTCTGTGACCAATTGGACGCAGCATGTCAGGCACATCTGTCTGTGTTTCAGGCTGTGCTTGTCCATATGGTTTTCATGGCAAGAAAATACTGGCGTGGGTTGCCAGTTCCTTTTCCAGTAGAACGTGATTTGTCTGACCTCTCTGCTATAACCTGCCCATCTTGGGTGACCCTACATGGTTTAGCTCACAGCTTCATTGAGGTACACAAGCCCCTTTGCCATGACAAGGTAGCGTTCCAGAAGGGATATATATATATACTATATATATACTGTCTTCCTTATGTTTTATATATGATATATATATATATATGCACATATACATATATATATATATATATATATATATATATATATATATATATATATATTTATTGTGACCAGGATGGCCGTGTAGAGCAGTGCTTTCTTGAGTTAGAAATGGATACCTTCTGGTGAGGCAGCAAACATGTTTATTATGAAATAACAAAAACAAACAGGAGCAGTAACTCTGCTTAAATAACGAAAATAAACATCTACATATACGGACTGACTGTGACACAGGAACGCCCTGACTATACCTGTGCAGATTACCTGCAACAGGGACAAAAAGACTACACCCCGGTGTCTTCAGGACGGAGCTCCCACTCCGTCGTACTCGGGAAGGAGTAATTTCATAGGAATAGCGCCACCTAGTGGCAAGGACAAAGACAGTCTTTTAATAATTATAATTTATCACCTTGTGGCGAGGATACAAATAGTCACCGACTATTGCTATATTGCCACCTTGTGGTCAGGATACAAATAGTCTCTGGTTATTGAAAGATTGCCACCTTTTGGCCAGGATACAAATAGTCTCTGACTATTGCTATATTGCCACCTTGTGGCCAGGATACAAATAGTCTCTGGTTATTGAAAGATTGCCACCTTGTGGCCAGGATACAAATAGTCTCCGACTATTGCTATATTGCCACCTTGTGGCCAGGATACAAACAGTCTCTTGTATATCGGTAGTCTTTTCCACGTTTCTACATCAGTAGCCGTGGATGAAGCATAGGGCCCGCCCGTCTCTCCTGTATGCTTCACCCCAGGGACCCTTTGATACAGCAGTATTAAATTATTGCATATGTACCGGTCAAACACTCAGCAACTTCCCTGGGACATAATCGGTCTGGTACCTACAAACAGGGCCTCTGTCAGTTCCACACTCAGCAACTTCCCTGGGGCATAATCAGTCTGGTACCTTTCAGCTCCAAGAAACTGCAGGATCTCACTCACCTCATTGCTTCTCCAAACGATTCACCTTGGTCATCCCCGCAGCAATTCAGGCAGCTGTCAGTCCGCTCAACTAGCTGTACTTTACAGGATCCTTCCAGCTTGTCTCCTAGGCAAGGCCCCAGCTTCTGGCTTCAGCTTCCAAACTACTCAGGACAGAGCCTAATCAGCAGCACAACCGTCCCCCTCACTCTGGCTTCCTGGGGTTTTTATAGTGAAGCACTGGACCAGGTGAATTTAAGTGTTTTAACTCCCTGAGAGCTGGATACAAGGAGCAGTTCAGCCTATGGCTTACATAACGGCCCTCAATAATCTGTCCCCGGCTCCTTACATTTTCACACATCCCCCCCTCAGCTCAACGACAGGGGAGTGAGCGTCCGCCGAGAGGCAGTGGATCCGGGAGAGGGCATCAGCGTTGCCCTGGAGAGTTCCTGCCCTATGAATCAGGTCGAAACTGAAGGGCTGCAGGGATAAGAACCATCTCATCACTCTGGCATTTGCTCGTTTGTTCCGGTGCATCCACTGCAGGGGAGCGTGGTCCGAGATCAAAGTGAAGCTCCTTCCCAAGAGGTAGAATCATAGTGAATCCACGGCCCACTTTAATGCCAAGCACTCCTTCTCCACCACGGAGTACTTTCGTTCTCTCGGCAGCAGTTTTCGGCTGAGATAGAGCGCAGGGTGTTCCTCTCCATCCAGCACCTGTGATAATACGGCCCCCAACCCTACCTCAGAGGCGTCAGTCTGCAGCACAAATCGTTGGTCGAAGTCGGGTGCTATTAAGACTGGCTTCTTACATAGTACTGACCGAAGGGTATCAAAGGCTGCATCAGCCTCCGGTTTCCATCTCAACGTATCTGGGAGTTTAGCCTTGGTAAGGTCAGTTAGGGTAGCTGCCAAGGTTGCAAAGTCTGGGATGAATCTGCCATAGTATCCGATCAGACCCAAAAAGGCTTGTATCTGCCTCTTCCGTAGAGGTTTTGGCCAAGCCCGTATGGCTTTAACTTTATTCAGTTGAGGCCGAACTAATCCACGACCTACAACATACCAGAGGTACTTTACCTCTGTTTTACCAAGGTTGCACTTTGCAGGATTTACTGTCAGTCCCACCTGCCGAAGGGTTTTAAGGACTCTTTTGAGTTTTTCCACATGGGTATCCCAATCAGGGGTATATATGACGATGTCATCTAAGTATGCCACTGCGTAGCTACGGTAAGGGTCGCAGAAGTTTGTCCATTAATCGTTGGAAGGTGGCCGGGGCACCATGCAACCCAAATGGCATCACGTTATAGTGAAACAGTCCCTCCGGTGTACAGAGTTCTGTCTTCTCCTTGGCAGACCTGGCTAGGGGTACCTGCCAGTACCCTTTCATGAGATCCTACGTGGACAAAAATCGGGCTTTGCCCAAGTTATCCACCAACTCATCAATCCGGGGAAGTGGGTAAGCATCCCATTGGGATATGGCATTCAGTTTCCTGAAATCGCTGCAAAACCGTGTGCTCCCATCAGGCTTGGGTATGAGGACAATGGGACTGCACCAATCACTGGATGACTCCTCAATTATTCCAGCTTGCAGCATCTTCTGTGCTTCATTTCTTATTTCTTCCCTTTTTGCTTTTGGTATCCGATATGGTTTAACCCTTACTTTAACGCCTGGTGCTGTAATGATATCATGACAAACCACTGTGGTCCTCCCTGGATATACTGAAAAAACGTCCTGATGACGGGTAATCATCTGTAGCACTTCTGCCTTCTGTAGAGGAGACAATTTGGTGGAGATTGGTTTGTCTGCAACGGGTTCCTCCAACTCAAAAATCGGGGAGGCAAAACTTACTTCGGCTTCTCTCTCTCTCCAGGCCTTTAATACATTTATATGGTAAATCTGCTCAGTTTTCAGGCGATCTGGTTGTTTGATTTTATAATTTACATCTCCAATGGCTTCTATGACCTCATAAGGACCCTGCCATCGGGCCAGTAGCTTACTCTCAGCAGTAGGGACTAACACCATTACCCAATCTCCGGTCTGAAACTTCCGAACTTGAGCGATGCGGTCATAATATGTCTTCTGTTTAACCTGGGCCCGTTTTTCCCTGACTAAGGGTATGACTTGGGCCATTCTTTCTTTTAGGCTTTGGACATATTCAATAATATTCTGCCCAGGCACTCTTTGCTCTTCCCATTCTTCTTTGACTGTGTCTAGGAGACCCGTAGGATGCCGTCCATACAGGAGCTGGAAGGGTGAAAACCCGGTGGAGGCCTGAGGTACTTCTCGTATGGCGAACAGAAGGCAGGGGAGCAGCAGATCCCAATTTTTTCCATTGCGGTCAACAACCTTCCGTATCATACTTTTTAGGGTGCGGTTGAATCTTTCGACCAGTCCGTCTGTTTGGGGATGATAGACCGAGGTCCGCAGGGTTGGGATATGCAGCAGTCTGCACAATTCAGACATGAGTTTGGAGACAAAAGGAGTGCTTTGGTCAGTGAGTATCTCTTCCGGAATGCCTACTCTAGAGAACAAGAGAAAGAGTTCTTTGGCCACGCTCTTCGAGCTTGCCATGCGTAATGGGAAAGCTTTGGGGTACCTGGTCGCATAATCTAAGATTACCAGGATATACTGATGACCCCTGGAGGTTTTCTCAAGTGGCCCTACTAGGTCCATGGCAATTCTTTGGAAGGGTTCATCTATGATGGGTAGTGGTACCAGAGGAGCCCTCAGGCTGGGTTTTGGGCTTGTCAGTTGGCAGTCAGGACACAAAAAGCAATATCTTCTTACTTCCTCGTATATCCCGGGCCAATAAAATCTTTTTAAGATACGTGCCATGGTTTTGTCTACACCTAGGTGACCCCCCAGGAGTTGGCTGTGAGACAAGTCCATGATTTTCCTTCAGAAATTCTGGGGTGTGAGCAACTGCTCCACTACCTCCTCAGCAGTCTTTATAACTCGGTATAGGAGGTCATTTCGGATTATGAAGTATGGACTTGTGGGATGTTCTCTTCCTGGTACCCAGATACCATTTACCTCTGCGGCCTCTTCCCGTATTTTCATTAACAGGGGGTCATTTGCTTGGCTTCGGACAAAATTTTCTGTCTTCCCTATTGGGGCAATCTCCTCTACTGCTGGGTTTTCACTCCCAGGGAGGCTTGGGTCACTTGCCGTAATTTCTCTTTTGGTCCCTTCATTGGGTCTGTCCTGAGAGGCTGCTAGGACTTCCTCTTGGATCTGTTTGTTTTTATACGCTGCTCCTAATCTTTTCTGTTTTCTTCTTTCTTTTCTCGATTTCTTTTTTTGTCGGGAAGAGAACAGATCAGGATCATCAAATGGGAATGTTTCTCCAAGCTCTCCTGCGGAGCTGACCTGTATATTCTGGCTGTTCACCTTAATCTGATGGGATTTCATCTGGAGCAGACCGTCGGAGTGAGGGAAGTCTCGTCCCAAGACCACCGGATATGGGAGTCTAGGAACCACGGGGCCTGTCATGTTTGCTCTGATCCCTTGTACCTCTATGTGAAATGTCTGGGTGGGATAAGTCATGACTGTGCCATGTACACAGGCGATGCCCATTTTCTTCCCCGTTCTTGTGCTGAGGGAGACCCTGCTTCTTCCGGATATTAAAGTGACTGCACTCCCAGAGTCTATTAGGCCTCGGACCTTCCTCCCGTTTAGTAGGACTTCCGTTGTAAAACGGTGTACTGGTTCTGTTAGGCCTACAAGTGTTATAAGGTCACATCGAGGCTGTTTGAGTCCGAGCTCACATTGCAGGGGTACCTCAGGATTTGGGCATTTCGCGGCTATATGACCAGGCTCTCCGCAATGAAAGCACTTGAACCTGCTTCCAAATGTTCTTTGTCTTTCTATTGGGCTGTATGAGGGTCTTTCTTCTCCTCTCATCCCTCTGGGTTCCCTTTTATCGAGCCTTTGGACATCGTGTGGGGGTCCCCTGAAAGCGTCAGTTTCTCTCTCAGCAGGCCTCATTCTCTCAGATCGGATACTTCTCTCTTCTGGAGGTACATTCAGCCTGGGATTCTCAGATACTTCTCTAAAGGCCTGATATCATTCTGCCCAATCATTACCTCCATGGTGGTAGGGCCCACTTGACCAACCCAATCTCTCATCTCATTGGGTAAGGCCCTACAATAGCGATCCAGGACTAGGGTTTCCACTATTTGTGCAGGGGACTTCAATTCAGGGCATAACCATTTCCTGGTGATATGGAGGAGATTATATAGTTGTTGCCTGGCTGGTTGCTGGCCGGCAATATCTCCACTGATGATATCTTTGGGCCCTCACTGCAGGGTTCACTCCTTCGCGGGCTAGGATCTCCCTCCTAAGTACTGTATAGTCGGAGGCCTGGTCAGCCGTAAGATCATGATAGGCCTGCTGGGCGGTACCAATGAGGAATGGAGCAAGAATTTCGGCCCACTGGGCTTGAGGCCAAGCCTCACGCATTGCAATTCTCTCAAATGACAATAAATAAGTCTCTATGTCATCCTCTGGACTCAACTTGGGTAATCGGTGGCTGGCTCTAACTCCTGCATCAGGTTTTGGACCCACGGAAAGTTTTTCAAGAACGGCCTGGGTTTGGTTCACTTGAATGGCCAACAGTCTCTTGTTGAGCCACCGCTCCCATCATTAATGTCTTTATCAGATCCATCATGTTGAAGGCGGGGCAGTCCTTGAAACCAGGACAAAATAAGTAATCCCACTTCTGACACCAGTGTGACCAGGATGGCTGTGTAGAGCCGTGCTTTCTTGAGTTAGAAACAGATACTTTCTGGTGAGGCAGCAAACATGTTTATTATGAAATAACAAAAACAAACAGGAGCAGTAACTCTGCTTAAATAACGAAAATAAACATCGACATATACGGACTGACTGTGACACAGGAACGCCCTGACTATACCTGTGCAGCTTACCTGCAACAGGGACAAAAAGACTACACCCCGGTGTCTTCAGGACGGAGCTCCCCCTCCGTCGTACTCGGGAAGGAGTAATTTCGTAGGAATAGTGCCACCTAGTGGCAAGGACAAAGACAGTCTTTTAATAATTATAAATTGTCACCTTGTGGCCAGGTTATAAATAGTCTCCGACTATTGCTATATTGCCACCTTGTGGCTAGGATACAAATAGTCTCTGGTTATTGAAAGATTGCCACCTTGTGGCCAGGATACAAATAGTCTCCGACTATTGCTATATTGCCACCTTGTGGCCAGGATACAAATAGTCTCTGGTTATTGAAAGATTGCCACCTTGTGGCCAGGATACAAATAGTCTCCGACTATTGCTATATTGCCACCTTGTGGCCAGGATACAAACAGTCTCTTGTATATCGGTAGTCTTTTCCACGTTTCTACATCAGTAGCCGTGGATGAAGCATAGGGCCCGCCCGTCTCTCCCGTATGCTTCACCCCAGGGACCCTTTGATACACTTCCCTGGGGCATAATCAGTCTGGTACCTTCAAACAGGGCCTCTGTCAGTTCCACACTCAGCAACTTCCCTGAGGCATAATCAGTCTGGTACCTTTCAGCTCCAAGAAACCGCAGGATCTCACTCACCACATTGCTTCTCCAAACGATTCACCTTGGTCATCCCTGCAGCAATTCAGGCAGCTGTCAGTCCGCTCAACTAGCTGTACTTTACAGGCTCCTTCCAGCTTGTCTCCTAGGCTAGGCCCCAGCTTCTGGCTTTAGCTTCCAAACTACTCAGGACAGAGCCTAATCAGCAGCACACCCCTCCCCCTCACTCTGGCTTCTTGTGTTTTTTATAGTGAAGCACTGGACCAGGTGAGATAAGTGTTTTAACTCCCTGAGAGCTGGATACAAGGAGCATTTCAGCCTTTGGCTCACATAACGGCCCTCAATAATCTGTCCCCGGCTCCTTACATTCTCACAATATATATATCATATATAAAACATAATGAAGACAGTTATTGTAGCCCAGTAGGACACAATTTTAGCCAGAATGATCACTCCATCCAAACCTTAAAAGTCAAAATACTCAGAGGAAAATGTAAAAGCATCCAAGAGAGACTTAGCACTCTTAGTGAGGTGTTTGTCCAACAGGAAAGATATCACTGAGGACTACAGTGCTCTGCTTTTTTCTGTATATATTGATGTATATATGTTTCCTTTGCTATGTTGTGTTTATTCCCCATATATTTATTTACCTGATGATGTCAGATCCTGTTTCCACTATATCTGCATCTGCTGTTATTATTCAAACTGAGGGTCCCATCTCATGTAGTATTGCTTGAGACTTGATAAAGGGAGGTTAAGCCTCTCGAAAGCTCGTCATTATAATAAGATTTTTGTCCAATACAAAAGGTATCAAATTATATTGCAATACTCATTATTAATATATATATATATATATATATATATATATATATATATATATATATATATATATATATAGAATAATAATTACTAAATTACTAGATTACTGGACATTCACGGTTGTTTCACTCTTCAGTATATATATAGAATTCCAGAGGACAGCAAGAGGAGACAAGGAGACATTCTACAATGAGCGATGTAAAGAGATCGATAAGATAACACAATGGGTAAATCAAGAGATCTTTTCAAGAAAATTGGGAACATAAAAGGCACATTTCATAGCAAGTGGGCTTGATAAGACAAAAATCGTACTGACTTAACAGAAGAAGATCAGACAAAGAAGCGGTGGCAGGAATACACTGAAGATCTATACAGGAAGGATCTTAACAGTAATGATGACCTCAGCAGTTTGTCCAATAATCTGGAACCAGAACATCTTGGAGAGTGAAGTGAGATGGGCTCTAGCATGTCTTGCTGATAATAAGGTAGTAGGAGGTTATATAACCCCAATTGAACTATTCAAAATTATACAGGATGATAGTGTGTAAGTGTTACTTGCCTTATGCAAACACATTTGGAAAACTCAACAGTGGCCAATAGACTGGAAAAGGTCAGTCTACATCCCAATCCCAAACAAAGCAGTGCCAAAGAGTGCTCCAATTATCAAACAATTGCACTCATTTCAAATGCCAGCAAGGTAATGCTTAAGATTCTACAAGCTTGACTCCAAGAATATATGGACCAGGAACTACCAGATGTGCAAGTCGGGTTCTGCAGAGGAAGAGGCACAAGAGATCAACTTGCTAATGCATTCTGGATAATAGAGAAAACAAGAAAGCTCCAAAAAAACATCTATTTCATCTTCATAGACTATTCTAAAGCCTTTGACTGTGTGGATCACAACAAAATGTGGCATGTTCTTAAAGAGATGGAGGTACAAGATCATCTCATCCTGCTCCTAAAGAATCTGTATGTCGACTAAGAAGCCACAGTCAGAACCGAACATGGGACAACAGAATGGATCAAGATTGGAAAAGGAGTGCGACAAGGTTGTATATTGTCACCTTATTTATTCACCTTATACGCAGAGTACATCATGCGTAAGGCCGGACTGGATGAATCCAAAGCTGTAATCAATATTGCTGGAAGGAATATCAACAACATCAGATGCGCAGATGATACTACTCTGATGGTTAAAAGTGAGGAGGAACTAAAGGACTTAATGATGAGAATAAAAGAAGCTGGCCTGTTGCTCAACATTAAAAAGACGAAAATCATGGCAAATGGCAAACTCACTTCCTGGCAAATAGATGGGGAAGAAGTGGAGGCAGTGACAGATTTTATTTTCTTGGATCCAAGATCTCTGCAGATGATGACTGTAGTCATGAAATTAAAAAAAATGTTTACTTCTGGGGAGGAAAGCTATGGCAAGTTTGGACAAGCTAGTAGAATGTAAAGATATTAAACTAGCAAAAAGGTCTGCATAGTTTGAACTATGGTATTCCCAGTAGTAATATACGGAGGTGAGAGCTGGACCATGAAGAAGTCTGAGCGCTGTAAAATTGACGCCTTTGAATTGTGGTGTTGGAGAAGATTGCTTAAAGTCCTTTGGACTGCAAGAAGATCCAATAAATCAATACTTCAGGAAATCAAGACAAACTGTTCACTAGACGGTATGATCATGAGGCTGAAGCTCAAAAATATTGGCTATATCATAAGGCGGCAGGATTCCCTAGAAAAGACTCTGATGCTAAGAAAGATTGAAGGCACAAGAAGAAGGAGACGATGCAGAGATGGATAGAAGAGGTCACTGAAACAATTCACATTAACTTGATGGAGATCAGAGAGGCAGTGACTGACAGATGCACCTGGAGTGCTGTGGTCCATAGAGTCACAGAGAGTCGGACTCAACTAAACAACAACAAATATATATAGTAAATTATATATTGCTTTTTTAAGTAGAAGTTCAGCTTTCTACTAGTATATTTGTTATTGCGCTTCTATGTAAAATGAGAAACAAAAAAATCTAGTAATTAAGTACAAATTTTTTTTCTTTTATTCCACATTTAGTATTGGTTTTCGTATAAGTAGAATCAGTTGAAGTTTAGTTAATAACAAAAGCCCAGGATCTCCAGAGTAGACAGATTGGGTAATATTACATTTATTTCTGACTAAGACAGGTTATTAAAAGACAAGAGCATGAAAGGTTCTTCTAGACTTGATAAGGGAGTCATGCACATCTTGTACCTAAAAAGTTAGTATGTTGTTCCACATCAACAGTAACCAGTAAATGTACATATCTGACTTTCTCTCTGACCCATCCCCCACTCACCAACATCCCTCCCCCTATCTGCCACCCCCTCTTTTTCACCCTATCCCTCTTTTTCTCCCCCTCCATTTCTCCAGCCTGCCATCTCATCCCTCTCTCTCATTCCCCTCTCTCAACTACTCTCAGTCCCACCACCCTTCCACATCAGCCTCATTTTCCCCATTCACAATCTCTCTTAAAATCCCCATTTTCTCACCCCATTACCTGGACTATTCCTGAGATAATCGCTATTATTTATGTGGTATTATTATGTAAATAAGTTTAATTTGGATGCTAATCAACTGCTTTAATGTGCTAATTAGAATCACAATTAGCTGGTCTGTCCCTGTAGTGGCCAAAACACTAATCCCAAAGAAAACACTGAGAAGCCCATTAGCCGAAAATGCTTTATTTCTCAGTAATGATTCAGTGTAGGACAAAAGGACAATATACAGCCAGTTTTTAGCACATTCCTTTAGGAATTTTTATATTAAAATGTATTTATTGCACACATGAATTTTTTTTAAATGGTCAAGTGGAGAAGAAATATCAGGAGCATCAATTAATTTTGTAACATACTATTGTGCTGCAGAATTGTAATCTTACCAGCAGACACATCATTCCAGAGTGGGCTTCTCTGACTACAGAGTATGACAATGAATCGCTGGTGAAACGCCAACCCATCCATTTGATGTTGTCTGACTAATTATTATAGTGAATATGAACCTGTTTCATAGATAGGAATCGAAATGTGTTACTTAAAATCACATTTGAATATACAGCCTTATTCCTTATTCCTCTTCTATTAATAACTAGCGACTTGCCCTTCAAAAAATGACAGCAATAAAATTGTAAGGCAGGTAATGCTGTTTGGTTGAGACATTAATTTTGTTGGTGGTCCGAGATCCTTCGGCGCTCATTGCGAGGCTGTTGGTTCTGTTATTGTTTGGTCGGCGGTGATGTTTTTTTTGCGCTTATTGCAAGGCTTTGTGTACTATGAGCAGAGTTGGCACTCGTTTGAAAACCTGTAGGTGTTTGGTGGTGTTTTACGTCTTTAGGGTCCTGTAGCCTCGTTTTCGTTTTTTTTGGCTGCCATTTTTTCTCTCTCTTAGGGGATTTTCGTGTGTCTAAACTTGGTAATTTGGAGATAAATTGAGGTGTAACTTCAGTTGCAGAGGTCCTGGGTGCCCCCCCCCCCCTTGCATTGGGTAAGCTTTTCATGTATTTTTTGTGTGTATTTATTGTTTTCAGGTGCGTGCATTTCGGCCGTTATGGTCGTAATGTTTTTTTTTTTTTGTAAGTCCCGCGGTTCGTATTTTTTTGTGTAAGTTCGTATATAGTGATTGCGTATTTTGGTAAAGTGCTGCTTGTGTGGGTGTTTGTAACCGCATGTGAGGTGCCGTAGAGCCTCCACCTCCACAAATGCGACCCCTCGCTTTGCAAGGGGCCGCATTTGCGGCTCATTGCAGCCAACGTGGGAGCCTCCACCTCAGCAAATTCGGCCCCTCGCTTTACAAGGGTCCGCATTTGCGGTCCGAAAGTCATAGAGGGTCATAGGGATGAGGGCCTATGGCGCTCATGTCCACCAGTGCAAGGAGCGCCTTTGGCTCTCCTTGCCAGCAACTGCGACAGGCTCGCATATTTTCTTAAATTAGACCGTGGCTACATGGAACAGCTACAATGTAGAAGAAGTAGTTTAAGCAGATGGAAGGCCCAAGCACTGTTCAAGAGTACATAGTCAATTGTTTTTTCACTTCTCTAAACAGACACCATGTTGCCATTGTTAATCACAACGACAAAATAATAATGAACAATTGAGAGTGGAGAAGTCTGGCCAGAGACAGTACACTTTTTTTTTGTAACGGGTGGGTGATTACCTCACATGTGTCACATGCGAGGGGCCGCATTTGCGGAGGTGGAGGCTCTACGGCGCCTCACAAGCTATTACAAACACAGAAGCGGGACTTTGAAAAAAAAAACACAAAACACGCAATGACTAAATACGGACTTACACAAAAAAATACGAGTCGCGGGACTTAGAAAAATGAAATTACGGACTTACACAAAAAAAATTACAAGCCGCAGTACTTAAAAAAAATCCATTATGAACTTGAAAAAATACGACCTTAAAGGACAACCCGCGCACAGAGGCAAACATTAAAAAACACAAAAATACACACAAAAATAAAATAAAAACCTTACCCACAGCAAGGGGGGGCACCCAGGATGTCTGGAAGAAACATTACACCTCGATTTAAGTCCAATTTACAGAGTTTAGATACTTGAAAACCCCCTAAGCAAGAAAAAAAATGGCAGCGAAAAAAACGAAAACGAGGCTACACGACACCTGAAGCCGCAAAAAAACGCCAAGGACATACGTCTTTTAATAAAACCCGTACGACCTACAACATACATCATTAGCAAGGACACTAAATCATCCAAACCCGCCTACCACATACACATTCGCCACCAATTTTACATAACACTAACTTAGAGAATGTGGAAGTACACAGCTACACTAACGGCTTCCCCTCACCATGCAGCCTATTTACACTACACACTGCACACATTGCTGACACTTACACCTCAGCTCCACAACAGTGCAAACCTACATTGGATGCTGCAGGAACTTCAATACAGATTGTTAGCTCTTGAGCACATTCCTTGCTGCATATATTAATTACAAATAGGTAAAGTATATTAATTTAGGATTTCATTAATTGATTCATTACCATCAAAAAAAAATATACACAAAACAAACAACAACAAAAAACCACATAATCACAAAAAAACACAAAGACCTTCAACGCGTGCCTATTAAAGGAGCGCCAATGGTGCTCATAGGACACAAAGTACACCAGGGTAGAGCCTTGCAATAAGAGTCAAAAGGAGATCAGCGCAGACCTTACAATAAGCGCAAAAGCACCTATCATTACAAAAAATACACCAACCCCGAGGCTCGCAATGAGCGCAGAAGGCGATCATTGCGAGCCACGCGATGAGCGCCAAAGGCGCTCAGCGCGAAGCTCACAATGAGCTTCAAAGGATCTCAGACCACCAAAACACTTACTCTCTCTGGCAAACAGCATTACCTCCCTTACAATTTTATTGCCTTCATTTTTTGACGGGCAAGTCGCTAGTAATGTAATAAAAGTACTTTTTCTCAAATTCAAACTTTTGTAATCTCACTAAAAATGCTGCTTCTCAGAGTTATGCTCTCTCAATGAGCTCAGAAATGATAGATTTAAATAGATTAATGGAATCACCAAATATCTTTTTATTTTGACATTTTATATTATGAATAGGAATTTTACTGTACATTTAGATTTCCAACAGTCTAAAGGCACATACGCCATGCAAATTTACTAAGCTACACTAACTTGTTATTAGGCTTTCAAATGAATGGACCAGAAAAAAAGCCTTTTGTATAACCTGATATTTTATGATAGATACACTGAAGTAAATAGCTTGTATGGACAATAAAAATCAATTTACATTTATCTCAAATGGCTAAAGTAGCAGCAGTGTCTGATTTATAAGTGTAGTATTGATCAGATACTGATGGCCTAAACAGGCCAAGTAATGGTAAAAAGTTTTGATTTTCCTATAAAATTATAGAGAATACAAAGAAAAGTCAATTTAAGCATCACCAGCTGAGGATGGTACTCATCATGTCGTGTACACTGAATAAGATAATGTTTGATTGTACACGTTCTCCAGAAATTCAATATTGTACATGTTCAGTTCCTCTGTCTATAGCTTGAAAAACAATCAGACATGTTTAAAATGTCAAATTATGGAAGGGACGATTCATGACCCTTGAACTATCAAACCTGGGATTTTGCTGTATACCAAAAAAAACCCTGAGACCTTAATTTGAATTCTTACAGAAAAGACATAAGACTTTGTTCTGGTTGGTTTAAAAGGCCACAGCTCTCTTTATTAATATAAACAGGTAGATAATCAAACATATATAACCAACATATATGTAACCAATACAAAAAATGGCAGAGCCCATCCACTTGAACTCTGTCCAACCTCTCAGGGAACACTGTGCCCCTAGAGGACAATAACTTCCTTAACTTATCCCTTACAAGTTAATTTTGGGCAAGCACTCCCCGCTCAGATGCACCTTCACCTCCGGATGGTTGCACTCGCCAAAAACGCCATGTCCTTTCCAATTCCTTCCTTAAGCGAATAAATAAACATTTGTAATCCCACATTGTTCAAATGCACCCCATCCCTGTGAAAATATATTACATTTTCAGGACCTTTAAAATCTGTGTGCCAAGTTGATATACCCCCTTGTTTTTTTACGAAACTTGCTATGGTCTTATTGACTTTCTTTCTGCACTAATTCACCACCGCCCACTCAATATTCGATCGCCAATGCAGCCGTGTCACCATATCCGACCAAATGAGGAATCAGTGCAGGTAAAGGGCCAATAATCTTAACACATCCTTCCTCATATCTCTTATTAAATCTTTTAGCGGACATGTGACTAACTCATTTCCCCCCGCATGTCTCAACGGTATGTGTGGGGTCCAAAAACTCTGGTGTAAGATACAACATTAATCAAAACCTGATTCCAACGCATCCCCCTTATGCCCAACCGTCAGAGATGCACATTGTCTGGAAAAAATCCCAACTGCCTCCCCTTGCTTGTAATGTCAGCTCCTCTGCATGCCCAGTATATATAAGGATGTCCCATCAGTCACAGTCTGGGATAATATAGGACCTAAACCTATTAGACTCCCACCTTTCTATTCTTTTTACCACTGACTCATTCAGCCCCAACCTGGCTAAAGGAATGCATGCCAAAATGAGAAGGGTTATGCCCAGCTGCGGTTAGGCACTTCCCTAGCACTGTTACAAATTGAAATTGTGACAACCGGAACCCGATACTGTGCACTAAAAAAGGAACCGTTGCCTGCAGGTCTGACCTGCATGACGTTTTTGACTACTTTGCAAGGGCAGCATTCCTTATAGATGTGATACAAAACAAAATATACCATTTTACCCCTCTGAGCAGTTTTTGTTTTTCGAATATGTACCCACAATGATAAACCTATATGTTTAATGTCCTCAACTAATAATCCTCCTTGTACACTTTTACTGGGACTTATCAATTCTGATACTCTGAAAGCCCAGAAGAAAGCCAAACCAAAAGCAGCTGTAAATAACTGTACCTCGAAAGCGGAATCACAAATCACAACCAATACCCCCACCATAGCCCTCAATATGTCAAAAGAAATATGCCTCCTCTAATCCTGATTTCCTTTACCCCTCTTCAAACCCTTTAGAGATTGCCTTATGACGAAAACCTTACTTAAGTCTGGCATTCCCCTCATCTTAAACTAAAAGGCGATGGCCACCAACCTCCTCTCCATAGCTAATGGGGATAGTTCCCTTTTTTAACACTCCAGCAAAAAAAATACACCAAAGCATCTAGACTAAAGAATGGGATGGACTGGTCCCACCTAAGCATATTCTGAAAGGATTGCCACTCCTTCCATGCTGAACTGTATGCCCTTCATAATGATGGCGCCTGTGATGCCTTGATAATATGGTGAAGCTCCACTCTCCCAACTCCCATAAGTGGCATAGAAAGAGAGTGCCCTGCTGGCTGGCTTCGGGAGCTACCTCTCGAAACCTCTGCCACTGGAAAAGAAAGAGAGAGCATCTGCGATCACACTGTGACTACCTGGGACATGCCTAGTTCTGCACATAACATTACATTTCAAACACTGTAATACCAGCCTCCTCAGCAACTTGACAGTTCAGATTTCAACAGCCCATAGGATTTTTCCACCTGTAACCCACAGATCGTTTGTGGGTCACTGAAAAAGGGCAAATTAAAAGCTGTAAGTCTAGTGGGCTCCTTTATGGGCTATGAGTTTTACAGTTGGATGAATTTAATTGGGGTGTAAGTTTTAAAACCAAGCATGAACAAACTAAAACAATATAATATATTAGCTTGGTCTGGGCCTATCTGTACAGGAAATCATAGGGTGGCAGCAAAATTATTTAACCAATTAATTTCTTTCTCCCGTGCTTCTCCTCTTGACCTTATTATGCTACCATGACCCACAATTTGTATGTGAGAGGGTGGTGGAGGCTTCAGTTAAAAGGAACATGTATGAAAATGACATGGATATTTCACTACTGTGATTCCAGTGTCTCTCTTTTGAGTGGTGCAACTGCTCACAATCTCTACTGCCCCTCTAAAATTCAACTAAACTTGCCCACTGCATGCACCGCAATTCCTTCACTATAAAATGGCCTCACTAGAAACAGGCAATAAAGAGCAAAATAAAATTAGCATTTTATTTTTTTTATCAGGTACCCATTAAAGATAAAATTGACATTTTATGTGTTATTATCAACATATTTCTAGTTATTCTGTGTGTTCAGTATGTACCACCATACAAAGTGTGTTATTCACTGCAGTCCTCCAGCTACATTACTTCTGCAAGACTAGGATTAAGTGGAAACTATGGTCAAGCAAAATTATTTTCCACTTTGACTAAAATTAAACTGTGTGACAAGTTATCAGTCACCTCCACTGGGGTTGTGCCTGTGTTTCTGGCACTTTGATGCAGGGACACAAATACAGGAGGCTTAAATACTTTTCTCCAAATGTTACTACAATATATTCACCAGTGTTACAAAATAGTACACCAAAAGTAATCAAAGAAAACAACACACCTAGTTCATGTATCAGAGCACTATCTTCACTGTTAGAGAGTTTCCTCGCTTTTAAAACTCCCATCCAGCTAAACATTGGTGGAGCGGAAAAAAAATACTTCGCAATCACTGGCATGTATTCTTTAGAAGTCCAGGTTTTCACTTATCAGCTCCAAGCTCTGTATGTGTGTCATGCCCAGAAGGGCACACTGCTGAACCTTTTGGAATATCGACTATTGTGGGCCCTGAGGTGAACCTGGTACCTGAATAACAGACTCTGTTATTTGTAACCCCAGCAGATGGGATTGCTAAATATTTCAATGGCTAAGGAATGGGAAAAGTTTTTGTATGGGTAATGTTTAAAGAAATTATGTGTGTTCAGAATGTGCTCTGTGCTAGTGATTTGCTTAATATTACTGATTGAAGGGATGTATTTCATAAAAGAGATAGCAGCATTTATAAGTAAGGCAACATATTTCAACAGTGTCTTAAGAATTAATTGATAGTGGGTTGCTAATTGGACTCCCTCTCAAGCAGATGTTTGAGTGGACAGGGGGGGCCAATAGGACCTAGAGATGATGGGGCACCAAGACACCTTGTCTGCAGGGAAGTGTTTACAATATTAACCTCCCTGTGATGCAGGCTTCCTGATAGGAATGGCAACTTCTTTTCCTGAACAAACAGACATCAAGAGACCCCCTGCCAGGTACAAAGAGTAGGACGGAAGTCCTAATATGGGCGTGTTGGCTTACCCCCTCCCTAGGGGGAGGTGTGGTGATGGGGATATTCTGGGTCTGAGTGTGGATAAATGTATTATCAAAAAATATTGTGGTCAGTTAAAAATACATAATTTGAGGTACTGTATGTGCTTCATTCTAAGGAAACATAATCATTTTAATCATTGGCTTTATTATTAGGGACTCCTGCAACTCTGCTCCTAACCACTGGGGGTAGTATTGCTTTCCTGTGTTCCTGTATCATGAGGACTGGTTGCTCCTGAATTCACTATGCAGGCTGGACACTCAGAGATAACCCCCAAAATCTACAACATAATTTGAGGTATGTGTTTCATTCTGAGGGAACATAATCATTTTAACCATTAGAATTATTATTAGGGACTGCCTACAACTCTGCTCCTAAGCACTGGGGGTAGTATTGCTTTCCTGTGTTCCTGTATCATGTGTACTGGTTGTTCCGGGATTGACTATACAGGCTGGACACTGAGAGATAACATCCAAAATCTACAACTTAGTGGAATTCCTGTAAGCTAAAAGCAGATGGTGTGGGGTGGCACTAATCTCTGGGCCATGACACTGTGTCTTTTCCCCTACTTCAATAAACAACTCTCTGTGTTTCTCTCTTTTTTTCACTCACATTTTCACACCTGTGTATCTTTCTTCAGCCCAGACTGACTGTACACTCTTTTTAACCGCATCACACTGGCTGCAGGCCATAAACCCACACAGCCTCTGAGCCTGCCAACTGCAGACAAACATCCGCACCCAAATGTCAGTAGCAGTCTTAAGTCAGATGTCTCCAGCTGCATCTAATCAGCTACCCAGGAAAATTAACTATTTCATAACTGGATAATAAAATTGAGCTTTGTAAAGACTGTGGCTTCCAGAAACACCTTGTATCATTATGTCACAAGTGATTATAACATTTTTTTTAAAATTTGAATTAACTAACTGGAAACATTATCAAAGATCCACCAATGTAGCAAAAATAGACAATAATTACTGTTGCATGTTTTTTCTTGTTTTTTTTTGGATACCCACTTATAGTAGATTGATGTTAGTTTTTTAATGTTTAAAAATAAATAATAACAATAAATAAATAAAATATAATGAAATTAAAATATTACTTAAAAGTTTATTGTATAATTTTATCTATTCTTTTTACATTTCACTTAACTAATCTTTTGAGTATTACATCTTAATACTGTATTTGTCTGTTTTTATATTTTTTGATAATTTGATACAGTTATTTGTTGACTGAAAAAAATAACACTGACATATAACATTTAGCTGAATGTATTGTTATTGTTCTCATTGTAAATGGCAATGAAGCAAATGTAAAGTTCACTGTAGACGTTTTTCTTTTTTTCTTTTGTAATTACATTTTATTGCATTTTTAAACAATTATATACATGAATAAGTCTCTACTTCTTGAATCTCATAATGCTGCATACTGTTGAGGAAACCAAAGTTAATTTCATATTGGTCATTCTGATGCATAGGGCTCACTGTAGAGAGATAGGTCTAATAATTGCTAATATTTATTACTTATTGACTTCATACAGTGACAGTGATGAACAACAAGGCACAACCCTTCACAGCACGTAATGGCACCTGCCATCTTCTATTAACGGCAACCACTGCATACTAAAATTACTCTGTAGGAGCATTTATTAAAGAGTCACAATAGTCCTATATTGAAACTATACTCTTTCAAAGAGCTAAACTATAACATAGGAATTTCCCTTTAGAATATAAAAGAAACATAACAGATGCTATTTTAACATTTTTGTGCAAATAGTAGAACTACCCACCATATGATGGATGAAAGCTGTGTAAAAGGGAAATAGAAAGATTATGTCGTTTTTATTGAAATAGTTGAAAAAAAGATATGCTATTGAGTCATGCCGCTTTTTAAGGAATGACAGCTGGGGGCAGGGGCATACAAACTGGTGATGGGGGGGGGGGGGGGGAGGAAAATCTCCCTCAGATTAAATGAATAGGGAACACAAAAAATAGCAAAATTAACTTAATCATGCATTATCAGATTTGGCCACTAGAGGGCAAGTGCTATTGAGCAGTATTTCTTTCCCCTAAAAGCTTTGACCTTTTATATATATATATATATGTATATATATAATTTGTAATTATTTTGGGGGACAGGGGTAGTGAGAATGTAAACAAAGAAATAAAAAAAAGAGTTTTTGAGAGGCATTGCAGCAATGAGGCCCTCCAGAGCAGAGCCCTGGTAGATCCGCCCCCGCTTCCTGTCCTGGTACTGTAGTTGAATTATCCCCACCAGATATTCTTTGGCTCCTATGCCCATGGCTGGAGGACCTGCTTTGTGTGTCCATATGTGTTCTTGATGGGGGAACTGCTCTATGTGTGTGTACCTGCTTGGTGGACTTCTATTTGCATCACACACACAGTTACATATCTTGGAAATGATATATACTATTATGTAGCAGTGGGATATTGCATTTTTTACTTTATCTGATCAACTTCTTAAGGTTGGAGGATACTCAAATTTTAATAGAACGGAATAGAAATCTTCTAGTTTAGTAAAGCAATTGCTTGTTCTTTTAAAAATGAAAATTAAAAGTTAAGGCTGAATTATGTTATTGATTTTACTTTGTAAAAAAAATGCCCATTCCCGGGTCCGTTTTTTTAGAAGATCATATATTTAGTGTTCCAGCCGCTTCTTTGAACCTATGACACAAGATGATTTGAACGTCAAATTACACAGTAGTCATGTCCACATACAGTATAAATGTCATGAGATGACAAGGTTCTATGGAGAATTAAAGCAATGTGAGCTGTCAAAGTGATGCAAGATTTCCTTGGACTCTTTAATAAAGCGCTGAGTCAATGTTGTTATTTTGGAAAACTGTCACATTCTCATTATAATCTAGTCTATGTTAAATGATGTTTGCTTTAAGATGGACATATATAAAATAACTCACATTTATACTATGCCTTAATACTTGGCACCTGGTCATTAAGTCTACAGAAAGCATCAGCCACCCACACATATAGTGTAATAAAATCCACCAGAAAATAAAATACAGTATACAAAATCCATCAGTGATTTGGGACTGTTTCATTAATCAAAGCAATGCTTCATTTTAGAGGAGAAATGTGGTCCAATATTTTCTAGAACATTCTTTAAATAGTAAAAATGAATTAATAATTTTTGAAAGTGTAAAAAAACATAAATGTTGCATTTTAACTTCTATATGCCAATTGTACTGCAAGGTTCATTTGCTTTGCCCAACTGATTCTAATTGTTACTTTTCCCAGAGGGTCTGTTCTTGTAAATGAATGTAATGAGATTTTCATAACAGATGTTGAAATCAATGGTGGTTTTGTTTGTCACATTTCCATCCTGCAATGGGAAGCTTTCTTTAAATTCGAAGTCACCTCCTGCCTCAGGAAGAGGGGTTGGGAAGTGTGTGGGGGGGGGGGGGGGGGACTTTCCCCTCAGATTATATGAACAGACAACACAAAAGATAGCGAAATTAAATGTAATTATGCATTACCAGATTAGGCCACTATATAAGGTCCTCACAGTACAGAACGGTTTCAATTATGTCTCAAACAGCATTCCCATGGCTTCAAATTTCATTGCCCCGTCATTTTTGACGGGAAAGTCGCTAGTATATATACTAGCAACTTGCACGTCAAAAAGTGAAGGCAATAAAATTGTAAGGCAGGTAATGCAGTTTGCTACACAATGTAAGGCTTTTAGTCCTCTGAGTAACTTCAGCGCCCATTGCGAGCCTCTTGCTGAGTGCCTTTGGCACTCATTGTGTGGCTTGCAATGAGGGTCTTCAGCGCTCATTGCGTGCCTCTCCCCTCATGCAACCTCACTCCCAGACATCCTGGCTGCCCCCCGTGTTGTGTGTGATGTTTTTTTTTGTTGTATAGTTTGTGTTTTTCGTGTTTTGGGATTTGTGGGGTTCGGCCGCTAAGTTTGTATTTTTTCCGGGTCGTATTTTTTTCTCTCTAAGTGCCGGTTTTCTTTCCAAAGTGTTACGGCCCTAAATTTTCATGCAATTTTTTTCAAAGTGCTACGGGTTTCGCACTGTGATTTGTGTATTTGAGTTTTCTGTTGTTCTGTAGTCCCGCAGGTCGTAGGTATGATGCTTAATGCGTGCAGGGTTGTAGGGATGAGCGCCTATTTCGCTCATCTCTACCAGTGCAGTGAACACCTTCGGCGCTTCCTGCCAAAGTTGTGCACGGTGATAGGGATGAGTGCCTATGGCGCTCATCTCCACCAGCACAGTGAGCACCTTTGGCGCTCCCTGCCTAAGTCATACGGGAAGTAGGAATGAGCACCTATGGCGCTTATTTCCACCAGTGCAAGGAGCGCCATTGGAGCTCTTTGCCTGGCCGCGGCCTTTGCTTTGCGAGGGCCGCAATTGCAGGTGACTCGCTTTGCAAGCCCAGAGTTTTAATTTTGCGTTACCAATGTTTTTTGGCAAGAATGAGGAGGGGGGTTTAAGGATGAGGAGGGAGGTTGAGGAGGAATTTGAGGATGGGGGGTTGAGGTTGAGGAGGGGGTTGAAGATGGGAGGTTGAGGATGAGGAGGGAGGTTGAGGATGAGGAGGTAGGTTGAGGATGAGGAGGGAGGATGAGGAGGGGGGGTTGAGGAGGGGGTTGAGGATGAGGAGGGATGGGGAGGGGGTTGAGGCTGCGGGGGTTGAGGTTGAGGAGGGGGGTTGAGGAGGGAAGTTGAGGAGGGAGGTTGAGGAGGGAGGTTGAGGAGGGAGGTTGAGGAGGGAGGATGAGGAGGTGGGCTGAGGAGGGGGTTTGAGGATGGGGGGGTTGAGGTTGAGGAGGGAGGATGAGGAGGGAGGATGAGGAGGGGGGGTGAGGATGGTGGGTTGAGGTTGAGGAGGGAGGTTGAGGAGGGGGTTGAGGATGAGGAGGAGGCTGAGGATGAGGAGGGAGGCTGAGGATGAGGAGGGAGGTTGAGGAGGGAGGTTGAGGAGTGGGTTGAGGATGAGGAGGGGGGTTGAGGTTGAGGAGGGGGTTGAGGAGGGGGTTGAGGATGGGGGGGTTGAGGATGAGGATGGGGGAGTTGAGGAGGGGGAGGTTGAGGATGAGAAGGGATGATGAGGAGTGGGGTTGAGAAGGGAGGTTGAGAATGAGGAGGAGGGGAAGAGACACATGGAAGGGAGAGGGGAGAAGAGACACGGGAGAGAGAGGGGGACACAAGAGGGGGACACAGAGGGCACAAGAGGGACACAGGGGGCAGCACATTTCCCACCCTCGGCTTATACTCAAGTCACTCATTTTACCCAGTATTTTGTGGTAAAATAGGTGCCTCAGCTAATACTCGGGTCGGCTTATACTCGAGTATATACGGTGTATGTGGGATTCTATGCACATGCTCGGAAGTAGATTATACAGCAGCATAACTACATTTACAATGAACAAGTAGAGACTGTATTATTTATTTTTATATTCTAAAAACATTTAGCTTCTAAAATGCAGTTCTTCAGAACAGTATATTCTATACTAGCGAATTGCCAGTCAAAAAATTACGGCAATCAAATTGTAAGGTAGCTAATGCTGTTTGGTGTGTAATACTAAAATATATAATATATTAATAAATGAATATACTTTACCTATTTTGAAGCAATGTGTTGAAGAGCTGACAATCTGTGTTCATGTTGCTGCAGCATTAGTGGTGTGGAGCTGCTGTGTAAGCGTGATGAATGTGTGCAGTGTAACAGTGTGCGTGCGCGAGACAAAACCGTTAGCGTAGTGGTGTACTTCCGCATTGGCGTAAAATGGCGTGTTATCTGTGTTATGCGTCTTTGTGGATTATCCGTCGGTGCTTCGTGGTGTTTTTCGAGTTTCGGGTGTTGTTTTGCGAGTGTGTTGTGGTGTTTTACGTGTTGAGAGTGCTGTAGCCTCGTTTTCGTTTTTTTCGTCGGCCATTTTTTCTCTCGCTTAGCGATTTTATTAGTGTCTAAAGTGTTTTATTTTTATTGAAATGAAGGTGTAACTTGGTTTTTTGAGGTGCTGGATGGTTCCTGTTGCTGTAAATAAGTTTTTTATGTGTGTGTTGTGTGTATTTATTGTGTTTGAAATGTTTGTATGTCGGCGTGTTGAGTCCGATGTTTGCAAGGTCGTAATGTGTGGTAACGTGTCTCGTATGGTGTTTGCGTGTGTAGCCTCGTTTTCGTTTTGTTTGGCGTCCATTCTCCCTGTTGCTGTACGTAAGCTTTTTATGTATGTGCTGTGTGTATGTATTGTGTTTTTTATTTTGTAATGTTCGCAAGTTGCGTCCGAGTGTTGCGAGGCCGTAATGTGTGTGAACGTGTATCGTATGTTGTTTGCGAGTGTCGTAATGTGTGTGTCTTGTTATTTGCGTTGCGACGTGAAGTTTGCGAGGGTCGCAGTTGCTGGCATGGAGCGCCAACTGAGGCCCTCGCCCATGCCCTCGCTTTGCGAGGGCCTTGGCTCGCTGTGTGAGCCGCGGCCCTCGCTACGCGAGGCCCGCGGCGTTAGCAACATCTCGCATGCTCACAACTATATATGTGATTGGCCCTTTGATTATGGCATTTTAGTTATAAAATAAAATATTAAATGGTAGACTTAAAATCACAGAAGGGTTACAAATATACAATGGTCATTGAAATTATGTATGGACTGACTCTCATGCTAAACTGTTTTTTAGAAGTCTTGAGAGAAAAAATAATAATTTTGTAACAAGTTGTTCTGCACAGCAGGAAAATGAAATTCATTCAAGGTAATCATTAAATAAATTGTTTCAGTCAAATATGGAAGTGTAATTTTCTTTGCTGTCTGCAAACTCAAAACATTAAAAAATATAAATAAGTCCATTTAAAGAACGCCTGCAGTTCATAAAAAAAAGACACTTGTTTGTGAAGTATGTATCAAGCTAATAAAATGTTTATGAGTACAGGAATCCATTTTTGTATTTGTTACATCACATCCTGCAAGCTGGATAATGGGGGTGTATGTATGTAAAGATTAATGGAAGGAGGGATGGTGGAAGAGGGAACCTGAAGAAATCCAGAGCTTTTGTTTGATAACAATGTTCAACAGCCTAAATGTTTTGGTGATGAAACCAGTCATTTTTCAGCTCTAGATTTTAGGATACAGTAAATTTCACTTGATTAAGGTATTTTTTTAAATTTGGATCAGATCCAAGCATTTGAGTACTGATAAAATACGGGGAAAGTGATGAAAGACATTAGAATTTAAATGCACAACAGTCTCAAGTTCACAAATCTGAATGTTTCATTTCAGGGGTTATATCGATCTCGGGAATCAATGATCTTATACAAATCAGGCCACCAACATGGACTAGAACAGTATTGGCATTCATTTTTATTATTTTGTACATTGCGGGATTGCGAGTCTGATCACATATCGGACCTCAAAACGCTAATTTATTGACATGTAACCTCCAAGTTTTACTGATGTAATGATGGCGGTCTTATTTACTATTGGCTGTTTCTAAATTGGTAGTTACGGCCTTGCTTAATTTATCTGGATTACGCTTTGAAATGCTACATATAAGTGCATGGTTTACGGTGGTTTCGGCTTTCGGCCCATAAGTGGTGGGCTTGTTCAATTGAATCGCTCTGTAATTGTAGCAAATCTCAAGCCCGCAGCACGCCATACAGCCAGTACAACGCAATTTGCGGCCTTGCAATTAAATGAGGCTCATACTTGTAAGGACCCACCCTCTGGCTGGGGTCTGCTGACCGGATTTGGGTTACTCTGAACCTTGGAGCCGTTTTGATTACAGGAACATCATGTCTCAGCTTTTGGTTTAGACTGAGCAATATTGACAGTAAGTCTGACGAATCTTACTGCAAGCATATGTCCCCGGGTAAATAATACATCTACACACCACGTCTTGATGAAAATTATGAACAACGTTTTATTTTGGAACAACATATTTAAAACATTTCACACACACACAGTGGAGGGAGTGGATCAACCTTTCCCCTTTCTCTGGCCAATAGGGTAACCTCTAGAGTAACCTAATTACCTCTGTCCAATGTAACAGAGGTAGGCTATGGGAACCACCAGACCCCTCCCCTGGGCCAACCCCAGGCGTGGCCACCAAGCTCATTCTGACCCAGGCTGTCCCAGGGGAAACTTCCTGTTTGCTCCTAGGCCCCCCATTGTTATCTAGGTGCCTGGCTGTCTGGCAAATCTCTTTGTTCAGGTCCTGGCGACACCCTGTGAGGTTTATCTTGTTTAGGATAACCCCATTTGGCTCAGCTCCTGCCTCAGTGTTTACCTACTGGGGGATGGTTAACTAAATACAATCCCTCCATAGTACTATATACAACATAATACTAACATATAATCACCCATAACACAATATACAGATGGCGGCGATTGGTATATAACAGTCCCTCCTGGTAGGCCCAACTAGTGGCCAACTTGAGTTATGACAATACTGTCTAATGTAATTTGGGGAGTTTTTTTTTCAGCTAAACCATTGTTATTTATCATTATTAAAAACTATTGTACAAATACTTATAAGTGCTATTTTTAATTTAATACATTTTTGAAAAAAATGCTAATAACATTCTGCTTTAAAATGTTTTTTAAATATTAAACTTAACGTAGCGTATGTAATTAAATCTTAAGCATATATTTTCAGTACTAAAGCTAATTATATTTATTGTCATTTTTGTAATCACAGCATTGATAAGATAGGTAACAATTTTACTTCCTAAAGGAAGAAAAGAAAATAATTTTTTTATTTATAAGATTTAAATTCACATCTTACCCCTTTCCCATCACCGGCCCAGAAGCAGACACCTAGAATCCAAAGGATTCAACTATAGCTCTCCAGAAATGCCCATCTTATACAAACACAACTTCCACCAATGTATCATGGAAGTCTTAAGGGTCCTGCAAAGAGATCAACATTTTTTTTTGTAATTAAAAATTAGCTTTATGACTTTTTTCTGCTTAATTATGCTCTTAGATAGACTCAAAAAATGCAAACACATGCTGGTGGCCCTTTATTATGACATAAATACAGACAAGAGCTGGTTTAGTAGCAGAGGGAAGTTGCTATCTTAACCAGACTACTCATATGGTTTTGGCCAAGCAATCTATTATAAAGTTAAGTCTAGATTTGGCCATTTAGGATCTTTACAGCCTGGGATATTTACCTTGTTCTCCCTCTTCTGTCCTTAGCTCTTGATATGTTTCCAAGTCAACTACTCCTATATACTCATATTACTTCTGACTTAGAATTCTGTAATTACTGCTGTTGGATATCGACCACTGCCGACAGGGCCAGATTCATATCGGCAAATATTGCTCAAGTGCCTCACTCCAAACTCTAAATTAGGACAGTTGGCAAGAACAAAACACAATGAAAGCTGTGCACTTATGTATATGATTATATATAATTATATATATTTGCATATTGGCACCCAGAGGGCAAAGGAAATATTTTATTTAGTGACGGAAAAAGTGATGACGGAAAAAGTGTTTTTACTAAAGCAATAGCCGATCCCAGAGCTGAGTAATTCCATATAAAAAGTAATATATAATTTTATTTTCCATTATAAAAGTGTAGCCTTTCAAAATGCTATATTTAAATGTAGGACACAATGATCCTTTAATATTTAGATTATAAACACACAAAACTTCCCGTATGTGACCTCTGAACTTATGATTAAGGATTGTTGGGCTACAGAGTGATATTGTTATGCATTTTCATCCCTGCAATCAATTAACTCCCAACAATTGTAATAACCATTATAAAGTCATTAGCCTTTAAATTGTTTATATTAATTACTATTAAAGTTATCGTTTCTCCAAATTAAAACAAATCATTTACTGCTGACTGCTAAATCTCGAAATGATAATCAATACAGTTTATTTTTTCTTATAAGCTTGCAAAATATTAGTTTAGAGCTCAATAAACTCAGAATATCCAGCAAGCGAATCATTCAACGGGAACATTTAGAAAAATTATGGCAAAAAAGTTCAGGTTTTCATTTTCTGAAGAAGCTGACATATAATAAGGAGCAGATGGTTCATCCTTTTGTAATTGTGTTAGTATTTAATTGTTCATGCACTCAATGAGCCAAAAATTAGTGCCGCGTGATATTTTGAAAATGGAACAATTTGCGAATGTACCTTTCATTATTTTGAACTGATTTTTGGTTCTTTTTATTGTTATTTTATTCTGGAAAAGGGAATTATACTGAAGAGCAAGAGGGAAGTGAAACCCCTCCATAAGGAGCAATCAGACTACAGATTTATACACCAGGATGCGATGACAGAAACAATTGAGTTACAATGTCATTTCATGACAGCTAACAGAATTTCTTTAACATTACCATGAAATGCTACCGATCTCGGAGGGATACAGTGAAAAGTCAACAATTTACTGTAATCTATGTGAGATGTACTTTATACTGTACAGTATATGTTTCCATAGAGTATCTAAACAGATTATTCAATCATCAGCAAATTGAATCTATTCAATTTTTTAGGAAAGTGCTTGATACCTTTGTATTCATAGAATAAAAGAAATACACATGTACCACGTCTTGTAAACATATAGAGCAATATCACTTTAATTAAAGCTTAGTGTCATTGCAATAGTTATCTCTGGGGTTGTTGCATTAGAGTGAAATTACTTTGAGAAAGACAAAGTGAAACATCATGATGGATGGTTGTGTTTTACTGGTGAGATATGAGATATGATATATGCTATTTACTGTATATATATACTAGCGACTTGCCTGTCAAAAATGATGGCAATAAAAAGTGAAGCCTGGCAATTATCACGGGCCTCGCAATGATCGTCTCTTCCCCTTACACGCATTACGCAGCTAAGGCCGTGCTTTGAGCATGTGCGGCTTTAGCCGCGCTTTGCACGTGGACGGCTTTTGCCGCGCTTTGCGCATGCACAGCTAATGTCATGCTGTGCAAATGCGCAGCTAAGGCAGCGCTTTGCGCATGCGCGGCTGACGTCGCCCAATGCTTCAACAATAAGTTCTCACATCAGCAGATCACATAACTCCAGCAATGTAACTGGTGAAGAAAACTATTGAAATGATAAATTGCATCTGCTAACATACACACAAACATATATTTGTTTTTTATACTTCTATTTGCCCATTATCACATCTGATTCTTCAAACGAGTATCCTGTAAATATGGAGATTTGGCACTCCTTTTGTTTTTTCCCCATACATGTGATATTTTTAGGTCATCTACTATTTCACTTGTGAAACATATTTCTGTTGTTTCATTTTAACCTTAAAGGGTCATTTACCTCACTATAAGTGCTCTTCATTGAATGTTAAAATGATCTAATTTTTTAACTATACTAATAACATCTAAAAAATCTAAAGTTTTAGGTCTGTTTACAAACACACTGTGTCCTGACTACTGACTGTTCCATGATTAATAACATTTGCCAAACCGGGCATTGAAGGCACAGTGAAGACAAAGATTTATAGCAATATAAATTCCATTGTTCCATACTCTGCACATATGAATGAACTCTTTTTTTGCTTATGCTCACTGTACGGAGCCAGTGACACATGTAAACAAAGATTTATTTTATTAATTTCTCAGTGAAAAATGCACATATTTAAAAAAATATTATTTCAACATCAGGAGATCTTTACAGTGGTGTGCTCCAAATGTGCAGAATTAAGTGGCCCTTTAACTGCATGGACATGTAATTGTCTGGATAAAAAGTTTCTTTCAATGATGATCTCTTTAAGGGAAGTGAAATGCAACTGTAATTTAGTGATATACTGTATCTGTCATGAATCAGCCAGGGGCCATCTTGGATTTGGAACTGTTACCTGCCACATGGTATTGAACAGAAGGTTTTGGGCTGGGTTATCTTCCACATGCTGTTGCCATGTGGAAGAACAAAAGGTTTGGGTTGTAATGATTAATTACAGTATAAGGTTGTATATTGTATTATGGAGGGATTGTATTTAGTTAACCATCCCCCAGTAGATAAACACTGAGGCAGGAGCTTAGCCAAATGGGTTTATCCTAAACAAGATAAACCTCACAGGGTGTCGCCAGAACCTAAACAAAGAGATTTGCCAGACAGCCAGGCACCTAGATAACAATGGGGGGGCCTAGGAGCAAACAGGAAGTTTCCCCTGGGACCGCCTGGGTCAGAATGAGCTTGGTGGCCACGCCTGGGGTTGGCCCAGGGGAGGGGTCTGGTGGTTCCCATAGCCTCCCTCTTCTACATTGGACAGAGGTAATTAGGTTACTCTAGAGGTTATCCTATTGGCCAGAGAGAGGGGAATGAGGGTTTGACTAAGAGTAGCCACTCCCTCCACTGTGTGTGTGTGAAATGTTTTAAATATGTGGTTCCAAAATAAAATGTGGTTCATAATTTTCATCAAGACGTGGTGTGTAGATGTATTATTTACCCGGGGACATATGCTTGCAGTAAGATTCATCAGACTTACTGTCAATATTGCTCAGTCTAACCCAAGGGCTGAGACATGATGTTCCTGTACTCAAAGCTACTCCAAGGTCCAGAGTAACCCAAATCAGGTCAGCAGACCCCAGACAGAGAGTGGGTCGTGACAGTATCCTTGTGAACATATTAGATGGAATATTCACATAGACTATACAATTATACCTCAGCATATTTCTATTGACACAATTGTATATATAAGAAAATTTCCATACATGTAAAATATAGCCAGTAAACTCATATGACAGCATAAACAGTAAAAAAAGATGTACTTTCCCATGTACAATGTCACAAAAATATTTGATTTAAGAAAGTAATTCTGGAATGTAAAATGTAATTTCCTTGACTGGAGAATGATCAAGTCACAAAGGTTATCCTTGAGTATATTTCTCCGATACTTCAATTATTCCAAGATCCAGATATAAGTTCCTGGAAGTACACTGCTTTTCCTGGAATTACAGTAATGCTATAGGGTTCTGAAAGATGAAACTGTGTACTCACTATCAATAGATTTAATTGTATTGCAATATGACAGTTTGTATATAAAAGCAGATGAAAGTGAAATATTTTACTAAAAATAAAATAATAATGTACATACAAAGGTACTTGCAAATATTAATGAAGCCAAATGTGGGGTTTCAGAAAATTAAGGATTTAAACAAATGTATAAAAATGGAAAAGCAAGGCATATCTCATAACCTTAATGTGGCTTTTAACTTTGACTTCAATGCAAGTATTCCTTCTAGCTTTTCAATCCAGAACTCTTCGAAACCTAAATTTGAATCAAGTGCAGATCCTTAATCAAATACTACCTACAGATATACAGTAGAGGTTTCAAATATGTTATAACAACACATTTTTCAATTGAATGTTATTTAAAACATTTTTTTTTTACAATAAACTAACACTGAAGTTTGACATTTCTGATCCACCCTGTCACGACACCACTGGACTCATGGACTCTTTTACAATGACAATTGGACATAGATGAACACTAGCCTATGTGGCTATCCAATTCAGGGCTATTCTCATGGCCAAAATAGATTTATATTGGGGATTTATAGTGTTGTGAAATGTTGGGCCCAAAGCCCTGATTGTCTTGGGCCTCTAAATGCCCTTTTGACCAAGTCATTTGTTCCTAGAGGACTCTGGATCATTTTAGGGTTAGTACAACTTTAAGGGCCACCAGTAGATGCTTCCAGTAGCCAACCGCGATACTCAGTTCACTCCCAGCCCCAGAGTTTGGCTATGGTCCTGCTTGGATTTGGCGTCACTGTTTCAAAAGACAAAGGTTTAGTGGTGTCAAGTGTTCTGCAAGTGATACGTCTGTGATATTTTTCTTGTGGTTAGGAAGTACTTGAACTTAGTCATTATTTGTGAACCCCATTTAATATAATAGGAGCTAGAATGTCTAAAATTCTAATAGAAGTCCTGCAGTCCTATTAAATTCCCTCAACGTGTAAAACCGTAGCCCGTAACGTAGCCCTCAAGACTGACGCTATTAAATTGGTCCTCAAAGCAACCCACTAACGATCTGCAGGTTACAGGCGCAAAAAAAAAAACTATGTGACGTTGAAATTTTAACTCTGGGGCAGCAAATCCTTTCAAGTCTGTAAATGTTCTTTAAATGTTCTGGGTTTGCCTCTACAGCACATAACTAGAGACCTGGTTCAAAGTAATAGCTCTGTAACGCAACCAGATTTTAAGCCTGCAGCATTTGCTGTGGTGTGCCGATGGTGCTATGGTCTTCAAATTTAATGGGGCTTCATGTCTGCCAAAAAGTGCACCAACTCCTTTAGCTGACTCCTCTCCAACTGAATAGGAGGTTAGCAAGAGAGCGGGTAAACCCAACTCCATAGTTCTCTGAATTCACTGGGCCTTGTAACTATTTCTAAGACTCCCACACCCCAAGTTTATGGTTCACCACATGGGTTAAGATCCAGACCCCTCACCTCTGTATTTAGCCACTACACTATCTAATTACCCTCTGATGAGCCTGGATCCTTCTCTGAGGTAGCTGATAACTGGGATTATAGACCCCCTGGCATCTACGTGGGCAAGGAGCCTAAGGAAGGAATGAAGAACTGTATAAAAATGTTTGCATTGAAAAATATTTTTTTCTTTTGATCGGGACACATATTTATGGTGTATTCCATTTAGAGCGAAAGCATTTATTACTTTTTTAACCAGAAATGTTTTTTTGCAACTTGTCCTGGTACCCAGTAACTTGTCCTGAAACTCTGCAACTTGTCCCTGCAACCGCAACTTGGTCTGGAGAATCAGCAACTTGTCCTAGCCTCTGGTTAAGCTATCTTTTGTATGGGCATAAACCTGTGGGTAGGATTGATCTTCTATTCAAGTCCAATGAAGAGCGGGTTGATACACACCCACAGAGATTCATATATTTGGTTAATAAGAGGTAATTGCCATGATTTACTTATTATCTCCTGAGGCATTTTTGGCCATTGTCTTAAGTGCACAAAAAAGACTAGGTATGCTTAGACTCCCAAAAATGGACACAATACTCAGGGCAATGATCTTACTAACCAAAGATATGCTTCTGTTGGATAAGATAGTAGTCCATTGCTACCTTGATCTATCCAGGGTCAGACTAAAGGTCTGCATTATAGGAACACTGGACAAAGACACTTGATTATGAAGTATGTACCAAGTTAACAATATTAGGAGCTGTATAAGCCATGGACATATATTTTCTTAAGACAATCAGTATGTTTCAGACTATCCATGAGTACTGGAATCTATTTTGTATTTATTATATCACATCCTGAGAGCTGAATGATGGGTTTGTGGATTTGTAGTTATAAGTGAGGGGGTTGTGGGGGAGGAGGGAATAGGAAGAAGTACAGAGGCATTGTTTGATCACTGGATAAGACTGAAATAAACACCACACCCGTTCACCTTGCTGTCTCAGAAACAGACTGTTTGCATCAAAGGATGTCACCACAGCTCTCTAGAAATGTTAACGCCCCTCTCAAACAGATAACTTCCACCAACGTATAATGGATCCATCCAGGGTCCTGCAAAGACATTAACATTTATTTTTTCTAAATAATAAATAGCAGTATGATTGTTTCCCTGATTTATTAGACTCAAAGTTTTCAATCATATATATATATTTTCCATTGTGTAATAGCCCACAAGCCACCATGCTTCCTCAAAGTTAGCAACTTATTAAAGATTATATTGCTCACTGTATTGTCACTTCATATCCCTTACTTTTAACTTATTTTCCATAATTCTATCCCTAAGGGATCTTGGATTTTACTATCTATATGATTTTGCTGTGTATCAGTTACTTTTATGTACTTTACTTTATTAAGAAGTGATTATAAGCTGTGTTTTACTACCTAAAATCAAACAAATCGTCCTTTGTTGGGTCTGCCCTCTGCAGCATACGAAGATGCAGACTCTGCTGTACTTACTGTGCTGTTTCCCATACTAACCAATAAGTGACCAATGTGCTGCAACATGCTGGTGAGAGGTGGTCCCTGATAGGCTAGGTCACTGCATGTCCAGGACTACCAGTCTATGGGCCTCATTCAATTGCAATTTGGCCAATTAAATAGGGCTCTAAATAAGCACATAACATATATTTTTTAAATAAGTCTTTAAAAAAATATGCTATGTGCTTATTTAGAGCCCTATTCAATTGGCCAAATCACATTTGAATGAGGGCCTATGTCTGCATACCCTGCAGAAGGCAGACACATACTGGGACTATTTTTTATAGTGTAGGCAGTAAAAACAGCTTATAAGCGCTTCTTAATAAAATAAAGTACATAAAAGAAAATAATCATTTAGTGTATGGTGAGCAGAAGAGCAAGCAAAGCCCTCTACGGTAAAAAGTATAAAAACAAATAAAACATTTGTAAACCCATTTGCAAATGTAAAAATAAGAACTTATTTGTCGCTAAGATTCCCCAGAAAACACAACATTGTACTGGGCAGGGAAATAGATACACAGGTACCCAGGAAAATCCAGGAACCTTCCATATCCCTTTAATGGAATAGGAAACTGCTACAACATATAATTTAAAATTGTAGCCAATATAATATTGGCTTTGATTTTAATTTACAAAACGGTTGCAGTTAAAGACATATTTAAGTTTCCTGGATTATGACTACATCTGATAGAGGAGAATTAGTAGTGTATGAAAACAATTTGCATGAAAAATACCGAAATAAACATTTACAAACTCACCCTGATTTTTGCTAAATCTTTTCAGTTTGCAAGCTGATGCTTTTGTCAGTTGACTCCTGAAAATCCATGCTAAAATTAACATAATTTGTTTTGGCCTCTCAGGAGAAAGCAGATACATTTGTATCATACTCTGGACTTACTGTGTTGCAAAAATGCCTGGGATATGTAGTATCATTTTCTACATATCCTTGTGATCTGATCAGTTGTGATGCAATCCAGCACCAAGTACTTCCTTTGAAAGGCCAAACTCCACACCTAGATACATTTCCTGAGCATACTTAGCAATGCCAGCTTCCTCTGGGCGTGCAAAGCTGGAATTTACTGTCCTGAACTTATCTATATAACACTTCTTCTGATGATCACTGCCTGTTTCTTTCCAAAAATGTAAAAACCCAGGAAACTTATATACACCTTTAATTTGAAACATAAATTGCTTGAGCTATATTCATGCATAAGACTGATTTGTAGATTGGATACATAAGGCTCATATACCCTATGATGAACATTCACCTAAAAGTTGCAGTGCTGTAAACCATCAAAAACTATTACTTATAATGAAACAGAAATTCTCCAACATTGGATGGATGGATGTGGCCGACTTTAGTAGGAAATAATCCCAAAGTTGTCTCTGTGCACCGTTCTCTAACTACTGTATATACTAAATGTATGACTTGCTCATGATTGATTCAAGTTGGCTTAGTCTATCTCCTTAGCAATGTGTGCTTCTCTGACTCCTGAGGTTCTACTTATAATGGGGCTCATTCACAAGAAAAACACCTCCTTTATGAAACATTTTGTGCTCCGGTCCCTCTCTCGCCCCGCCTCTTCCATGGGTGGGACCTTCAGCTGCCTCATACACTGTCAGACCCTCTCTAGCCCTGCCTCATCCTTAGGCGGGTCTCTCTGCAGCTTTTTAAGCTCTTCCTGTTTGCTTCTGAGCTCATTTGGCTCTGTGTCCTGCAGGGTACGGCTGCTCCATTAGTTTTTTGGCCTTTTCAGATCTCTCACTTGTGCTGTTTGCATCTCTGCTCATTCTGACTCTACGTTCTGCAGTTTGCTTCTCAGCTCTGTCATCTACCTACGCCTGTTCATTGTTTATTTGCTTCTCTCCACCATTTTCAGCTCTCTCATTTCAGTATCTGTGCATATCTCCTTGTAACTGCTTTGTCTTGCAGCTTCTATATTTCCTGCCTTAAGCATCTGTGTCTATCTCCTTGTAACCACTTTGCTTGCCCAACAGGGCAAACTCATTTCTGGTTCCTCTCAAGGTAAGTTATCCTGACTTCCTTACGCTTTCCTACTACAGAGCTGGGCCTTAGCCTACTTGTCTATGCCCTTGTCCACATCCAAGGTTGCACTTTGCCTTCCCTACGCCTCATTCACGTGGTTTCTGGCCCAGATCTACTAAACTTCTACCCTCCTTACGCTCTCCTATTGGCCTTCTACGGGTATCACTTCTGTCACCTAAATACTATGCAGAGCCTCCTGATGTGCAGGTTCTGGCTCCTTTTCTTGCCTGAGAGGGCACTCTCATTGCTGAAGAGCGATGGTTTCTCTCAAAGTAAGTTATCCTGACTTCCTTATGCTTTCCTACTATAGATCTGAACCCACTTGTCTATGACCTTGTCCATGTCCAAGGTAGCACTCCAGCTTCCCTACACCTTTTTCACGTGGTTACTAGCCCAGGTATACCCTTCTTACACTCTCTACTCGGCCCTCTGTGGCCACCACTTCCGATATCTCCATAAATCCTATATTTGCCTTCGCTAGGCACGGCCTAAATCACGTTATCATAGTCCCATTCCCTAGGCTTAACCACATTCGCAAGCCACATAAGCCTTTGCTAGGCTCCACCTCAATCATGCTTTCATAGTCACACTTGCCTTCGCTAGGCTTCATCACACTCGCAAGCCCCACATCAGCCTTCGCAAGGCACCACTGCCATCACTCCTTCTCCTACATCCTACACTAGCCTTCTCGTCTATGAATGCTAATGTATTTTCGCCTAATACGCTTTCCCTCCAGTAGCCTCCACTGCAGTCGCTGCTGATCCAGGGGTTACCAGCAGTTCTTCACTCCTCTGAGACCAACTTTCAGGTCACTAGCGACCTCATCCACTATCTCTGCTATTCCCGGGCGTATCACCAGTCCTTGCTTTCACACAAGGACTCATCTGGCCATCTGAGCAGGCCGGATGTCCGGTAGCACCCGGCACTTCTCGGCTACCCCTCGCCATGTTATTCCACTTGTCTGATAGGGCATTCCAAAGCCGGAAGGTCATGTTTCTTATTGCTACCCCGATCGTTCGACCGTTGGGAGAGGGCACCTCCCACCAATACCAGATAACATTCTTTACCTGGCCACTTATCCAAACCACTGCCATTGTATATCAGCCATATAATGTCTTAAAGAGTGGCACGTAAGCTAATTTCCCAAATTCAAAAATACCAGTAGCTATCACATTGGTATTGGCATCATTGGCATGAGCGCCATTAGAAGTTTTTAGGCATAGCAGCTAATATCACAGGATATGTTCAATCTATTTTTCTAAATATTACTGCAAATATTTAAAGGGATATGGCAGGTCCCTGGATATATAATATCTCTGTGTCTCTATATGATGTACTTTATTTATTAAGAAGTGCTTATAAATTCATCTAAAAATCATTATACGTAGTATTTGCAGTGCTGTGTGTCATACTAACCGATCAGTGGCCATCTATCAGCAACATTCTGCAACGTGCTACTGAGACATGGACCCTGATAGGCTAGGACACTACACTGCACATCCAGCCCCACAGAGTCTGCGTCTGCATATGCTGCAGAGGGTAGACCCATACAGGAACTATTTGTATGAATGTAGGCACTTTTTATTAAAATAAAGTAAATAGATACACAGGAATATTAGATACATAGTAACATCTCTAAACCTTCTATTAACAGTAGAGATGTCGCGAATAGTTCGCCGGCGAACTTTTTCCGGCGAACATAGCATGTTCGCGTTCGCGGCGAACTGCGAACATATGCAAGATTCAGTCAGCAGACACATTCCAGCCAATCAGCAGCATACATTCCCTTCCACACCCTTCTACCTCATGGACAGCAGCCATTTTGGAATCATAAGTAACTTGCAGTCTTACTGAGAGGAGGGGCAGTTTGGATGATACTGCATCAATAGGGAAAACCATAGCTAGGCAAGTTTATTCAGTGTCCAGTGCAGTGCTGAAGGACTCTTGTGCATTATTATTATTATTATTACTACTATTTAATGTGTAGATGTACCAGCTGGGCATGCATTATTATTATTATTATTATTATTATTATTATTATTATTATTATTATATAATGTGTAGATGTACAAGCTGGGCATGCTCTTGTGCATTATTATTATTATTATTATTAGTAAAATACTACTACTAATAATAATAATAATGCACAAGAGCATGCCCAGCCAGTACATCTACACATTATATAGTAATAATAATAATAATAATAATAATAATAATAATAATAATAATACACAAGTGCATGCACAGCCGGTACATCTACACATTATATAGTAGTAATAATAATAATAATAATAACAATAATAATAATAATACTCAAGAGCATGCCCAGCCGGTAAATCTACACATTATATAGGAGTAATAATAATAATAATAATAATAATAATAATAATAATAATGTAGAAGAGCATGCCCAGCCGGTACATCTACACATTATATACTAATAATAATAATAATAATAACAATAATAATAATAATAATGCTCAAGAGCATGCCCAGCCGGTACATCTACACATTATATAGTAATAATAATAATAATAATAATAATAATAATAATATAGAAGAGCATGCCCAGCCGGTACATCTACACATTATATAGTAATAATAATAATAATAATAATAAAGCAGAAGACCTCCCCTGTGTCTCCCCCCCCCCACTCCCTCTCATGTGTCTCTCTCCCCCCCTCTCCCCTGTGTCTCCCCCCCACTCCCTCCCATGTGTCTCTCTCCCCCCCCCCCTCTCCCCTGTGTCTCCCCCCCACTCCCTCCCATGTGTCTCTCTCCCCCCCCCCTCTCCTCTGTGTCTCCCCCCCACTCCCTCCCATGTGTCTCTCTCCCCCCCTCTCCCCTGTGTCTCTCCCACCCTTGCCTGTGTCTCTACCCCCTCTCCCTTCCCCAGTGTTTCTTTCCCCCCTCTCCTGTGTCTTTTCCACCTTCCCTCTTCCCTGTGTCACTCCCCCCCTCCCCTGTGTCTCTCCCCCCCTCATCTGTGTCTCTTCCCCCTTCTCCCCTGTGTCTCTACCCCCTCTCCCCTGTGTCTCTACCCCCTCTCCCCTGTGTCTCTACCCCCTCTCCCCTGTGTCTCTACCCCCTCTCCCTTCCCCTGTGTTTCTTCCCCCCTCCTCTGTGTCTTTCCCCCCTTCCCTCTCCCCTGTGTCTCTTCCCCCTTCTCCCCTGTGTCTCTTCCCCCTTCTTCCCTGTGTCTCACCCCTTCTCCCCTGTGTCTCTACCCCCTCTCCATTCCCTTGTGTTTCTTCCCCCCTCCTCTGTGTCTTTACCCCCTTTCCTCTCCCCGGTGTCTCCTCACCACTCCCTCCCATTAGTCTCTTCCCCCCTCTCCCCTGTGTCTCTACCCCCACTCTCTCCTGTGTCTCTCCCCCCTCCCATGTGTCTCTTCCCCTCACCTCTCCCTTACCCTGTTTCTCTTCCCCCCTCTGCCCTGTGTCTTCCTCCCCCTCTCCACTGTGTTTTCCTCCCCCTCTCCCCTCTCCTGTGTCTTCCTCTCCCTCTCCCCTGTGTTTCCTCCCCCTCTCCCCTCCCCTGTTAGCTTCTATACGCATACATACATACGATAAGAAATCTGGGGGGGGGTTACCCCTTACCCCCCCCCCCCCCCAGTTCCAACACCCATGTGTACTGTATAATATTGTATTGCATTATGTTATATTATATCACTAGCGACTTGCCTGGCACAAATGATGGGGCAATAAAGTTTGAAGCCATGGCAATGCTGTTTGCCACACAATGTGATGCTTTTTGTACTCTGAGGACCTTCGGCGCTCATTGTGAGTCTCTTCCCTCATGTCCTTCATGTTTCGTGCTTTGCAACGATCAATCTTCGGCGCTCATCGCAAAGACAGATATATAAGTACAGTGTTAAATATATAATTTTTTTTGTGCAGTGTAAATTAAAAAATGTATTCAGGTCTCAGAGCATAATAAAGTGATTTAGATTTGTAACTGCTTTGAGAGTGCTATCGCTGGCAGCCAATGAGCAGTAATCCAGATATATAACTGCAGAGTAAAAAGTAAAACATTTTAGTGTAGTGTAAAGTCTACATTTTTATTTTCCATTACTAATTAATACTTATTAAATGAATGCACGATAATAACTATTGTGAATGAACAAATGTATTAGGAAGTGCGAAGCGTTAATGTATGTAAAGTAACCGCAGTGTAAAATATGCTATTAAGCGTATTTTTTTTATATATATTTTTTTTAATAATAATGAATTAATTAATTACTAAAATACTTTGCCTATTTGTAATTAATATATCCAGTGATCAATAACCTGAAGAGCTAACAATCAGTTTTGATTTTCCTGCAGCTTACAGTGTACATTTGGACTGTTGGTGACCCGAGGTGTAAGTGTCAGCAATGTGCGCAGTGCACGAGGGGAAACCGCTTGTATAGTCGTGTAACGCGCCATTTTAGATTTGTAATGTTATTAGTTGCAAGTTAGTGTTTTAAAATGGCGGCGATTGTGTATGTGTTACGCGGCTTGCCAGCAGTTTCCATTATTTATAATAGTGTATTTTGTACCTCGTCTGTTCCTAGGTAAAAGTCGTACATGGCTGGCGATGTTTTGCGCGGTTTGGGGTCGTGTAGCCTCGTTTTCCTTTTTCCTGGACGCCATTTTATTTGTCGCTTAGCCGATTTACAAGTGCCAACTGGGGAAGACGTTACAGATATCACATATATAGTTGTGAGCAGGCGGGTTGTTGCTAACGCTGCGGGCTTGCGAAGCGAGGGCCAGAGTTGCTGGCAAGGAGCGCCGAAGGCTCCCACGTCGGCTGCAATGAGCCGCAGGCGGGACTTACACCATCAAATTTACGGACATACCATCCGAAAATACGGGACTTAGAAAAAAAAACATTACGAGCTCACAAAAATACGACCTTAACGCCCGAACCGCACGCACTTAAAAACATTAAAAACACAATAAATACACACAACAAACACATAAAAAGCTTACCCACAGCAAGGGGGGCACTGAGGAACTCTGCAAGTGAAGTTACACCTCCATTTAAGTCCAAATTCATGAGTTTAGACACCCGAAAATCACCTAAGTGAGAGAAAAAATGGCCGTTGAAAAAAAGAAAACGAGGCTACAGGACCCTAAACACGCGAAACACATACGGGTTTTCCTAAAAAGCCGTACGAGGTAAAGATACACTATTAACAAGGACGCTAAATCATCCACACCCGCGTACCACATACACATTCCCTGCCATTTTACAACACTAACTTACACAATGCGGAAGTACCCAGCTACCCTAACGGCTTCCCATCGCGCACGCAGCCTATTTACACTACACACTGCACACATTGCTGACACTTACACAGCAGCTCCACAGCACTAAAAAACCTACATTGTATGCTGCAGGAACATGAAAACAGATTGTCAGTTCTTCAGCACAATGCTTCCTGCATATATTACTTACAAATAGGTAAGGTATATTCATTTAGTAATTATTTCATTAGCATACAAAAATACATATACACAAAAAAACATTATCACATTAAACATAAAAGCCATTCACTGCGCGCTTCACAACGAGCGCCAACGCTGCTCATAGCATACAAAGCCTTGCAATAAGCGCAAAAAACACATCACCACCGACCAAAGAATAACAGCCTCGCAATGAGCGCCGAAGGATCTCCGACCGCCAACAAAATGAATGTCTCGTCCAAACCATTAGCTGCCTTACAATCTTATTGCCGCCATTTTTTGATGGGCAAGTCGCTAGTAAATATATAAAGATCAAGATAATAAAAGTATCAGGAAATGTAACACAAAGATGCACGCGCGTCTGAATAATACGACAAATACGGATTTTTGTCATAAGTGATATGATCGCAGTATTGGGTCATAAACCCTAAACACTGGAATCTGTTACATACAATTTACTGATGATGTCATTAATGGGCTTCAAGGGGGGGGGGGTCTCTTTTCATAATTTTTTGAGCGGTGCAAATCCAACATACGCAGAGCGGAAACGCCACATCTGTGGGACACACACAAAGGGGTTCACTTTGGGAGAAAAAACAAATATGAAATATTTAATAATCATATTTTGATGTTACCAACAGATAAGGAAACGAAACTGAGGTTATTATAGCTAATTGTAGCAAGCCTGGGAGTACTGGGAGTAATAATACTGCAGCAGGAGGTCAGGACTAATGTCACCTATAGACCCCCAGACAGATAAAGGTCAGTACTAATGTCCCTCTATAGACCCCCAGTCATATAAAGGTCATTAGTAATGTCCCTCTATAGACACCCAGTCAGATAAAGGCCAGTACTAATGTCACCTATAGACCCCCAGTCATATAAAGGTCAGTACTAATGTCCCTCTATAGACACCCAGTCATATAAAGGTCAGTACTAATGTCACTCTATAGACACCCAGTCAGATAAAGGTCAGTACTAATGTCCCTCTATAGACACCCAGTCAGCTAAAGGTCAGTACTAATGTCCCTCTATAGACACCCAGTCAGATAAAGGTCATTACTAATGTCCCTCTATAGACAGCCAGTCAGATAAAGGTCAGTACTAATGTCCCTCTATAGACCCCCAGTCATATAAAGGTCATTACTAATGTCCCTCTATAGACACCCAGTCAGATAAAGGTCAGTACTAATGTCACCTATAGACCCCCAGTCATATAAAGGTCAGTACTAATGTCCCTCTATAGACACCCAGTCAGATAAAGGTCATTACTAATGTCACTCAATAGACACCCAGTCAGATAAAGGTCAGTACTAATGTCCCTCTATAGACACCCAGTCAGATAAAGGTCAGTACTAATGTCCCTCTATAGACCCCCAGTCATATAAAGGTCAGTACTAATGTCACCTATAGACCCCCAGTCATATAAAGGTCAGTACTAATGTCCCTCTATAGACCCCCAGTCATATAAAGGTCATTACTAATGTCACCTATAGACCCCAGTCATATAAAGGTCAGTACTAATGTCACTCTATAGACACCCAGTCAGATAAAGGTCAGTACTAATGTCACCTATAGACCCCCAGTCATGTAAGGTGTAACCCTTACACTACCTGATCGATACAACATCATACCTGATGTTTTAAAGCACGTTATTCCAAACAATTTAGGAATGTTAGGAAATCACTGCTGTTGTCAATGGCTTAACTCTGTCCTGTCTCCTCCTTTGATGTTTTAAGCCTGTAAATGTTACCAGTGCTAAAGATGCAAAATCCATATTTAATTAAACAATCTCACAATTGCCTTCAAACCCGTAAATAGCAAATGTATCAAAAAATCATATGAGTTCTAGACTGGCAAGTGGGATAAACACCTGTTCATAACACTGTAAAAGCAAATAAACACACAATACTGTAAAAATAATGGGAAAGCAATGAAAGACATTAGAATAAATTGCACAACAGTCTCAAGCTCGCAAATCTGCAATAAAAAAATATTATTTTAAGTTTTATTTCCATGTTATATCGATCCCGGGAATCAAGAAATTAATATTATAAATCATGGAACCCGCATGGACTAGAACAGTTGCTTTAATGATTTTTATTGATTTCTACATTTCTGAATTGTGAGTACAATAGCAGATCGGACTTCTAAATAGTTAAATTGTAGTTCAAACTCCATGTTTTACTGACGTCATGATGACGGTCTCATTTACTATTGGCTCTGTCTAAAATGTAACTTACAGGCTTACTTAATTGATCATGATCATGTCCCGGAATGCTACGTACGGTTTCAATGGTTGCGTGTGGGGGCTGGGAGCATGTAATTACAGGTTATTGACAATTTAATACGTTTACATGTTTTTAAAAAAAATTACCCGCACCCAAAAAGTTCAGTTTGAAGATAATTACAGGCTTGCAATTGAATAGGGTCCAATGTGTTTTAGGCACATAAAATGTATATTATACCAAATTATTCCTAAATATTTTTAATCTGGGATATATTTTACATAATGGCTACAATTTTGAGACACATTATTAGTTGCTCTGAAGATCCATTTCATTGAACATCATTGGGAAAAAAATCTTTCAATACATCTGAATGGATATCTTATCTGCATCCAACCTCTCATCCCAGGTAGCAAATCACACTTGAAAGCAACGACTGCTCAAAACAAATTATAATAGGTGAATTAAAAGCTGTATTTTTTTCCTACAAGCAAGTGCATTTTTCAAGAAAAGATTTGTTAAATAAAGGACCCCATAATTACAATGTATTTGCTACAAAATTATTTTTACAATAATTATTACGAACCATTGGTTTTAGAGCAGATATATAAATGACCACTGTGGTTATATATTTAAAATATACTGTTTTTAACTAGTACATCTGAAAATATGACAAATATTTTTGGAATTGAGAATGCAATAATACAGTCTCTACCTACACAATGGGAATCTGGCATCTACACATTCCAGAACTTTAAGTAGAAGTAATGGAAAGCTGGTTAGTCTACAACGACACACCATATTGAGAAAGTAACAAGATTTACTGATGATAAAGATTGATAATAGGTTGACTTGCAATATATGAGGATTGTTTTTATTATTACATACTGCAATATGCTTCATGGAAGCTGTATAGAGGGTACCGACATCTAGCAACAATAAATTACTTTTAAATGAATCCTTTGGCACTGGAGAAATTAATTTGTACTTTCCCAATGCATCTTATACCATATGTATATCCAATGGCGCAGCTAGTAAATGGAGGGCCCCAGTGCAAAAAAATTGGGCCCCTGCGCGACAGAGGAGCAGGGCATGCTCAATTTTTGGGGGGCTCCGCCCCTTCCCCCAGACTCCCTCCAGTGTCACCTCACTCAGTTCATATATATCTATGTGCATATCTATCTCAAACATTGCTGAGATGGTCACTGCTTAGTATGATACAGTGCATAGTTAGAACAGCAGAGACTGTGGGCCCGATTCATTTGCAAGCCTGTAACTCAATTATAGTAGGCCGTATGTCTGCAGGTGTGTTGCGGGCTCCCGTTCGTCTCGAGTTCCTGTTCGATTCCGGAGATATTCAATTGCTCAAGCCTGCAAGTTACTGGCCCAAAGTTGATTCCATAAACCATGCACTGGTATGTAGCAGTTCAGGGCGGGAACATGATCAATTAAGCAAGCCCGTAACCTCCCACTTTCAATCAGCCAATAGGAAATGAGACTGTCAGAATTACGGCAGTAAAACATGGAGGTTACATGTCATTCAATTAGGTTCGGGGGTCTGATATGCGATCAGACTTGCAAACCCGCAAAATAAAGAATTGTGAAAATGAATGCCAATACTGTTCTAGTCCATGTGGTTGGCATGATATGTATTAACTCATTGATACCCGAGATCGATTTAGCCCCGAAATGAAACATAAAAATAAATCTGATATACTGCAGATTTTGGGGACTTGAGACTGTTGTCCAGTTAATGCTATAATCGCTTTTCCCGTTATTTACAGTGAAGTATTGATTTTTTATTTGCATCTACATTGCTACGATCAGGTGTTTAACCCCCTTGCAGGTCCTCTCTAGCACTCGTAGGATTTTCTCCTTCTTTTGCCATTTGCGGCTGTGAAAACATTTGCAGGCTTAGGGAAATTGATCAATTAAATAGCGATTTGCGATTTTAGCGATCATAACTCTTGCGCAAGTGAAGTGAATGATCAAAGGCTTTGGGAAGCTGGAAGTTACAGGTTTAACAATCACCACGTTTTCAAGGCCGTAACTCGTAATCCGTTTTTAGACTGCAAAAAGATGACAATTGATTTGCAAATTAACTTGCAACCTCACTTACGGGGTACAGTAACATGCAAAAGCTCAATTGAATCGGACTCTGTGTCTGCATACGTTGCAGAGGGAAGACCCATACAGGGACTATTTGTTTGATTTAAGAAAGTTAAAACAGAGATTATAAGCACTTATAATATAATAAAGTACATACAACTTAATAGATATACAGGCACATTATATATCTAGTAAAACCTAGAGAACGTCAATATACCTTTAATATGTTTATCCCTTGTGTGTATATGTCCTGTGCAATATATTTATTAAATATTGTTATATTATATTAAATTAATATAAGTAATAATTAAAAGTCGTATGCCCTTGTCAGTGTTTTCTGCGCTTCTGGGTCGTGGAGCCTCGTTTTAATTTTTTTTCGAAAGCCATTTTTTTTCTCGCTTGGCCGATTTTCAAGTGGCAAAACTGCTTAAAATGGACTTTAATTCGCGTGCAACCTCACCCCCAGACCTCCTGACCCCTCGTGCTGTGTGTGATGTTTTTTGTTAATTTTCATTGTTTTTTTGTGTTTTTTGATGTACGCGTTTAAGCCGTTAAGTTCCTATCTTTGTGACCTCGTATTAATTTTTTTTTCAAATCCCGCGGGTCACATTTTTTTGGGTGTAAGTCCGGATTTCGTCTTCGCACGTTCGTGTTTTTTTTCTAAGTCCTGCAGGTCGTAATTTTTTTTCCTACGTTTCGCGCCGTTGTTTTTTCTGTAAAAGTTGTGCTTTTCTGTGTTTTTTTGTTCCGGGAGTGAGGCGGCGTAAAGCCTCCACCTCCGCAAATGCGGCTTTGCGAGGGACGCAGTACTTGCGAGCTCATTCGCGAGCTCGCAAAGCGTGGCGACGACTCGCAGTTTGACAACTATTATATGTGATTACAAATGACACACTGTATACTTTTCCTATGGCAAATACATAATCCAAAGTTAAATATGCTTTTGTTGCGCTGCAGCTCCAAACTTTCCAAGAGCCCGCAATTCTCTCTAGTACAACTTGATACACTGACAAGAAAGTTTAGTGACATGCTGGCAGATAATTAGATTCCCCCTTTACGGCTGTGCATCTAGCCAGTGTGCAATTATCTTCCTCGCTAGCACAGTATTCCCCCATTCCCTTCACTCTTTAGTTTAACCAATTTTAATTTGAAACTAAGCAGCATTTACTTTGAAAGCAAACTCTGGATCCAGTTCAAAAAACATCCCGGCATCAGAGCGCGTTTTAGTTTTGTTATGTAGTGAAAAAAAATCATCTCTTTTCAAGTGAGATTTCAGCAAATGAAGAAATTCCTAGAGGGCATGCATTTACAAATCTGCTAAATGCTTCCAATTTATATTCATATTTATCATCGGGGTGGATGCTCTGAATCATGTTCAATGGGAGCCGTTATGATATGGGCTTTTTTTGAAAGGAATGAAAGATTATTTTTTTTGTAATTTTCGCCAGCTTGCCTCATCGAAGCCCCTTCAACTTGATGTAATTATTGGATGGATATGAGCAGTAAATTCATTTAAAGGAAGGATTGAATTACATTTCAAGTGATATGGATTTACTGTAGAAAAGCACAAAAAATGTGAAGCAATCATATTGAGGGGGCTTTAAGTTAATGATTCTGGTGTATGCGCTGGCAAGGGAATAGATCTTAAAGCTCTTCAAGTGTTGATATTAAATCGGCCTCATGACTGTTAATGGAATCAGAAGGTTTGTCTCACCGGAACAGCATGTTTTTCCCTTTAAGTGTCTACATCATATCTAATAGTCACAGCATGCAGGAAACCTTTTTGTTATGTATCAGATTATGTATCTGCAGAATCCTACATCACAATATTTGATTTAATGGTTGAGCCGAGGATTTGGAATTGATAATCCTTCACGCCATACATTGCACATCTTGTAATTCCCTTGGAGACACGGATGCTACAGAATTAAGCTTTGTGTATAAACATTTTTTTTTCCTATACATTTCTTGATAACACTTAAAGAATATCAACAGAATGCTGGAACACAATGTTACTTTGTTGTTTAGTCAATGTCAAGATTGTGAAATGTGTCTAGAAATTAACAGAGACGTGAAAACATCAAGAACATAAAAACTTACATTTTTTTTGCTATTTGATAAATATCCACCGTGTTCTTGCTACTGGTACAATCACACTGGGAGATCATAAACACATATTAATGGACAACTTTAGATTAGGACATGTTTCTGATGTTAGTAGCTCCATAGGTCATGGCGCTAAAAGTATTTTCAGAGAAAACCCTTCAGATACAATCTTCATTTTAACTGATTATCAGCTCCGTTAAATTCCCTCTACGTGTAAAAATGTACTCATAACGTAGCTCGCAAGACTTACGCTATTAAATTGGCTTCTTAAACCAGCCTGCCGGCGTCTTGCGGGGTAGGAGCGAGAAAACGATACGGGACGTGAGAATTCGGCTTGCGAGCTCGTAAATCCTTTGATCTGTCAAGCACGTAACCGCTACGTTCCAATTGCGCTATTAAATTGCATCAAAATTACTGCCGTTGAAACTCATAAAGACAAGAAGCCAACTAGTGCTAGAGAGGATACGCAAGGAATGTAAAGTCCAACTCGGAGCACTGTAAATGCACATATACACACACTACTGTAAATATAATAACAGGAAAGTGATGTTAGGTCTTAACATCACAATAGCATAACAATCTCAAACTCGCAAATCGGCCAAATAAAATACTTTATTTCATGTTTATGCTCTGTGTTATATCGATCCCGGCAATCGATGTGTTAATACATATAATGGAACTCGCATGTGATAGAATATTATATTTACGGCTTTATCAATATTGCATTATATCTGGAAAGCGGGTACGATCACAACTCGTAATTGAACCCCGTAAGACTTTGAAATCCAACCTCCATTTTTCAGTGACGTAATTCTGACAATCTCTTTTGCCATTGGCTTCATCTCAACTCGTAACTACGAGTTTGACTAATTGATCCCGTTCCCGGCCGCACATCCAATGAGCGAAAAATGGTTTACGTGTTTGCCTCTCAAGACTGTAACTCGCAGCATGTTCTAATTTATTAGCACCATATATCCGCAACTTTTCAGATGTGGCGGGTCGCACGTTGCACATACAAGCTTTGAATTTAATGTGGCTGTGTGCTTCTAAGCTGCCATAATTGTTGTTATTATTACCCTTAATTTGTAATGCCCCTTAATTTGTATAGAGCTATACAGGGGTTAGGTAATACTTTATTTTCAAAACATATATAATATCATAATAGAATCATATATAATAGTTGTCGAACTACTAATCTTCGTCAAGCAAAGCAAGTGACGCAGTTTGGCCCGCAAATCACGAGGGGCCGCATTTGCGGAGGTGGAGGCTCAACGGCGCCTTACAAGTCACTACAAACACAAGCGCCAAAAATACGAACTTACACAAAAAAATACGAACCGCCGGTGTTAGAACGCAAAATTTACTACCTAAACGGCCAAACCGTGCGCACCTGAAAACATAAAAAATACAATAAATACACAAAAAAATGACATAAAAACCATACCCACAGAAAGGGGGGGGGGGCACCCAGGACCTCTGCAAGTGAAGTTACACCTCAATTTAAGTTCAAATTCCCGAGTTTACACACAAGAAAATCCCTTAAGCAAGAGAAAAAATGGCCGTTGAAAAAAACAAAAACAAGGCTACAAAACAAGACCAAGAACAGACGGATTTTCAAAAAAGCCGTACAAGGTAAGAATACACTTTTAGCAAGGATGCTAAATTATCCACACCGGCGTACCACATACAGTGGATATAAAAAGTCTACACACCCCTGTTAAAATGTCAGGTTTCTGTGCTGTAAAAAAATTAGACAAAGATAAATCATTTCAGAACTTTTTCCACCTTTAATGTGACCTATAAACTGTACAACTCAATTGAAAAACAAACTGAAATCTTTTAGGCAGAGGGAAGAAAAAATATAAAAATAAAATTATATGGTTGCATAAGTATGCAAATCCTTAAACTAATACTTTGTTGAAGCACCTTTTGATTTTATTACAGCACTCAGTCTTTTTGGGTACGAGTCTATCAGCATGGCACATTTTGACTTGGCAAGATTTGCCCACTCTTCTTTGCAAAAACACTCCAAATCTGTCAGATTGTTGCGAGGGCATCTCCTGTGCACAGCCCTCTTCAGATCACCCCACAGATTTTCAATCGGATTCAGGTCTAGGCTCTGGCTGGGCCATTCCAAAACTTTAATCTTCTTCTGGTGAAGCCATTCCTTTGTTGATTTGGATGTATGCTTTGGGTCGTTGTCATGCTGACAAAGCCTGAAGGTTTTGTGCTAATATTGACTGGTATTTGGAACTGTTCATAATTCCCTCTATCTTAACTAAGGCCCCAGTTCCAGCTGAAGAAAAACAGCCCCAAAGCATGATGCTGCCACCACCATGCTTCACTGTGGGTATGGTGTTCTTTTGGTTATGTGCAGTGTTGTTTTTGGGCCAAACATATCTTTTGGAATTATGGCCAAAAAGTTCAACCTTGGTTTCATCAGACCATAACACCTTTTCCCACATGCTTTTGGGAGACTTCAGATGTGTTTTTGCAAAATGTAGCCTGGCTTGGATGTTTTTCTTCGTAAGAAAAGGCTTTCATCTTGCCACTATACCCCATAGCCCAGACATATGAAGAATACGGGAGATTGTTGTCACATGTACCACACAGCCAGTACTTGCCAGATATTCCTGCAGCTCCTTTAATGTTGCTGTAGGCCTCTTGGTAGCCTCCCAGACCAGTTTTCTTCTCGTCTTTTCATCAATTTTGGAGGGAGTTCCAGTTCTTGGTAATGTCCCTTTTGTGCCATATTTTCTCCACTTGATGATGACTGTCTTCACTGTGTTCCATGGTATATCTAATGCCTTGGAAATTATTTTAAACCTTCTCCTGACTAATACCTTTTAACAATGAGATCCCTCTGATGCTTTGGAAGCTCTCTGTGGACCATGGCTATTGCTGCGGGATGCGACTAACAACATTTCAGGAAAGACCAACTAGAGCAGCTGAACTTTATTTGGGGTTAATCAGAGGCACTTTAAATGATGGCAGGTGTATGCTGACTCCTATTTAACATGATTTGGAATGTGATTGCTTAATTCTGAACAAGGCTACATCCCCAGTTATAAGAGGGTGCGCAGACTTATGCGACCACATTATTTTTATTTTTTATTTTTCTTCCCTCCACCTAAAAGATTTCAGTTTGTTTTTCAATTGAGTTGTACAGTTTATAGGTCACATTAAAGGTGGAAAAAGTTCTGAAATTATTTATCTTTGTCTCCTTTTTTACAGCACAGAAACCTGACATTTTAACAGGGGTGTGTAGACTTTTTATATCCACTGTACACATCCGCCACCATTTTACAACACTAAATTACACAATGTGTAAGTACACAGCGACCCTAACGTCTTCCCCTCGTGCATGCAGCGTATTTACACTACACACTTTCAGCTCCACAACAGTGCAAAGCTACATTATATGCTGCAGGAACATCAAAACAGATTGTCAGCTCTTCAGCACAATGCTTCCTGCATATATTACTTACAAATAGGTAAAGTATATTAATTTATTAATGATTTCATTGGCATACAAAAATACATATACACAAAAAAATGTAAAAAATAAAACCGTATCGCTTTAAACACAAAAGACATTCACTGAATGCCTCACAACGAGCGCCAACGCTGTTAATAGCACACAAACTACACTAGGGGACAGCCTTGCAATAAGTGCAAAAAGCAGATCAGCGCCGACCTTACATTCACAGCAAAACCGCCTCTAATAAAAAAAATCCAACAGCCTTGCAATAAGAGCCGAAGGCGCTCATTGAGAGGCATGCGATGAGTGCCAAAGGCCCTCAGCGCAAGCCTTGCAATGAGCGCCGAAGGTCCTCAGGGTAAAAACCGGTTTACATTATGTCTCAAACAGCATTCCCCGGCTTACAATTTCATGCCCGTCATTTTTTGGAGGGCAATTCGCTAGTATAGTATAAACATGATCAGAACATACCCTCATGCTCCAAGCCAACAGGAAGCATGATAGATATACAGGCAAAAGCATTACCTTCTTAAATAACCATTTTAGATTAAAAAAAATTACCCTCGTGACTGCTGATCAGGGAGCTCTAGTGCATGGCTCCTGCTGGATCTCCCGGGGCTTATTATGAGAGAATTAAAGTAGCTATTACTGGCTTCTTCAGGCTGGTTCTCTAAATAACTTATACGTAGCTTTCACTTTTTTTCTAGATGCAGATATTACAGAGGGATATATATTGCTAAAAAGAGGTGGAGAGTGATTGCAAATGAGTCTCTTGTGATATTCTACTATTGGACTGTTTTGTAACAGTGGTGCTATTCAAATCACATATATAGTTCTCAGCAGCGCGGGCTTGCCAAAATCCGTTGGTAATGCAATGTTAAAACTGCGGGCTCACAAAGCGAGCACGCTGCAACCCAACGAACCAAGGGCCGCAGTTGCGGCCAGGCAAGGAGCACCTTCGGCGCTCACTGCGCTGGTGGAGATGAGCGTGAGGCTCGCAATGGGCGCCCAAGGTACTCAGAGGACCAAAAGCCTTACATTGAGTGGCAAACAGCATTACCTGCCTTACAATTTTCTTGCCATCATTTTTTGACGGGCAAGTCGCTAGTTAATAATAAACTTTGGAAAGTGTTAATTTTAAAATAACCTACATTCCTTTAAATTGTCTATTTGGTATATTGTAAGTTGGTGTAAGGCACACAGGAAGATTATGTTCCTTCAGGTATATGAGCCATTTTAGGACATTCCCATAATGCATGTCTCAGTGTTCCTGTTTCATTGCAGCCTCTAAAACATTTATCATCCATGGATGGATTTGAGATCTGTAATCTCGCTGGAGATAGACAGCATCTTAAAAGAGTTTTAAAGGCACTCTCTCTTAGAATTAAATCAAGAGAGGAACTTTCTGCATTTTTTATAATTGTACCCCATTGCGCTTCCTCATATGTTATATTCAGTTATTTTTCCCAGGATATTTTTTAGAGTAATTTGACTGTTGTTAAGGTAATTATATAGAACTAGTCGTTTTCCCGTCATAAATGACTGTATAATATTGTGTTAAAAATTGTGTTTTCTGTGTGTACCCTGTCTCTCTCTCTGTGCACCCTCTCTCTTCTTCTGTCTTTTCCTCCCTTCTCTCTCTCTATTTCCCTCTCCCTCCTTCTTTCTCTCTCTCCCTTCCTTTCTCTCTCCATTCCTCTCTCTCTCCCTTCCTCTCTCTCTCCCTTCCTCACTCTCTCTCTTCCTCGCTCTCTCTCTTCCTCTCTCTCCCCCTCCCTTCCTTTCTCTCTCCCTCTCTTCCTCTCTCTCTCCCTTCCTCTCTCTCTGCCTTCCTCTCTCTCTCCCTTCCTCTCTCCCTTCCTCTCTCTCTCCCTTCTTCCCTTCTTCTCTCTCTCCCTTCCTTGTTCACTCTCTTCCTCGCTATCTCTTCCTTCCTCTACCTCCCTTCCTCTCGCTCTCCCTCCCTTTCTCTCTCTCTCCCTCCTTCTTTCTCTCTCTCCCTTCCTCTCTCTCTCCCTCCCTTCCTCACTATCTCCCTTCCTTTCTCTCCCCCTTTCTCTCTCTCTGCCTTCCTCTCTCTCTCCCTTCCTCTCTCTCTCCCTTCCTCTCTCTCTCCCTCCCTCTCTCCATCCCTTCCTCTTTCTCTCTCCCTTCCTTCCTCACCTTCTCCCTTCCTCTCTCTCCCTTCCTCTCTCTCTCCCTTCCTCTCTCTATTTCCCTCTCCCTCCTTCTTTCTCTCTCCCTTCCTCTCTCTCTCCCTCCCTCTCTCCCTCCCTTCCTCTTTCTCTCTCCCTTCCTTCCTCACCTTCTCCCTTCCTCTCTCTATTTCCCTTCCTCTCTCTCTCCCTACCTCTCTCTATTTCCCTCTTCCTCCTTCTTTCTCGCTCTCCACTCCTCTCTCTCTCTCCTTTCCTCTCTCTCTCCTTTCCTCTCTCTCTCTCCCTTCTTCTCCCCCTCCCTCCTTCTCTCTCTCACTCTGTGATAATTTTACCATTTAACGTGTCAAAAATAGAGTGGCGTATGGTGGGAAAAAGTACACAGGACCCTAATAGTGTAAATCAATTATATTTTTTGGGAAGGTATCACATTCACATTTTTACCCACAAATACAATGAGGTATATATGTATCATAGATGACAGTGCACATCAGTGAATCCGGATACTTCTTTGCTGTCTGAACCAAGGAGAATGTATAATATATATATATACATTGCATGGTGTAGTTCAGATACACATTTAGTTTGCCCAGTATTAAGGGACTTTCAAGTACCCTCTCTCACCTAATACACTCTGAGGGCTGTAAGGTCCTGATAACGTCTTGAAAGAATACAAATAAGGTCATTTTCAGGTATATTTTGAACATGTATACCACTTTAAATAAATTGCAAGGTAAAAAACACTTGCCCCTGTTTGGGAATGTTATTATACATTTTGGAAAAGGCTTTCAAGTGAATATCATTTAAAAAAATCAATATAAGTAAAATCAGTATGGACAACAGTAATATTAATAGTAGTATAGTAATCTCAAATATCAAACGCGTTTCAACTACAATACAAGTCTTTCTTATTGATAAAGTAAATGGTGTAGCATACAGTTCTGGTAATCACCCAATCAAACTACAAGGTGCTTTTTGTAGGTATTTGGACTTCCATATGTAATCCTGGGGTAAGAGCGTCCCTACTCTCATTCTACATACTTTCAAGCATGGACATGTAATCAAGACCTGAAAATCAAGATGGATCCTACATTGTTGACGGGGACTGTAGTTTCTATCAACCAGAAAAGACAGACAAACCATATATGACTGAGCTTGCATTATATTGGGACTTTTTATATGTATCAACGGATCTTTCTTCATCACATGAAGGATTAGAGCTTTCTGACTGTAGGATACTTACACTGTGAGGAAGTGGGGAGATATTGTGACGGGAAACTTCCGCCCGCTACCACGCCCTGTCTATTTTATTTATTGGTGTCTATAGTATCCACTAATATATGTCAGCTGCCACACATCCTTCCTACCTTCCTACCTTCCTACCTACTAATCATATTTCTTATCACAATCGCTACAGACGTGTTACACACCAAGCTTTGCAGTGTATTTTGCATGAGCACATTCCACTGTACTACAAAAAGTATATTGCAATTATAGCATTAGATGAAATGATTACTCTTGTACCATGAAGTGCAATTCTTTATGGGATCCATGTTTTTACAGCACCTCACAATCAAAAAACTATTCTTGCAAAACCATAAACCCTCTTTATTAACCCAAAATTAGATTAAAGGGTTCAAAAGCTGCTAGACGGGAAGCCAATATGGCCCCAGAACTTCAAATAAAGACCTGTGAATATCACTTTCCATGCCCAATACACATATAGGGTAGACTTATAATGATTATTATTATTACTTTCTTTATTTGTAATGTGCCAACATATTCCGTACTCATTGTCACATAAATGAGTTCCATGGAACAGTATAAGAAACCATGACTCCAAACAGCTGCTTATATTATATCACTAAATGTATAAGTAATTGTAAATTATATGTACTAGTAACTTGACCGTCATAAATGACGGTATCATATGTTATCTTTAATTGTCTGTGCTGTCTCTCTCTTTGCTGTCTCTCTCCTTGTGCCCTCTGCCTCTATCTCTGTGTTCTGCCTGTCTTGTTGTGCCATTTCTTTCTCTGTGCCCTATCTCTCTGTGTATGCGCTATCTCTGTGCACTCTCTCACTCTGTGACATCTGTCTTTCTCTGTGCCCTGTCTCTCCCTGTGCTCCCTCTCTCTTTGCCCTCTCTCTTTCTCTCTGTGCCCTCTGTCTCTCTGGGTGCACTCTCTATTTATGTGCCCTCTCTCTGTGCCCTCTCAATGTGCTCTCTGTCTCTCTCTGTGCTCTCTCTGTCTGTGCCCTTTGTCTCTCTATGTGTCCTGTCTGTCCCCTCTCTCTCTGTGAGTTCTCTATCTCTCTGTGTGCTCTCTCTCTCTCCGCTCTCTTTCTGTGCAATCTCACTCTTTGCGCCCTGTCTCTCTCTGCGTCCTCTTTTTTCTCTCGGTATGTGAACTCTCTCTTTCTCTCTGTGCCCTCTGTTTCTCTAGGTGCCCCCTCTCTATCTCTCTGCCCCCTCTCTCTGTGCCTTCTGTCTCTCTCTGTGCCATCTCTCTCTCTCTTTGTGCCCTGTCTCTCTCTTTGCGCTCTCTCTCTATCTGTGCTCTCTATGTCTATCTCTGTGCCCTCTGTGTGCTATCGCTTTATCTGTGCACTCTGTCTCTCTGTGTGCTCTCTCTCTCACCCCCACCCCTTCCCCTGTGCGGACATGTGCGAATACAAAGCACATGCGCAGTTGCTAAATTTACAGCAACGTGTGATGCCTTTGCAGTGAGCACTGCACAGATGTTACACACTTTATTAATTATTATACTGGTTACAAACTCTACTACATTTGTTTGTGTAATTTGCTCACAGACTGCATTGAATGTTTTTTTTTTAAATGTTGTTGTAATTAAAAATATATAATCCATGTATTACAATGTTTTTCTCTAACAATGTATGTATTTTCTATGTCCTTGTTTGTTTGTTTGCTTACTTTCTTTCATTGAACCAACACCACTTTTCCGAGGACTGCAGATGTGAAATAAGAGAAGTAAATAGCTTAATTTACGCTGCTTTATTTTATATAGCAGCATTAACAATTTTTTAGTTGGTGATTGTATTAAAAAGCAGAATAACAAAACTCTACAATACAGAAGTACAACAGACTTAACATTAAAGGATTGAAAGCGCAGGATAAAAGTTGGTTCTAGTTCGCATGGACATTTAATTATTTTAGCAAATGTTAAGCTTGACTGGCAGAAATATAACAAAGCTCATGGCAACAATTCTTTGTGTTAATAATTTATTTATTATATAAAATAATTCTGAACAACATTTTATTAAATATAATTGAAAGTTGTAAAGAGAGAGAGAGAAATTTAGACAGACAGACAGACAGATAGAAAGATAGAAAGATAGATAGAGAGATAGACAGACAGACAGATAGATAGATAGATAGATAGATAGATAGATAGACAGACAGACAGACAGATAGACAGATAGACAGAAAGATAGCTAGATAGATAGATAGATCGATAGATCGATAGATAGACATACAGACAGATAGACAGATAGATAGATAGATAGATAGATAGATAGATAGACAGACAGACAGACAGACAGATAGATAGATAGATAGATAGATAGATAGATAGATAGATAGACAGATGGATAGATAGATAGATAGATAGATAGATAGATAGATAGATAGATAGATAGATAGATAGATAGATAGATAGATAGATAGATAGATAGATAGACAGATGGATAGATAGATAGACAGATAGATAGATAGATAGATAGATAGATAGATAGATAGATAGATAGATAGACAGATAGATAGATAGACAGATAGATAGATAGACAAATAGATAAGAAAGAAGATTATATGGAGAGATAGAGACAAGCAGTATATATATATATATATATATATATATATATATACACACATATATATGTATATATCTTAGGAAATACAGATGCATATATCAAAAAAGTAATTTTGAAGGATTAGCGACCCTAAAGATTAATTTTATCAAGGTCATGTAGCTTTCCAAGGCAGAGGTAGGGACCACAAGGCCCAGGCCTCGGGCAGATCATTTTAATGGGACTGCAAGCTGATGGGTGTGATGGGGTCCACAAATCTGAATGGCCTAGGGCAGCATAGAATCTATGGCCAGTAGGAACATAGGACTTCTCCCCCTCTCCATATGGCTTCCATTTTGCTCAGACATATATTGTATGCAGCTGTATGCTCCGCAGACCACTACTGATGGAGCAATTTACACAATTGAGCCAAATTTATTTTAGAGGTAGTTTTGAGGTGATGGGCTGATATTCAGGAGGATACACTTGAGAGGCAGTTGGAAACGTGCTAGATGAGAGGCGGATGGATCTGGTGTTAAGAGGGAGATTTGAGATGCATAGAGATGATATTGAAATCTGAAAGAATGTAACAGGGTACCAAGTGAGGATGTACAGATGCAGAAAAGGAAAGGGCCTAGGACTGAACCTTGGGGTGCACCTACAGACAGAGGGCGAGCAGAAGAAGAGAAGGAGACACTAAATCGATCTTACAGGTACAGTATGATGTGAACTATCAGAGAGCAGTGTCACGGATGCCAAGAGAGTGGAGAATTTGGATTAGAACAGGGTGGTAAACTGTATCAAAGGCAGCCAAGAGTTCAAGAAGAAGTATAATAGAGAAGTGACCCTTTGACTTGGTGGTGAGCAGGTCATTAGTAACTTTTTTGAGAGCTGTCTCAGTGGAAGGTTGGGGCCGGAAGCTGGTTTGTAAGGTGTCAAGAAGGGAGTTAGAGGAGATGAATTGGGTAAGGCGATTGTAAATGAGTAGCTTGAGTAGTTTGGAAACCAGAGGAAGTAGATAGATATGGCGATAGTTAGTTGGAGAATCAGATGAGGGTTTGTTAAGAATGGGTGTAATTATGGAATGGTTTAGAGATGATACAAATGTGCCAGTATTTAGGGAAAAGGTTGAAGAGATGTGTGAGAGCAGTGAAAAGTGTAGTAGAGAGGGGAGGGATTAGCTGTGATGGAATTGGATCCAGAGGACAGGTAGTAAGGTGAGAGGTTGATAGCAGACTGAAGACTTCATCGTCTGTTACAAGGTCAAAGAAGTGCATAGTGGAAGTGGTATTGGGGAAGGGTGAAGGCAGGGTGTTATCAGTTAGCTGAGAGGATGGAGTTTGTGAGCCACTTTGAGAGGAGTGTTTGTCGCGAATGTTTCCAATTTTATGCTTAAAATGATTTCCTCCACAGTCTTTCAGCAGTATGGGAGCACTTCTGGATGTATCATGTTTGGGTAGTGTGCCAAGGTTGTGGATGAGCGCAAGGGTGTCTATGTGAGGTTATGGGGGCAAGATGTCAAGGGTGAAAGAAAGAGTGGAGTTGTAAAGTGGCATTGTCAGGGCGGGTGAGTTTGGAGATGGGGCTGAGAAGGGTTTGGAGAGCTGTTGTGGGTCAAGTGCTTGCAGGTTTCTGTGGATAATGGTAGCCACGGGTTGAAGAAGGGTAGTGAAAGGAACGTGTGATGAGGTTGAAGGTTAGGAGGAGGTGGTCAGATAGAGGGAGTGGATAGATGACTAGGTCAGAGGTGGTGCAGATATTGATGAAAATGAGGTCAAGAGAGTGTCCAGCGTGGTGAGTTGAGGAGTCGGTCAACTGTGAGATGCCGACGGAGGAAGTGAGTGAGAGTAGTTTAGTGGCTGCTGGGGAGGTGGGAGTGTCAATGACAATGTTGAAGGGTTCCAAGAACAAGTGAAGGAATGTTGAGAAAATCAGGGAGCCAGGTGGAAAAATGATCCAGAAATAGAGAGGTTGGTCCAGGTAGGCGATAGATCACAGCAACACGTAGACAGATGGATGAGAAGAGGCGGATAGTGTGAACTTTGAAACATGAGAATTGGAGTGATAGGACAGGGGTTATGAGGATAAATGTACAGCGAGACTAAAGTAAAAAGGTATATGTCTGATTTTAAAGCCACCGTGAGAGAGTGCTGCAGGGGAGGCCGTGTCTGACGAGGAGAGACAGGTTTCAGTGAGAGCCGATAGATTGAGGGAGTTGGACATTAATAGGTCACGAGTGAAAGTAAATTCTTCACAGTTATGTGTGATTTTAGGACATTCCTGTAAATCGTGTATTAGGGTACTTACTCCACAACATCCTCTTAAACATTTACAATCAAGAGATGGGTTTGAAATTTGTAATCTCATTGGTGTAAAATACCATCTTAGTAGAGTTTTATAAGCATTTTTTCTTTAAGGCTTTTATTAAGAGAGGAGTTTGCTAAATTTTTAAGATTTTTAGCCCATTGCTTATCACCCAGAGTTATGTTCAACTCTTTTTCACATGAAGTTTTGTAAGAAAATTTGGTTGTTGCAATTTGGTCAATTAAATAATTATACAAGGTAGAGATGTTTTGCTTTCCATTGGGGTTATATATGCAACAGTTTTCGAATGGAGTTTTAATTGCTCATTTATTATCTCTTAAGACATGGGCCATGGTTGTGTTTATTAAAGCTAAATTGAACCATTCTTTTTGTGCTGAATTGATATTGTTCACTAAACTCCGCTGGAGACCAATTGGAATTTTTAGTTCAAATGTCTGCTGCTATAATATAATGTTGTCAAAACCACCAGGATAATCAGGAATTTTTGTCACTCATGAATTTCTTGTGAAGTATCCAAAAGGGAGTGAACCAGGATCTGTTCTTTAACTAAGGTAAATTTTAAAACTTATAATTTTTTTATTTTCCATTGTCTTATTTTTGAAACGTATCACATTTTTAGTGTTTATTAATACAAGTTCAATTTTTAGCTTACTTTGCTGTATTCTAAGGTCATTCATTCTACAATGATATGAAATACATATACTACTAGAGAATGAACTAGCAATCCACTCCAGTATCTCCCCTGTGCCTCCTTTCCCCCGTCTCCCTCCCCTGTGTGTCTTTTCCCCTGTCTCCCTCCCCTGTGTCTCTTCCCCCCATCTCCCTCCCCTGTGTCTCTTTCCCACCCCTCGCTCCCCTGTGTCTCTCCCCCCTGTCTCCCAGATTACACTGGGGGTAATCCGAGGCTGGGGGGCCTCGCGATGAGCGCCTCCCCTGGCCACTTTGTGATGCTCGCAGATGCGGCCCTACCGACCGCAAACCGCTAACCTCCCAGTTGCGGCCCGTATTGCCTGTCCCGCAGGACGTAGGGATGAGCGCCTTAAGCCCGCGGTTGCGGCCTACAACTATGGCCCTCGCTGCACAAGCCCGCAGTTTTAACATTGCGTTACCAACAACTTTTGGTAAGCCCACAATGATGAGAACTATATATGTGATTGTTTGATATTTGTGGACTAATACTGTACTTGAAGAGAAGAAAATAAGATGCAGCAATATCTCCTAAGAATAGCATGAATAATTTGCCAAATGTTAGTAGTATATGCATAGTTTGCTGTTATGTTTGAGCTTTTATTACATTATTATTGCTATTTTATAGGATTTCATCTTTATATTTACTAAATGCTAAAGGCAAAATATTTTATGTACTGTGTAGTTTGGTAATTTGATGTGCGATTGCATCAGTTTCCTTTTTATATGTGTATATAAAGTTATTTGCACCATTTATTTTCAGGTGGTTGTTATTCATCTTTGACTACAGAGTTTCTTTATATAATTGTTCAGTTATGTCCAACTGAGAAAGAGGCATAAAAAGAATTATTAAGGACCAATGTTAACCACCTTTAGGACTTCTAGTTACTTCAAGGACATGCTGTGTGCATATATTCAAGGAGCACTGTGGTCCCACATTTAAGCAAATTTTATACTATATTTGGAGATAATAATATTAATATATTACCTTTTATATGCAATTATGTTGTTGTTGGGTCTACCATTTAAGTTTCTACTCTAATGTCATGCGATGGGGAATGCTTTGAATGCAGAGGAAGTGACATCTATGTGGTATGTAAAACTGATAGTGCTTTCAACAGAACTAATGGAAATATCATTTGTTTAAAAGGACATACCTTCCTGGGAAAGAAGCAAATAGAACCAGATAAGAGAAAAAAAAGTGAACTCTGCAGTAAATAATAACTGAATATAATAGTAAAAAAAGGGTTGTGTTTGTTTGGAAAAATGACTGAACTGTGAATGCTCAGTCTGGCTACCTTAAATAACAAGGAAAGTAAGTACATGTGCTGCTAGATAATCTAATCTCAAGAATTTCACAAACAGCAATCTGGAAAAGTCTTCCGGAATCTTGCCGAGAATTAGTCATGCATCAGCTGCACTAGTCACCTTATTCAAAGAATTATCACCATGAATGGTCACAACATCCTGCCTGAAGACAGTCAGGACAACAGCATATATATGAAATACCTCTCAAAGTGCATATGTTAAGATAACCATGCTTGTTATGTAAACCTTCCCTCCAACCAATACCAATATCGTATCTTTTACAAAATGTGGATGATTCATCTATGAATGGAACCTTTTGCTGGGCACATTTTTATTCTCATGATCAATTACAGATATTGCTGATAATATCAATACACAATACAAGTGAACATTTGATTGACTGATTTTAGACCTCGCTGCCACCCAATTCTGACAACATTTGCACACATTCTAAACCTGCATAGAGGTTACAGTGTTTAGTACCGCCGTCTTTCTTAACCTTTAACCATTTAGCCATCATGTACTCTTAGAGCTCCTATAGAGCTAGTATTGTTTGTGTGTGGACCAAAGGTCTGATAATCTTAAGGGCCCTTCTAGAGCTAGTATCATTTGTGTGTGGACTGAAGGACTGATACTGTTAGAGCTCTGCTAGAGCTTGTATCATTTGTGTATAGACCAGTGCTGTAGCTAGACCTTCCGCCGCCCGGGGCTGTCCACCAGGTTGGAGCTCTCTCTCCTTTCTCTCTCTCTACTGCCCTTCTTTCTCTCTCCCTCCTCTCTCCTTTCTTTATCTCTCTCCACATCTCCCTCTTCCACCTTTTTCTCCCTCTCCATCTCTCCATCTCGCTCTCCACTCTCCCACCATCTCTATCTTCTTTCTCTATCTCCCTCCATCTCCTCTCTCCCCTTCTCATTTCCCCTCCCTTTCTCCCTCTCCTCTCTCCATCTCACTCCCCTCCCTTTGTCTCCACTCTTCCACCATCTCTCTCTTCTTTCTCTATCTCCCTCCATCTCCTCCCTCTCTCACTCATTTCTCCCCCTTTCTCCCTCTCCTCTCTCCATCTCACTCCTCTCCCTTTGTCTCCTCTCTTCCTCCCTCTCTCTTATTTCTTTCTCTAAAATGGTCTTTGATTTCGTTCCTTCTGTTTTGCAATAACCAAACTAATTGGGTGTAAAGGCAGGATACTTTCCACTATGATTTTAGATAAATTATAAACTGTTTTGACTCTCTGTCATATCTACATACAGTACGCAAATAAATAAACAAAAAAATAAATATTTAAATAAGTTGAATTTGATTAAAAGCATAATTAAGCTTGGGAGAGGTCAATAAGCAAGTTTTTGATTATAAAAAAAGGTGTTTTTGCTTGACCATGGACACCATCATAATATGTTAGTGGTGCTGTGTGTAAAAGGACCATTTACACTTACGGGCCTCATTCTAATCGGAACTGCAAAATGGCTGCAACTCTGCGTTGAGGTTTCATAAAGGCTTATGGGGGTCTGTATAGATATATATATTCAAAAAAAGCGGGGGTTTGAAAACTTTAATATACACTCAAAATAGACAGCGGCGATTTAAAAAGTTTCAATATCAAATCCCACCAGTATACACTTAGACAAAAAGCTATGGGTATAGTCCATATACCATATAATTGGAGCAAGGGTGAAATAAATGTGATTGAAACCCCCACAACTGGGTTAGAGTAGCAGGAACCCTGTGATCTCAGTGGATACCTCCTACCTCAGGGACTCTACCTGATGTAGGAAGATCCTAATTCTGACTAATAGCCCTATTGCTTCATAGGATAAAAGAGTTGTGCCACATTGCTCTACACTAAATGGACATGTACTCATATATTAGGAAAATAAATAATCTCCTATTAATTTGTCTACAATATATACACTGGTGGGACTAATAATAATAAAATACTATTGTTGATAATTATTGACAATGATATAAGAAGTATAGATCACAGGTGTTCCAAATAGGGGGGAACCCATATAATACTTGGCAAAAAAAATCCTCTTTTAAGGGTAAATTTCACCCAAAAATATGATAATAATAAAGATCAATACCTTTATATTCTCCTTTAAGGACCTTAGGGGCTACAGTTATATAAAGTCTGTTGAATCTATCACATATACAGTATATATACAATATGGGTATTTTACATTTATTTATGTGAACCAAGTGACATCATTTTGGTGAAATCTTCTGTTTTTTGTGTCAATATGATAGTAAAAAGGTAAAGCGAAATTATTAATACAATAAAGTTTATATTAGCACACTACGTGCTGTGTGTGTGTGTGTTTGTGTACATCAATGTAAGTGTTTTAAACCTATGTTTGTAAACAGAGTGACAAGATTATAATTTGAAATCTCTTATATCATTATCAATAAAAGTGAAATAGCAATTGATATGAGAAACACTATATTGTGAATACAAAGATCTATTATATAGCCCATGTATGTGTATTTAAAATTATGAGAATGTGAAAAAGTGATATATGTAAAAGATAATAATTAAAAAATATATAACCAACTGATTCTGTGTCTGTGAAGAACGTATACCCTTAACCCTTCAACTAAGGATCTTTATGAAAGGAAAATAATAACAAGCAGAATATCTGTATATGATTTTGTAGGAATTAAATAAAAGCTGAAAATGAAAACCCCTCATGTAGGCCCATGGGCAAATGATAATTAAGTAGGAAGATCCATTTGCATTCTCTTTGTAATAGGATCTGATCTAGATTACCTTGTCTGCTTCCCAATTTGACTTGATCGATTATCAAGAGTTTTATAGAATTGAGGTCATTGTTGTGATACATTTGCATGTGTCTTGCCAATGGGGTGTCAAGTTCATGTTGTATAGAATAAACATGTTCTAAAATTCTGCATCTGAATTGCTGTAATGTTTTGCCGACATAAATTTTGCCGCATTTATACTGCATGATGAATATCACCCCAGTGGACAGACAGTTGAAAAAATCCCTTAAGACAATACGTCTATCTGTAGGGGGATATATAAATTATTTTGTTCAGTGCACATAAGTACACGCTTTACAATTTCCGCATTTGTGCATCCCTATCAAAGGTTTCAACCAATATGTTTTTTCTTTTTGGAGTTGAACAAAGGTATGTATAAGATGGTCTTTAATATTTTTCCCCTTCTATATGTATTTGCTGGGTAGGGGGTAACCAGCCTGTGAGATCTGAATCTGATGTTAGTAGATGCCAATGTTTTCCAAGAATTGCCTTCACTTCTTTCCAATCGGTCTGTATAGACCCCCATAAGTGATGGGGTTACATAGTGGCTTATAGGAGTCCGTATAGACCCCATAAGTGATAGGGTTACATAGAGGTGTTTGGGGGTCTGTATAGAACCCCATAAGTGATGGGGTTAAGGGGCTCTGTATAGAGCCCCATGAGTGATGGGGTTAATTTTAGGAGCCTGGGGGGGTACTTATAGTACCCCTATGGCAGGGCTTAATTGTTTTATTTATTGTGGGTCCTTTAAGGACCTTTAAGGTCTTTTCCAGACCAGCGGCGGTAAATGTGACATTTTAAATGCAGCGGGGGTCTCGATCGTGACTCCCACTGCAAGGGTTAATGTAGGGACAATGCGGAGGTACCGATGGGGACCCCCAGCATTGGGGGGTTAATGCTCTTTAAGGACCCATGGCAGGACATTTAAAAATTTTAAATGCTGCAGGGGCAGCAAGGGGTAGCAAGGGGTTAATGTAGGGACACTGCAGGGGTCCCGATCAGGATCCCTGCATTATAGGGTTAATGTGGGGACACTGCAGGGGTCCCGATCGGGACCCTGCATTATAGTGTTAATGTAGGGACACTGCAAGGTACCCATCGGGACCGTTGCAGCAAGGGGGACTTGTTTGAGAACAGTGGGGAGGCTTTAACGGAAGTACGCTGCAATTGTGCTCATCACAAGGGATCGCAGCTAGGTGGATTAGAATGAGGCCCATGGAGAGCAATGCTTGCATTTCTTCTCATGAGGCTTCGTCAGGGATGTGGTATTGATATCAGTTAGACTCAATTGTCTAACAAAAACTATTTTTCTCATCTCATTTCTCATTTTCCAATAACCCCTATCGCCCCTACCCCCAACCCCCTTGATCGAGCTCTCAGGACATTATATAACAAAGGCAAAATGATTTCCTTTAAAAATGAACATCATCTTCTAAAATTATGATTGTATAAAAAAAATTATGTCCATAACTTACACAGCTGGTAATTGTTAGCTTGTTACATATTTCACAAACAAGTGCATTTTTTCTTGAATTAAATTGATCCTTTAAGAGTGTTTTTTTTTCCTTCAAAGTAGCATGAATTTAATTTGAAATCCAAATAACAAATCCATGTTATTTCATGCTCAATCACTAAACCCAATAATTATTATAAATTCCTAGACAGGCTATATGTAAGTGTAAAATAAAAATCGAAATATCTTAAAAGAAGCTTTTCCCCGAGAGAATATATTTGTGAGTTACAAGCTGCAGTCCTTAGATAAGGAAATTCTTGCATTGTTAGTAAAATGTACAACGGATTCTTATGTTGACTTACAGGTAAGGTAATATCTTGGGTTGACTCTGCCAAGTGCCATTTTTGAAACTGCATATAATAAGACTCACTGACGGTGCATGATAATGCTTGAAGCAACACAATTAATGTAAAGAAATAAAAATAAAATGAATACAGATTATTTTCTGCAGGCATATATGTTACCAATTGATTGCTTCAATCTTTTCAGAAGCAAAAAACACTTACATTATGTTATCTCATCCGCTCAGTTTTGAAGTTACTTTTCAGAAAATCTGAATATTTGAAAGGTTGACTTCAATGGTAACTGGGAATTGCCTCCTGGATTGAATTGTATGCATGCAATATAAATGTGGTTTGAGAATCTGGATTTCCTATACTAAAAGTTTTTACAGTGATTCTATTTGAATGTCTAAACAATAAGTTAATAAACTTATTTCCTGCTCAAATTTCTCAAAAATACAGTTGATGCACTGCATTCTGGGAAAACTTTACAGGGACATGCAAATTATACCACAATGCAGGTTTACATAACCACTATATATCTTTTTAGGATTATTCTTACTGTATTTCACAGTTTTAGGCATAGCAACGGATGGATTATTCAGAAACAAGGTCACTTACCCACATGCACAACTGTTTCACGGTTACTGCCAATATATTATATATATATGTATATATATATATATATATATATATATATATATATATATCTGTGTATGTATCCACTGCATCTTATTTTTGCACCATTCACTCATTTGTATTCACTCATTTATATCCTACATCCATTCATAGCACAGTAGGCATTCAGTTTGCACATGCTCTATATTTTGTTTCAGTGACAGTCAGAGACTTTTAGCATGTCTTCACCATTTCTTGTTATCAGTCCAAATAGCCAACCCTGTGTATGCCCTAAGGGGTTGTCCACAAACACCCCCAAATCCTTTTCAATATCAGATACTCCTAGATTTAATCCATTGAGATTATTAGTTGTATGGCTAGTTTTCTCTTCCCAGATCCATAACTTTACATTTATTTGTATTAAATCTCATCTGACATTCAGATGCCCATTCCTCTAATTTATGTATATTCCTTTTGAGAGAAAGTACATTAATTTCTAATTGAATTACCTTGCACAACTTTGTGTCATCAGCAAAATGGAGACACTACTTTCCATTCCAACGTCTGTCATTAATAAGTATGGTAAAAAAGGAGAGGACCTAATATTGAACCTCCGAGGAACCCAACTTACCACATTAGTCCAATCGGAGTATGTTCCATTTACCACAACCCTTTGCTTTCTGTCTTTTAGCCAGATCTCGATCCATGAGCATATATTTACTGAAATTCCTGTATCCCTTAGTTTGCACAATAGTCTCCCATGTGGCACTGTATCAAAAGCCTTGAGTTGCCTGGATCCAGGTTCCTACTAACCCTTCTCATAGAAACAAATTAGATTTGTTTGACATGACCTAACCCTCATAAATACATGTTGAATCTTACTTATCCTCTTCAAAGAACATGTTCTTGTATATTATGTCTTATTAACCCTTCTGAAAGTTTCCCACAACAGAAGTGAGGCTCACTGGTCTATAATTCCCGGGATTTGCTCTAGTTCCCTTCTTAAATATAGATATCACATCTGCTTTTTGCCAGTCATTTGGTAGATACCCAGTGTTGAGTGAATCTTGAAGAATTAGATATAATGGTTTGGCTTTTACAGAACCCAGTTCCCTCAGTACCCTTGGATGTATTCCATCAGGACCCAGGGCTTTATTAACATTTATTTTTTCCAACCTCTTTTGGATTTCTTCCCGCCTTAACCAGTTATTTGGTGAAGTTAGTGTAGCCCCATTATGTTGCAGTGTCTCAACCACTGGTACCTCCCTTGTGTATACCGAAATAAAGAACCTATTTAGATCATCTGCCTTTTCCTGGTCACTAATTCTCAGATGGCCTGTGTCACATTGTAATGTTCCTATAGCTTCCTTCCTGGCCTTCTTCCAATTAAAATATTTTAGGTTTAGTCTTAATCTCTTTTGCAGCTAACTTCTCATTTTCTATTTTAGCCAGTCTAATAGCCCTTTTGCAAGCCTTGTTGATTTCCTTGTACTCCCGTAAAGCAGTCTCTGTCCCCTCTTGTTTGTATAATTTAAATGCCTGTTTTTTTACTCTGTATCTTTATATTTAAGTCATTATTAAGCCACATGGGTTGTGATTTACACCTTCTACTTTTTTTTCCACATTTTACATGGTCATAAGTATGTATCTTTAGTAAGGATTTGAACATTGTCCATTTATGTTCAGTATTTTTACCAGTTCTCTGTCCCAGTCTATACTTTGTATTGCTGCCCTTAGACCTTTAAAATCTGCCCTTTTAAAATTAAGAGATTTTGTTGGCCCCTTAAAGTTTAGTTTTTTTAATTCAAGCTCAAATGAGACTGTGTTGTGACCATTGTTTCCCAAACGTTGCCTTATTTCAATATTTGATATTATATCAATATTATTTATGATAACTAAATCCAAGATGGTCTCATTTCTAGTAGGTTCTTGTATAACCTGGGCCAGATAATGATCCCTGAGTGTATTCAAGAACCTGCTCCCCTTAGCTGAACTGCTGGTCTCATTTATCCAGTTTATTTTAGAGTAGTTAAAATCTACCATTAATGAAACCTGCTTAGCTGCATTTCCAATCTGTAACTCTACCCACGAACATTCAATAGTATCACTAGTGACAGCATAAATATCTTCTCTGACTATAGGCTTATATATTTAGGCTTAACATACAGACAAATCCCTCCTCCCATTTTACCATTTCCCCAATCTTTCCTAAATAGGTTATAACCATCCAGATTAATAGTCCTGTCATGAGATTTATCCGACCATGTTTCAGTAATGACTATTAAATAGTGATGTCCCAAACAGTTCGCCCGCGGACTATTCGCGGCGATTTTGGCATGTTCGCGTTCGCAGCGAACGGCGAACATATGCGCTTTTTGGTTTGCCCCCTATCCTTTATCATTGAGGAAACTTTGACCCTGCACCTCACCGTCAGCAGACACATTCCAGCCAATCAGCAGCATACACGCCCTTCCAGGGCCTTCCATCGGAAGGACAGCAACCCAAAATGCCCTTTTTAGGGTTAGAACATCATTTATTTATTTATTTATTTTTTTCTCTGTGTAATCTAATTACATATGCCTGCCTGCCAGCGTGTGTGTGTGACAGGCTAACACCTAACAGCTTATATTGTGCTCAGTGAAATAAAACAACACTTTTTTGACTGAAATAGATTGAATATCAGTTGCCTGCCTACAGGCGTGTGTGTGAAGCCTATTGCATCTACTCTGCCAACTTTTGCCAGTGCACAGTGATACGTCATATCTGGTGCAACCGTAGTGTACAGTGACATAAAACAACACTTTTTTGACTGTAATAGATTGAATAGCAATTGCCTGCCTACAGGCGTGTGTGTGAAGCCTATTGCATCTACTCTTCCAACTTTTGCCAGTGCACAGTGATACGTCATATCTGGTGCAAGCGTAGTGTACAGTGACATAAAACAACCCTTTTTTGACTGTAATAGATTGAATAGCAATTGCCTGCCTACAGGCGTGTGTGTGAAGCCTATTGCATCTACTCTGCCAACTTTTGCCAGTGCACAGTGATACATCATATCTTGTGCAACCGTAGTGTACAGTGACATAAAACAACCCTTTTTTGACTGTAATAGATTGAATAGCAATTGCCTGCCTACAGGCGTGTGTGTGAAGCCTATTGCATCTACTCTGCCAACTTTTGCCAGTGCACAGTGACACTCATATCTGGTGCAACCGTAGTGTACAGTGACATAAAACAACACTTTTTTGACTGTAATAGATTGAATAGCAATTGCCTGCCTACAGGCGTGTGTGTGAAGCCTTATCGCATCTACTCTGCCAACTTTTGCCAGTGCACAGTGACACTCATATCTGGTGCAACCGTAGTGTACAGTGACATAAAACAACACTTTTTTGACTGTAATAGATTGAATAGCAATTGCCTGCCTACAGGCGTGTGTGTGAAGCCTATTGCATCTACTCTGCCAACTTTTTCCAGTGCACAGTGATACGTCATATATCTGGTGCAACCGTAGTGTACAGTGACATAAAACAACACTTTTTTGACAGTAATAGATTGAAAAGCAATTGCCTGCCTACAGGCGTGTGTGTGAAGCCTATTGCATCTACTCTGCCAACTTTTGCCAGTGCACAGTGATACATCATATCTTGTGCAACCGTAGTGTACAGTGACATAAAACAACCCTTTTTTGACTGTAATAGATTGAATAGCAATTGCCTGCCTACAGGCGTGTGTGTGAAGCCTATTGCATCTACTCTGCCAACTTTTGCCAGTGCACAGTGACACTCATATCTGGTGCAACCGTAGTGTACAGTGACATAAAACAACACTTTTTTGACTGTAATAGATTGAATAGCAATTGCCTGCCTACAGGCGTGTGTGTGAAGCCTTATCGCATCTACTCTGCCAACTTTTGCCAGTGCACAGTGACACTCATATCTGGTGCAACCGTAGTGTACAGTGACATAAAACAACCCTTTTTTGACTGTAATAGATTGAATAGCAATTGCCTGCCTACAGGCGTGTGTGTGAAGCCTTATCGCATCTACTCTGCCAACTTTTGCCAGTGCACAGTGACACTCATATCTGGTGCAACCGTAGTGTACAGTGACATAAAACAACACTTTTTTGACTGTAATAGATTGAATAGCAATTGCCTGCCTACAGGCGTGTGTGTGAAGCCTATTGCATCTACTCTGCCAACTTTTTCCAGTGCACAGTGATACGTCATATATCTGGTGCAACCGTAGTGTACAGTGACATAAAACAACACTTTTTTGACAGTAATAGATTGAATAGCAATTGCCTGCCTACAGGCGTGTGTGTGAAGCCTATTGCATCTACTCTGCCAACTTTTGCCAGTGCACAGTGATACGTCATATCTGGTGCAACCGTAGTGTACAGTGAAATAAAACAACCTTTTTTCACTGTAATCGATTGAATATCAGTTGCCTGCATACAGGCGTGTGTGTGAGGCCTGCAGCGCCTACTCTGCCAACTCTTGCCAGTGCACAGTGATACTCATATCTGTTGGCACCTTAGATTGCACGCGCAGGGCCCCAAATTTTAAGTGGGAGGACCGACCAAGCATCTTTTTCCATCTCCCTGTTCCAAAAATCCATGCCATATACACGTCCCCTGATAGGTGACGTAACAGGTATTAAACTGATAGGAATAAATAGTACAACTGAACACACCACTCCTATCTGGTGGCACCTTAGATTGCACGCGCAGTGCCCCAAATTTGAAGTGGGAGTACCAACCAAGCATCTTTTTCCATCTCCCTGTTCAAAAAATCAATGCCATATACACGTCCCCTGATAGGTGACATAACAGGTATCAAACTGATAGGAATAAATAGTACAACTTAATACACCTCTCCTATCTGGTGGCACATTACATTGCACGTGCAGTGCCCAAAATTCGAAGTAGGTCCGACCAAGCATCTTTTTACATCTCCCTGTTCCAAAAATCAATGCCATATACACGTCCCCTAATAGTGGACGTAACAGGGATTAAACCGATAGGAATAGTACTACTTAACAGTACACACCTTATAATAACGCAGACAGAGGCAACGCAGAGAGAGGAGTCTGAAGAAGAGGAGTCAGAGGAGGCAGGTGGTTTTGAAGAGGTGGAAGACCAAACACAGCAGGCATCCCAGGGGGCTTGTTGTCACCTTTCAGGGACCCTTGGTGGCTGGGTGGAGGAAGAGACCTTCAATGACATCAGTGAGGACAAGGAACGGGACATGGCTAGCTTGGTATCCAACCTTGTGCAAACGGGGAGTTTGCGGTTGTGCAAAGGGACTGTTTGCGGTTGTTTGCCGTGCATTAAACGGGGCGATTGGTCTGTTACTGTGAAGCGGGTGTAACCCTTACACTACCTGATCGATACAACATCATACCTGATGTTTTAAAGCATGTTATTCCAAACAATATAGGAATGGAATTTAGGAATGCTAGGTGATTTATGCCCTTTATGGCTTAAAACCAGACTCTGCATCAACTATGTAATTTTCCGTGGGAGTTTTGCCATGGATCCCCCTCCGGCATGCCACAGTCCAGGTGTTAGTCCCCTTGAAACAACTTTCCCATCACTATTGTGGCCAGAAAGAGTCCCTGTGGGTTTTGAAATTCGCCTGCCCATTGAAGTCTATGGCGGTTCGCCGATGTTCGCCCGTTCGCAAACATTTGATGAAGTACGCGTTCGCTGTTCCCGAACCCAAAATTTGATGTTCGTGACATTACTACTATTAAATCAATTTTTTCATTAACTGCTAATAATGCTAACTCTCCCATTTTTCCTGGCAAGCTTCTGTCATTAGGGAGAATACATCTTATGTTATGAGTCTGTAGTTCGGAAGTGCCTGCCACTGTACTTGAGTTACTTAATAATACCTCCCTTTTGAAAATACTCACCCTCCTCCTATCTCCTCTCTCAAGAGTAGTTCATTCATCCCTTATCCCCTTACACTTTCTATCCCATTACTTCTATCTAGTCCCTCCACCGCACCGATTTGTTTAAAAGCTCCGCCAGCCTTTCTACTATCCTATAAGTGAATGTTACTTTATCCTCACCTGCCAAATAAGCTATAATATGTTATACAAGTAATAATGTGATCAGACCACTGCATATCTCTTTATGTAAGACCTGTCGGGCTCTTCAAGCTTCAATAAAGAAACTTTATTGATGTCACTGGTTTCTACTCATTGATTGAGTGAGGTTTGATGTTAGCAGTGGATGTATGAAGATACTGTCCATTTGGGCACCATTTAATTCAAAGGGATCACAGCATCCAAAATGTTAAAATACGATATTTGATGGATCTTAGAGGAAGTATATAAGAAAAACAATTGAAATAGGTAACCCAGCAAAGGTCCCAATTATTGCAGTAAACAAAGTATTCAAAAATAAATATAATTGCAATTGGTTGTTAAATTGACAGTGTTAAATAATTGAGCTTGAAAGTTGGTTATTTTAACTATAAAGTATCTAAACAGGACCTCCATCTCTCTAATCATCTATATGTAGGGTCATTAATTAATTTTCACAGTGAGGATAAATGATGTGTCAAGTGTTTAATTGATTAATCTGTATCATTTTATATATATATATAGTAATTTATTAATTATTAATCTATAGATTAATCATCAGTTTTGCAGTATATTGTGATACCTTTTTGTATTGGACAAACACCTTATTTATACTGACAAGCTTTCAAGAGGTTTGACTTCTCTTTAGCAAGTCTCAAGCAATACTACATGAGATGGAGCCCTCAGTTTGAATAAAAACAGCAGATGCAGAGAGAGTGGAAACAGCATCTGACATCATCAGGTAAATACATATATGGGGAATAAACACAACATAGTAAATGAAACATATATACACATACTATAGACACATATACATCAATGTATACATGAAAAAACAGGGCACTATAGTCCACAGTGATATCCCTCCTGTTCAATTGGCCAAATTGTAATTACTGCAGCCTGTAATGTAGCCCATAAAAGTTACTCATATTTAATTGGCTACATTTTTCTACTCGCAATACATTTGTGAGTTAAAGGCTCAAAATCACTTCCGTTGTAAAAAAACTTAACTCAGTTCTATCTACTCATTTGATGTTTCAAGCCCACAAATGTTACCGCTGCTAAACCATATTCAATTGCAACACTTCAACAAGCCAGCAATTTCCTTCAAAACCATAAATGGCAAATGTATAAAAAATTTCTATGAGTACTAGATAGACCTCGCAAGTGGGTTAAACGCCTGTACGTAACACTTTAAAAGCAGTTAATACATATCAGGCCTCCCACATGGTCTAGCACAGTTCTTAATTCATTTTTATTGATTTCTACATTGCTGGACTGTGAGTACGGACTTCTAAATACAAACTGATTGTAGTTTCAACTCCATGTTTTACTGACGTCATGATGACAGTGTCATTTACTATTGGCTCTGTCTAAATTGTAACTTACGGGCTTGCTTAATTGATCATGATCATGTCCTGAATTGCTATGTGCGGGTTCATGGTTACATTTTTAGATTTTAGCCCTGTAATTACGAGCTTGCAATTGGATGGAGGGGTAAGAGTGCCAAGCCTGTTATAGTAAAATAAGAAACATTCAAAAGAAATTGTGATAATGTGTTAGAAAACTCTAAGCCATATTAAGTCCTGTATGTTTAGTGTTGAAGAATGTAATCATCTATTTCAAACTCTTTTCTCTCCTGGATGTTTTTAAAATTTTCTCTGAGTATTTTGATATTTAGGCTTTGGATGGATCAACTGCACATGCTCCTTTCCTTATGAATCTGCACTGTAATGAAAATAAAGGAATTTAGACAGATAGAATTACTGTATAAATAATTTATGCTTAAATTGCTAAAAATGTAAGTCAAATTATTTATCTAACACTTCAACTCAAAATGTTTAATTGCAACCAGTTCCAATGAATATGTATAGTTTACATTTCTGTAATAACTGAGACATTTGCTTTGTCACTTTGAGTTGATTACCTTATTTAAAATGAAATGCATAGAATTAAGTATGGATCTTGGATTTTGGCACACTATGAAATTGTCATCTTTTACTAATGTTTTATCATATATTATTTCTGACTCATACAGTGCCTTGCAAAAGTATTCACCCCCCTTGGCATTTTTCGTGTTTTGTTGCCTCACAACCTGGAATTGACATGGATTGTTTGAGGATTTGCATAGTTTAATTTACAGAACATGCCCACAACTTTTAAGATGTTTTTTTATTGTGAAGCAAACAACAAATTGGACAAAAAAACAGAAAAAGTCAATGTGCATAACTATTCACCCCCCTAAAGTCAATATTTCGTAGAGCCACCTTTTCACACCTTGCAATCACAGCTCCAAGTCGCTTTGGATAAGTCTCTATGAGCTTGCCACATCTTACCACTGGGATTTTTGCTCATACCTCCTTGCAAAACTGCTCCAGCTCCTTCAAGTTGGATGGTTTGCGCTTGTGAAAAACAATTTTTAAGTCTGATCACAGATTTTAGATTGGATTGAGGTCTGGGCTTTGACTAGGACCACTCAAGTGTTGCTTTAGCAGTGTGTTTGGGGTCATTGTTCTGCTGGAAAGTAAACCTCCGTCCTAGCCTCAAATCACGCACAGAGTGGTACAGATTTTGCTCAAGAATATCCCTGTATTTAGCACCATCCATCTTTCTCTCAACTCTGACCAGTTTCCCAGTTCCGGCTGCTGAAAAACATCCCCACAGCATGATGCTGCCACCGCCATGTTTTACTGTGGGGATGGTGTTCTTTGGTGATGTGATGTGTTGGGTTTGCGCCGGACATAATTGATGTCCGAAAAGTTCAATTTTAGTCTCATCAGACCAGAGCACCTTTCTCCATACCTTTTGGGAGACTCCTACATGCCTTTTCGCAAACTCTCTATGCCATTTAATTTTTTGCCATAAAGCCCAACTCTATGGAGCGTATGGCTTATTGTCGTCCTATGTACAGATACTCCAGTCTCTGCTGTGGATCTCTGCAGCTCCTCCAGGGTTACCTTAGGTCTCTGTGCTGCCTCTCTGATTATTTCCCTCCTTGCCCGTGAGTTTTGGTGGGCGGCCGTCTCTTGGCAGGTTTGCTGTTGTGCCATGTTCTTTCCATTTGGTTATGATAGATTTGATGGTGCTCCTGGGGATCATCAAAGCTTTGAATATTTTTTTATAACCTAACCCTGACTTGTACTTCTCAACAACATTGTCCCTTACTTGCTTGGAGAGTTCCTTGGTCTTCATGGCAGTGTTTGTTTAGTGGTGCCTCTTCCTTAGGTGTTGCAGCCTTTGGGGCCTTCCAAAAAAGGTGTGTATATGTAATGACAGATCATGTGACACTTAGATTGCACACAGGTGAACATCATTTCACTAATTATGTGACTTCTGAAAGTAATTAGTTGCACTAGAGCTTTTTATGGGCTTCATAAGAAAGGGGGTGAGCAAGTCACTGTAGGTATCATATTGTGATTTTTCTGTACTGCATCATTACAGGAGTGTTTATTAGATAGTCTGCATTGCTTTTTACTCACTACAGGGAGCTGGTAACTATTGAAAGCTCAACTATTATTGTTAGTCCACTAAAATAGATACAATATGATTCACAACTCATTAATTACCAAACTGCATAATGAAGAGGCAGCAAATCTAGGCCTTCAGTAGAAACACTATGTGCAAAAATGTAATATTTTTCAGTCCAGGTAGAGGACCTTCATTACCATTTATCTGCCAAAATTCTACTGGGTGTTACTGCCAAATGTCAGGGTCACTGACAGAAGGATTTGAGCAAAGGCAAATAGGAACAATGTCAAACAGACATAATATTGAGACAGAAGGAAGTCAGAAGAATAGTCAGCTCAAGGAAAGCTTGTTTCTATTGATGTCTACTTTTCCTTCCATTACTGACACCAGTTGCATTAATTTACGGTGTTCACTCACAGCTCATGGAAGAAATTAGTTACCTTCTGGAAAAATGTCATAGTTTATAGTACTGGAAGTAGTTAATTATCTTCTGGTGAATAATAGAAGGAAGTTTGGATAATGAGAGTAGACGTTGGATCAGATGGTTATCTTCTAGCACAAACAACTATGATGGCCAATATGGAGGCATCTGGAAAACATTTTGCATATGTAACTACTTGGCATGGAGGAAGTGAGACTGAATGAATGGTATGCAAACAAAGTTTATTAGACAGGTATGACCTCATTCAAGTATACTCCAGTGGAGGTAGAATATGCTCTCCTAGTGTTGAAGGAGTCATTCAGGAGTTAAGACCTCCATGGGATGCGGCAAAGTGAAGGCACGCCGTCTACTGAGCGCATGCACCGTTATGTGCGTGCCGACATATTCGCACATCAACAGCAGCGCACCAGAAAACAGGATGCCCAACCATAGTGCGGGAGAGCGGAGCTGGGGGACTGGTATGGTATGCTGCAGATAGCCAGTAAGCTATATAATTTAGATGTGCTCGGACATCCATGTGTTCTTGGTTTGGATATAGGGTATCCCACACATAGACCCTTTGTGTGCTGTACTCAGGGAGATCAGCACCATAAGCTAAAAAATTGTGGTTTATATTACACTAGCGACTTGTCAGTCAAAAATTACGTCAATAAAATTTGAATCCTGGCAATGCTGTTTGCCACACATTGCGAGCCTGTCCTACCCCCTCTACTTTACAGTCCTCACTTTGGCGCTCATCATGGGCCCTGCAATGTACGACTTTGCCACTCATTGCAGGCCGCGGTAACTTTGTCACTCATGGTGGGCCTCTCAAAGAGCACCTTCAGCACTCATCACGGGCCTTGCAATGAAGGCCTGTGGTGCTCATTGCAAGCCTCTACCCACCCCTCTGTCTCTCGTTCCACCATCTTCCTTTGTCTCTCCCCCCTTGTGTCTCTTCCCCCCTCTCCCTCCGCTGTGTCTCCTTCCCCCCATATCCCTCGCCTATGTCTCTTTCTCCCTCTACCTGCCCTGTGTCTCTTTCCCCCCTCCCCCTCCCCTTCTTCTCCTCCCAACTCCCTCCACTGTGTCTCCTTCTCACCATCTGCCTTGTGTCTCCTTTCCCCCTCCCCTATGTCTCTTTCCCTCCTACCTACCCTGTGTCTCTCCCCCACTCTTTCCCCCCTCTCCCTCCCTTGTGTCACTTCCCTCTCCCCTGTGTCTCTGCCCCCCTATATTTCTCCCCCTCTCCCTTCCTTGTGGTTCTCCCCCCTCTCCCACCCCTGTGTCTCCTTCCCCCCTCCCTCCCCTGTGTCTACTGTCTGCCTCCATCTCACTCCCCAGGTCTCCTTTCTGCCTCCATCTCCCCTGCTGTAATGATATAGGAATCACAAGGTTGTGGAGACCAGCAGTCAAGGTCAGCAATAATCCAGTTCAGCAACTTGTAGATGAAACAGGAACAAGCTTTATTGAAGTGATCAGGAACCACACAATAATCTGGCAAGGCACATAAACAGGAAGTGCCTTATATAGGCCAAGGACCAGACACCTGACAATACACAGCTGAAGAGACTAGTCACTGATGCTATTGCTAGCAGAGTCAAGGTTATCAGATCTCCAGGAATTTCACAAAGGCAGGCTGGCGCAGTGGTAGGGAAGAGGCCCAGCAGCCTGGGGACCAGGGTTCAAAACACAGCTGAGTCAATTCCTCACATTACCGCCGCCTCTATAGGTGCAGCCTCTGGTTTAGCAGGGTACTGCACATGAACCGACCGAAGGAGATCAGGAGAGTGAATATTGTATACTGGTTCCCATGAACTCTCCTGGGTCTTCAGCATAGCACTTTTCAATGCAAGACATCAGATCAGAAGGAAATGTAACTCCTATAAATATATCCTCCGGCAAGATGGTGGTCTTGGTTACGGTAGTATGGAGGGGGGTCAGCTATTCTAGACAAGGCATCCGCCTTACCATTCTTGGAGCCAGGACGGTATGTAACAAAAAAATTAAACCTTGAGAAGAATAGGGACCAGTGTGCTTGTCTGGCTGACAGTCTCTTTGCTGATCGAATACATTCCAGGTTTTTGTGATCTGTGAGGACAGTAATTGGATGGGTAGCTCCCTCCAAGAGATGTCTCCATTCGGTGAAGGCAGCTTTTATAGCCAATAGTTCTTTATTCCCTATGTCATAGTTTCTTTCTGCTGGCACCATCTGGCGGGAATAGAAGGCACACGGATGTAACAATATCTTAGGTCCAGTCCTTTGAGACAGTATAGCACCAACAGCTGAATCAGAAGCATCAACTTTAACAATAAATGGTAATTCCGGCTGAGGATGTACCAGGACAGGGGCAGAGGTAAACAGAGTCTTTAATCGGGAAAATGCGGTATCAGCCTTATCGGACCACTGAAAAGGAGTCCCTTTACGTGTGAGTTCAGTGATCGGTGTATTAACGGCAGAGAAATTCTTAATGAAATGCCTGTAAAAATTGGCAAACCCCACAAATCTCTGAATATATTTTTCATTCTTGGGGATGGGCCAGTCCAGCACAGCTTTAATTTTACTTGCGTCCATACTTAAACCTTTGGGAGTTATTACATACCCCAGGAATTGAATTTCTGTTTGTTCAAACTCACATTTTTCTAGTTTAATGTACAGGTGGTGGGTACAAAGGCGCTCCAGAACTATACAGACCTGTTTTCTGTGGTTTTCAAGATTATCAGAGAATATTAGGATATCATCCAAAAATGCCACACTAAACTGATCCAGGAGATCTCGTAGTACATCATTGATAAGATGCTGGAAAGTTGCAGGGGCATTACAAAGCCCAAATGGCATTACTAGATATTCGTAATGCCTGTACCTGGTTCTGAAAGCTGTTTTCCATTCATCATTTGGTCTTATGCGAACCAGATTATATGCCCCCCCGAAGATCAAGCTTCGTAAATATTTTAGCTGAGTGAAGTCTCTCCAAAAGTTCAGGAATGAGAGGCAAGGGGTAGCCTTTTTTAACAGTGATTTTATTAATGTCCCTGTAATCAACGTATGGCCGTAGGCATCCATCTTTCTTCTCTACAAAGAATATAGGAGCTCCTGCTGGAGAAGTAGATGGTCGAATAAAGCCTTTGGCAATATTTTCTTGTATGTATTCACGAAGAGCTTTCAATTCAGGCTCAAAAAGGGAATATATACGGCCAAATGGGATAGCAGCCCCAGGCAACAGCTCCATTGGGCAATCATAAGGCCTGTGGGGTGGAAGCTGATCAGTATTCTTCTTATCACAGACATCTGCAAAATCCCAATATTGTAGAGGAAGCTTAGTCAAGTTTGTAGCAACCAATTCATTAAGTGTTGTGGCAACAGGTGTTACCTTACAGGGTTGACAATTCATTAAGCAGTGTTCTGAAGGAAAGGACAAAGTTCTGATCTTCCAATCAATCTGTGGGTTATGCAGAGCAAGCCAAGGTACCCCCCAAATCACTGGAAACTGTGTTGAGGAAATTAGGTGGAAAGAGATAGCCTCATGGTGATTCACTTCCAGAGTCAACTTTAAGGACACAGTCTCATGTGTAACCGGGCTTGACGTAAGTGGAGAACCGTCTACTGTCTCTATTAACACAGGTGAAGAATTAGGGATAGACTGAATTCTATTTCCTGCTGCAAATTTAATGTCCATAAAGTTTCCACCTGCTCCAGAATCTATCATAGCTGTAGTTGAAATTTTACGATCACCACATTGCAACGTGATAGGCACCACAAAATGAGGATGTTCAGTCAACATACCCTCTTCACCATGAGCCAGAGAAAACAAGGGTTGATCTGAAATCTGGGAATGGTGTCGAATCTGTGCGCCCTCAGCAGCCATAGCTATTGTTCTTTTGGATTTGCTAGGGCAATTGATGGCATAGTGCCCTGCACTACTACAATACAGGCATAAATTGTGAGTGCGTCGCCACTGTTTTTCTTCGTTGGATAATGGCCCTCTTATTAGATTTACCTGCTTTTTCCTCACTCAGAGTCTGTAGGTGTTTGTGGGGTCGGAGTAGAAATTCTTGAATAGGAAAGAGGAGTAGCACTTGGTCTAAAAGAGCCCTGTCTTTCCAATCTTCTTTCAGAAAGTCTCCGATCAATACAGATAGCCAAACGCACAAATGCATCAAAGTCAGCAGGAAGATCAACACGAGCTAGCTCATCTTTTATAGCTTCTGAGAGACCTTTTCTTAAGTGGAACCTCTGAGCTGATTGGTTCCAGGTAGTATCAGCAACCCACTGTCTGAATTCAGCAGCATATTCAGCCACCGAGCGCCTCCCTTGATGCAAATGAAGGAGAGTTGCTTCTGCTGTCAAAAACTAGGCACATGGCCTCAAGAAAGTCATTTAAATTACCCAAGACTGGACTGTCCTGTTCCAGAAGAGGGGAGCCCCAAGCCAGGGCTTCATCTTTGAATAGGGAAAAAATAAATCCCACCTTCTCTCTTTCAGATGGAAATCGGTGAGGTAACATCATGAAGTGCAAACGGCATTGATTTAGGAAACCCCTACATTTTTTGCGATCTCCTCCAAACTTTTTTGGTAGGCGCAAGCAGGCATCTTGTGCAGGTGTAACAGTAGCAGCCGCAACATCACGTGCCCTGTAGCTGGTATACTCACTGTGCATTGACTGAACTTTATTTTTCAGTTCAGCTACCTGGTCCTGCAGCACTTGCAGAAATAATTCCATTATGTAATATCTGTTCCTGTCCAAATCATCCGTCTGTTGGCCATGTGTGCACACAGAGACAAGAATTTACACAGACCCAAAAGTTCTGGTATAAAACTTCTTGTATTCTTCCCAACGAACGAACCCCCCCCAAATACAACATAGGAACTTATATAATATAAGTTGATCAGATATAACAATCGTACGACTCATTGTTAGACAGTGAGTGAGTTGTTGATTGGTTGACAAGGTAGGAAGGGTCCTTCCATATTTGGTCTCGGATGTTGATGTCATTATGGTCAGTTTATGTGAAGCTTCTGATTGGCTCTGGAAGGTGGCGGGGCTCATATCCTTATTTGGTCACGGATATGAATGTCATCTGGGAGCTCCCGGATATGATTCAGTAGCCATCTTAGGACTCCCAGGATACAGCTCAGTAGCCATCTTAGGACTCTCAGAATACAGCTCAGTAGCCATCTTAGGACTCTCAGGAAATAAAGAATAAAAGCAATTAGTGCCTTATCTTATGATATATTGTAAGGAAAGGAATGCAGCATGGACATAATATACATTTTCAAGAATTTCGTCCACAACACTTGAATGGTCTGTGCCTGGGTCTGCACAGTTCTTGCAAATAGAGCAACCTGCTGGGCCAATGCAGAATCTGACCCGGCAGTCTCCATGAAAGGGCCAGATTATTCTGTAATGATATAGGAATCTCAAGGTTGTGGAGACCAGCAGCCAAGGTCAGCAATAATCCAGTTCAGCAACTTGTAGGTGAAACAGGAACAAGCTTTATTGAAGTGATCAGGAACCACACACTAATCTGGCAAGGTACATAAACAGGAAGTGCCTTATATAGGCCAAGGATTAGACACCTGACCAGACACAGCTGAAGAGACTAGTCACTGATACTATTGCTAGCAGAGTCAAGGTTATCAGATCTCCAGGAATTTCACAAAGGCAGGCTGGCGCAGTGGTAGGGAGGAGGCACAGCAGCCTCACACCTGCCTTTCCCTCCCCTGTGTCTCCTTCCCACCTTTCCCTCTCCTGTGTCTCCTTCCCCCATCTCCCTCCCCTGTGTGTCTTTCCCCAGTCTCCCTCCCATGTGTCTCTCTCCCCACTCATCCCCCTCTCCCTCCTTGTGTCTCTTCCCCTTCTCCTGTTTCTCTCCCCCCTGTGTTTCTCCCACCTCTCCCTTCCCTGTGTCTCCTTTCTCCCCCTCTCTCTCCTCTGTGTCTCCTTTCTCTCCCCCTGTCCCTCCCCTGTGTCACTTCCCCCCTCTCCCTCCCCTATGTCTCCTTCCCCCATCTCTCTCCCGTGTCTCCTTCCCACTATCCCCCTCCCCTGTGTCTCCTTCACCCATCTCTCTCCCCTGTGTCTCCTTTACCCCTCTCCTATGTCTCTTCCCCCTGTGTCTCTACCACCCACTCTTCCCACTCTCCCTCCCTTGTGTCTCTTCACCCTCCCCTGTGTCTTTTCCCCCTGTGTCCCCCCCCCCACTCCCTCCCTTGTGTCTCCTTTCTCCCCCCATCTCCCTCCCTGTGTCTCCTTTCTGCCTCCCTCTTCCCCTCCTTTGTGTCTCCTTTCTCCCTCCCGCTACCTCTCGCTTGGCTTATGCCGCGCATTGTGCAACTCATGGAGCATTGTGCATCCGTGACTGATGCTGCGCACCTGGCTAACGCAATGCCCATGCACCACTTGCAGCTTGCGCATTTTACTTATAGTAATTGTGAGTTTGTCTGAACTTTTAACATAGTGTTACCGACAAACTTGCAATTACCACAACTATTATATGTGACAGACATGTTATATGTCTATATAAATTTAGATACACATTCAGAATGTCAAGCAACTCTCTATGACATGGGAGGCAACTATTGGTCTGGGATTTTAACGCCCAGGCCATGATTTCTAAATTTTCATGCCTACCCTTGATGCAGAATAGAAGTCCTTAAATCCTGACCTGAGTTTGATATTCCAGAACCACTGGTATATTATACTGCCAATTCATCCGGTGATCATTGCACTTTATATTTTTAAAACACATTATCCTTAAAGTTATATAAGTTTATTTTAATGCTAAATAAACTTATATAACTTTTGTTTACTCCACTGGGCTCTAAGAGCTAATGCCTATTTTAAACAGTTCAAGTTCCCATACACAGTGGCAGTCACCTTTCATTAGCTGTACTAAAAATTAATTCAAGTTAAGCTTCTTGTTTACTTCTTTTGCCCTATATTTATACCCTTGGCATCCAATTGTAAATGATTTCATAATGTGTAGCTGGTAGATTGAAAACGAATATTAATATTTTAATTAGTACAGGGTCAGTACATGGTGACCTATTGTCTCTTTCTGGAGTCAGTTCTGTCTGACCATTTCATCAGCAGACCACTGATGGATAAATACACTAAATGTGCATCACCTTCAAAATCTTTCTTCCTACAACTTTTAATCAGTGAAAAAAACTGCGTTGAAAAGTATCTAAAAGAACTGAAATGCCAAAATATAATTTTATATTATAATGAAATGGTTATTAACCAAATACCTGACAGCTAGGCACTCTATATATATATTGCATGTCTTATTGCATCTAAAGATGCGACCATAGAATAACATGGGTTGATAGTGCTAAAAAACATTCAACTAATTGTATTATATCCATTGTAGCAAAGACTGTAATCTGTAACAATGGATCAATATAGCACTAGTATTGTAAGTGATAGCCTGGCAATTAGAGATGTCGCGAATAGTTCACCGGCGGACTGTTCCCGGCGAACATAGCATGTTCGCGTTTGCAGCGAACTGCGAACATATGCGATGTTCGATCCGCCCCCTATACTTTATCATTGAGCAAAATTTGACCCTGCACCTCACAGTCAGCAGACACATTCCAGCCAATCAGCATCATACCCTGCCTTCCAGACCCTTCTACCTCATGGACAGCAGCCATTTTGGAATCATAACTAACTTGCAGTCTTACTGAGAGGAGGGAGGGTGTAGGTGATGCTGATTGAATAGGGAAATCAATAGCTAGGCAAGTTTATTCAGTGTCCAGTGCAGTGCTGAAGGACTCATCAGATCTCTGCTGTAAACACAGCACCCCAAAAAGCCCTTTTTAGTGCTATAACATCATTCTTTTGTTTTTTTTTCTGTCTAATCTAACTTCATTTGCCTGTCTCCCTGCTAGCCCCTGCTAGCAAGTGTGTGTGTCAGGCTCACAACTTATACTGTGTGTGCACAGTGCAACCAATACAATCTTGTTTACTAGTTGTCTACTTTTAAAAAAACAAAACTTTCATTTTGTTAAATCTTAGTTAATTTGCCTGACCGCCAATCTAAGTTCATTTGCCTGACCGCTAGCCTGTGTGTGTTAGGCTTACAAGTACTGTGCCAAGTTCAACCAATCCAATCTAGTGGTGTACTAGCACTCTACATTTAAAAAAAAACAACACTTTTTTTTCTGTGTAATCTAATTTCATTTGCCTGCCTGCCAGCGTGTGTGTCTTAGGCTCACATCGTATACTGTACCCACTTGCCCAGTCAGTGCCACCACTCATATCTGGTGTAACAGTCAGTAGTGCACATTTAAACAAAGAATACAATTTTGGCTGTAATACATTGAATAGCAGTTACTTGTCTGCAAGTGTCTGTGTCAGGCCTACAGCGTCTACTCTGCCAACTTCTGCAAGTGCACAGTGCCACTCATATCTGTTGTCACAGTAGCTTGCACGCATAGTACCAATCTGTCAAAACCTGTAATGATGAATGAGGTCTAGAGTAGCCTGGTTCCCTTATCCTCTACAGGTTGAGACCTAATGTTTGGGTGACTCCAGACCAACACATGAGTACAAGCAGCACACAAACTCAAAGCGGCCATCCTCCTCCTGGTCCAGCATCATCAGCCACATCAACCACTGCTGTCCTCCTTGCCCCCTCTCAACCATTCGCCACTCCGTTTCTCGCCTTGAGCAGTTCCTGCTCATCTGCCCATAGTCAGGTGCCTGTAAAGGACATGTTTAAGCGTAAGAAGCTAATGTCACAAAGTGCCCCAAATTTGAAGTGATACGACCAACCAAGCATCTGTTTCCTTCTCCCGGTCCAAAAAATCCAGGCCTTATACACGTGCCCTGATAGGTGACATAACAAGTATTAAACAGATAAGAGTAGTACTTACAAACACGCCACTCCTATATGGTGGCACCTTTGATTGCATGCGCTGTGCCCCAAAATTGAAGTGATATGACCAACCAAGTATCTTTTTCCATCTCCCGGTTCCAAAAATCCAGGCCTTATACACGCCCCCTGATAGGTGCTCTAACAGGTATTAAACTGATAAGAGTAGTACTACTTAATACACCTTATAATAATGCAGAGAGAGGCAACGCAGAGAGAGGAGTCTGAAGAAGAGGAGTCAGAGGAGGAAGGTGGCTTTGAGGAGGTGGAAGACCAAACACAGCAGGCGTCCCAGGGGGCTTGTTGTCACCTTTTGGAGACCCTTGGTGGCTGGGTGGAGGAAGAGACCTTCAATGACATCAGTGAGGACAAGGAACGGGACATGGCTAGCTTGGTATCCAACCTTGTGCAAATGGGGAGTTTGCGGTTGTGCAAATGGACTGTTTGCGGTTGTTTGCGGTGCGTTAAACGGGGAGTTTGGTCTGTCACTGTGAAGCGGGCCTAACCTTACACTACCTGATCGATACAACATCATACCTGATGTTTTAAAGCACGTTATTCCAAACAATTTAGGAATGTTAGGTAATTTATGCCCTTTATGGTTTAAAACCAGACTCTGCATCAACTATGTAATTTTCCTTTGGAGTTTTGCCATGGATCCCCCTCCGGCATGCCACAGTCCAGGTGTTAGTCCCAACTTTCCCATCACTATTGTGGCCAGAAAGAGTCCCTGTGGGTTTTAAAATCCGCCTGCCCATTGAAGTCTATGGCGGTTCGTCGGTTCGCGAACATTTGCGGCGGTTCGCGTTCGCGCTTCGCGAACAGAAAATTTTATGTTCGCGACATCAATACTGGCAACCTTTGGGCACGTTTTTCTAATGGTAGTGAGAACCACTTGAGGTACTGCAATTGTTATGTTTGATTAAAAAATTATGTTTTGTGAGAAAATTTATACTGAAAATATTTAGTGTAGGTTGATGTTCCTCCGAAGTTTTTCAAAATGCTTAGTATTGTGGAAGAGTGTACTGCCACTTCCCTGCAGTTGCCTCACTGCTGTACAGGGCAGGACAACTATATGACACACATTGTCACAGCTCGCTCTTCGTTGGGCTTGAAAAGGCGAAGAAGAACAATCCTACCCGCAGGTTGTTGTTGCTGTGTTTATATGCAAATAAGCAGCTCATTCATATTAAGTAGTGGCTTTGATATGCTAATTAGGATTACAGTCTGCTTGTCTGGCTCTGTAGCGGCCAAAATAAGCCCTGCAATGTTATCTGGCAGTTAGACCCCTCTCCCAGCCTTATCAAGTACTCTGAGCTGCACATTAGCATACAAGAGCTGCAAAATTATTTCTGAATATTTCATAGAGGATTTAATATATAGAAAAACTGCTAATACAATGCACAGACAGTTTTTAATTCTCTTCAAAATTAAATCAACTTCCAGAGTCCCTTTAAACTAGTGTGTAAAACCGTTGTACACAAGACGTGATCTATTTCCAAACTTCCATCTATAAGTGATGTGTTAAACTTCCAAGTAAAGAAATGTGATTCACAGATGATCACAAAGGAATGTCTTAATAAAATAAAGTCCATGGGCCTCATTCAAATGTGATTTGGCCAATTGAATAGGGCTCTATATAAGCACAGACGCCCTCATTCAATTGCAATTTTGCGTTAGTGAATAAGGCTCTAAATAAGCACATAACATATTTTTTTAAAGATGTTTTTGGTTAGTGAACATCTATCCAAAAGCGAGGTCTTCACTAACTAAAAACTTATTTCAAAAAAATATGCTATGTGCTTATTTAGAGCCCTACTCAATTGGCCAAATCGCAATTGAATGAGGCCCAGAGCATATTGTTGTACAGAAGTTTTTAGTTAGTGAAGACCTTGCTTTGGATAGAAGTTCACTAACTAAAAACTTCTGTAAAAAATATACTGTATGCTATTTGCTTATATAGAGCCTTATTCAATTGGCCAAATCACATTTGAATGAGGCTCTTGGTAACACCCAGGAACCTGCTATATTACTTTAATTAATTTTGAGGATGCCATGTAAGATCACATAATTTTTGTCATCACTCACCCGCCACTCTTTTGCAATGTATTAAAATAGATTTTTACTTGTACTTAACCCCCACATAGTGCTATGGAATATTTTTTGTTTACTTGTTCAGTCGAGTCTGACTCTCCGTGACCATATGGACTGCAGCACGCCAGGCACATCTTGTGTCCAGTTGTTCCAATCCATCAGGTTATCTTGGCACTGATACTGGAGTGGGTTGCCAGGTCCTTCTCCAGCCGACTGTGATTTGCCTGACCTCTCTACTATGATCTGCCCATCTTGGGTGACCCTACATGGTATAGCTCACAGATTCATTGAGGAACACAAGCCCCTCCACCACAGCAAGGCAGCAATCCAGAAGGGGATGGAATATTTTGGTGCGTTACCATTAAGGGATAATAATAATAAAAATGTGGAAGCCAGATTATTATAACTGGTGCAAGTATCACTGAGCTGCCTCATTGCATGCACATCATATAAATTAATCTGCCTACTTTATGCATATTTACATAAAAATAGAAAAAGTATAAGTAACGTCTTGGCAGTAGTTTATTCATATTTATATATTTATCTATTTATAAATCAACAAGCCAGTTAGTTTTTATTTTCTCTAAAAATGACCTTTGATTAAATCTCTTTCACAAATAACAGACATTATACAATTGCCAGTCAGTTGTATACCATTAACTGAGAAGGTATATTGTGCATATACACAAAGATCCAGATATCAAAATGTCATATTTGCTGAATCTGTCCTGAAATCCCCCGGGAGGTTTCCTCAACCGATCTATTCTTATCATTCAACCATATGAGTATTTTATAGCGCCGATTGTATTTTCTGCATTTATTTATTTTATAAAACAAATAGTGGAATTATTGTTATATTATTGACTTTTTTAATATTTAGTTGATTGATGAGCAATATTAGCCAAAATTCACTGGTGTTGTAAATGGGCAGTAAATTATAATAATTAAAAAAATGTATAGTGTCAAAGTTTATTTTTATGCCCACACCCCTGAGTCAGGGAGTACTAGATGCTCTTAATTAGTGATGTCGCGAACCTAAAATTTTCGGTTCGCGAACCGCAAACGCGAACCTCCGCAAATGTTCGCGAACCGGCGAACATCGGCGAACCGCCATAGACTTCAATGGGCAGGTGAATTTTAAAACCCACAGGGACTCTTTATGGCCACAATAGTGATGGGAAAGTTGTTTCAAGAGGTCTAACAACTGGACTGTGGCATGCCGGAGGGGGATCCATGGCAAAACTCCCACAGAAAATTACATAGTTGATACAGAGTCTGGTTTTAAGCCATAAAGGGCATATCAGTCTTTAACTCCCAATTGGAATGTGAGTAGCTAAAATAAGCCAATTGAATATCAGTAACATTTACGGGCTTCATTATGGGCTCATGTAATTGTAATTTGGACAATTAAATGAGGCCCTTAGTATGTTATTTAAGTCAAAGGAAGTTTTAGTTCTGAATATTGTTTAAAAAGATTAAAATAAAGAAATGGAATAAAATAGAAGAATGTCTTTTACCTCAATGACTCTCAATAGCACAACATAACCCCTACACTCAAATCCTTAAATAATTTTTTTTTTTATTTATGTCACATATCCATGTAAAAAGTCCAGAGGGCTTGGAGCACCTCAGACCCGCCCACGCTGCGGCCGGAAAATAAACAGTTAATGTAATCTCGGATTTGGGCTGATGTGCAAGCTCGAGAGGGGGTTGCTATTAATCCTCATGTCCCCCATTATGATCCCTAGCATTTACAGAGCTTTACAGTGCCGTCTTGAATTTATTTTTGCATTTAAAGATTTCTGAGCTTACGGCCGATTGCAAGATATACGGCCGGCCGTAAGGGGATAGCCTTGCGGCGCCGTATAATTGAATTGCAAGGTAACGGGAGCCCTGCAAGGAATCGCAGCTTTGCAGCCGATTTACGGCCGATAATAGAATGAGGCCCATAGTACGGGTGAGTAGACATTGAACTTGAAAAAAATGCATAGCAATCGTAACTCTTACCAACGAGAAACTGCACATACCCAAAGCTCTTGGCTCCCATATAATTGTTGTTGTTTAGCCGTTCCCTCAAGTCCAACTCTCCTTGACCCTATGGACGCAGCACGCAATGCACATCTAACATTATGTCTCTGGTTGTGCAAATCCATAAGGTTATCTTGGCAAAGACACTGGAGTAAGTTGCCAGCTCCCTCTCCAGTGGACCACAATTTGTTTGACCTCTTTCTATGACCTGCCCATCTTGGGTGACCCTACATGGTATAGCTCACAGCTTCATTGAGGCCCCTTCACCACAAGGTCCAGAAGGTATCCCACATAATACTGTGACACAAACAAGAACATTTTGACCTTTCAAGCTAAATATTTGAAATACAAAAAGAGTTATTTTTATGTCCAACACAGATACAAAATCTTAAGATTTTAAATTACAATACGTGTATGCCAAAACTCTGATTTATTCTGGAAAATGTCCTGTATTACAATCAAAAATGTAAAAAGTCAGAGATCAAAGCTGTTATCTTGTGAATGATGAGAATGGAAGATCAGAGCTTAGTTACTTGAGACAGTGGGTCCGATTGTGGTTGTTGTACATACAATGCATTGGATGAATTTTAAAACGCTGGTTTAAAATATTATAAAAAAGGAAATAAATAAGAGGAAATGTAAAATAATGCATAATGTACAGTAAATACCTGCCACTGCTTGTGACTGATTACAAGAAATAATTAACAGCATTCAAAATTATACACAACAAAAAAGAGAGCTATAATAGTATAATAGTATATAAATAAAATTACTACATGGTGGTTTCTGCTCTTCATATAAAGACAGGTATTGAGAAAATCCTACGCATACGCAAATACGTAGCAACTGCACTGATGTTTTGTTTTCGTGCATGAAAGGTGAGAGTGCACATGCATGGGGGGGGGAGGACGAGAGAGAGAGGGCACAGAGAGAGAGACCAAGATGGCACACAGAGAAAGAGAGAGAGAGAGGGCACAGGGAGAGAGAGTGCACAGGGAGGGGATATATATATATAGAGAGAGGGTACATAGAGAGGGTACATAGAGAGAGGGTACATAGAGAGGACACAGAGAGAGAGGGCACAGAGAGAAAGAGAGTGCACAGGGAGGGGACACAGAGAGACAGAGGGGACATAGAGAGGACACAGAGAGAGAGGATACAGAGAGAGTGCACAGAGTGAGAGGGTGCCCTGAGAGACATAGAGCATGGAGTGAAAGAGAGCGGGAACAGAGAAAGACAGATAACACAGAGAGAGGGCACAGAGAGAGCGCACAGAGACAGAGAGCGCAGAGAGAGAGAGAGCGCATACACAGAAAGAGGGTGCAGAGAGACCGAGAGAGAGAGAAAGAGGGTGCATGGAGAGAGAGGGCACACAGAGGGAGAGAGAAGGCGCTCAGAGGGAGAGGGGGCGCACAGACAAAGAGACAGAGGGCACAGAGAGAGACAGCACAGACAAGAACATAACATATGATACCATCATTTATGATGGGCAGGTTACTAGTTGCATATATATTGTAGGGTATTGTTTCTGTTGCTGTGTGGTCAGTTCCTTCTATTTCCTCTCCTAGCTCGAAATTATTATATACCTCAAGATACCGCAATTCAGCAAGAACCAGACTACAGATAAGGATACTGGCAAGGAACATATACAGTCTTCTCTCTTTGCGTTCTGTAATGCTCTCTGACTGTGACGGAGTATTTCAAACAGAAAAAAGCAGGGGTGATAGTATGACTCTTTAGATCCTTTGATCACGTCTGCATTTGTTAGCTCCAAAAAGAAGTACATCTGTGTTCACATTTGAATGTCTAAAAATAAGTTAACAAACGTATTTCCTGCTCAGAATTCCCAGAAATAAGTATTGCACTGCACTCTGGGAAACTGGGCAGGGACATGCAAATGAGCCCAACAATGTATTTTCACTCTTTAATCTGACAACAACTTACACATGACTACTTTTAAGTATATGCCTGCTGTATTAAAGCAGGAGTTAGGAAACCTACCCAGAGACAGTCACTGTTTCAATCTTAAATTGATCTCATCAATGTGGGGCTGGTACCTAACTCATGCTAGAGATATGTGGGAAGATTACAAACCCAAAAAAAACTAAATGAAGGTGCTCAATCAGAGAACAAACTAACCTTTATAGGTTAGTTATATGGACATGATAACCCACTCTGAGAGCAACCTCTTTTATCTCACTTTTGCCCTTCACAGGGAGAAATATCCTGTAGTATATCAGTCTGGTCCCACACACTAGAGTGGTCCAGCCCCGAAATACCAGACAATTCTACCCTGAACAGGAGAAACACCAAACCTGGGCGTCCATTTCAGCCTTCTTTGGGCCTCGTCAGTGAGGTGTAGCCGGTAACTCCCTAAGGCACAGTGAACAAGGGGTCCATGTCTGGATTCCGCTATTACCCTTAGGGAGACTAATCCTTAGTGGTAATTTGAATAAACAAAAAAAAATAGGTTAAAAAAATAGGTTACTAACCAACCTCATTTAACTTATAGTGGGCAAAAAAGTGATAGAAGCGTACAGAGTACAGTATATATAGAAATACTTCACAGGGCAACTAAAAATGTGTATGGTCCAAGGAAAAAAATGTATAAGAGCATCATTGTCCATCTCCAATGCAAGTAGATTTGTAAATTCGGAGAACCAGCCACATTCGTTATATCCAGTTGCCATTCCCACATTCATAGTTTTATCTTGAAGATGAATACAAACTACCAGCTTAAAGTTCTAAATTTATGTAGGGCCCTTTCTTTCGATAAATATGACTTCACATAATTTATATACTCTTTTTAATATTGATGCACTCATGATGATTTAAATTCCTGTTTGTCCTTTTTAACTGTGTTCTCCTACCAACCCACACAACAAGTAGCCATATAATTGTAAATGTATTTATGTATGAGCAACCATAATGTAAAATGCTTCACCTAACAGCAAAACACAGTCTGGGATATGAAGTGACCTGCCCAGGCTCTGGTGTATCTGGCGAAGGGAGGAGGGTTTATGGCCTAGTGACGGGATGAGGAGGTCACACTAGGAATTCAGACCCTCTCTTACAGGGAGGGGAATTAGGAAGGGGTGTGGAGAAAGCGTTTTGTGTATGTGTAAGAAGAATAAGGTGTTCAGTCTGCTGTCTGCAGAGAGGGTCTGATTTCTCTGCTTCTCCGTGAAGGATGTCCTGATCTGAATTGTTGGGTGCTGAGATGAATATAAAGTCACAACCTGCAGATTGCTCCTGTAAACTAAAGCAGAATAATTAGGGGTATACTGAGCCCCTCGTCTCTGTGACCCTATGGACCACATCACGCCAGGCAGAATTGTTGCCATTCCCACATTCATAGTTTTATCTTGAAGATGAAACTATCAGCTTGAAATCCTAAATTTATGTAAGATCCTTTCTTTCTATAAATATGACTTCGCAGAATTTATATACTATTTTTAATATTGATGCACTCATGGTGATTTAAATCCCTGTTTGTCCCTTTTAACTGTGTTCTCCTACCAACCCACACAACAAGTAGCCATATAATTGTAAATGTATTTATGTATGAGCAACCATAATGCAAAATGCTTCACCTAACAGCAAAACACAGTCTGGGATATGAAGTGACCTGCCCAGGCTCTGGTGTATCTGGCGAAGGGAGGAGGGTTTATGGCCTAGTGACGGGATGAGGAGGTCACACTAGGAATTCAGACCCTCTCTTACAGGGAGGGGAATTAGGAAGGGGTGTGGAGAAAGCGTTTTGTGTATGTGTAAGAAGAATAATGTGTTCAGTCTGCTGTCTGCAGAGAGGGTCTGATTTCTCTGCTTCTCCGTGAATGATGTCCTGATCTGAATTGTTGGGTGCTGAGATGAATATAAAGTCACAACCTGCAGATTGCTCCTGTAAACTAAAGCAGAATAATTAGGGGTATACTGAGCCCCTCGTCTCTGTGACCCTATGGACCACATCACGCCAGGCAGAATTGTTGCCATTCCCACATTCATAGTTTTATCTTGAAGATGAAACTATCAGCTTGAAATCCTAAATTTATGTAAGATCCTTTCTTTCTATAAATATGACTTCGCAGAATTTATATACTATTTTTAATATTGATGCACTCATGGTGATTTAAATCCCTGTTTGTCCTTTTTAACTGTGTTCTCCTACCAACCCACACAACAAGTAGCCATATTATTGTAAATGTATTTATGTATGAGCAACCATAATGCATCATTTACGGTGGGTTTGTGTTGTATTTGAGAGCAGTACTTACAGCATATATTGAACACTAGGTTTATAACAAACTGCATAAACAAATTATGTACATAAAACTTTAGCTGAAGCACATAATTACTCCACTTCATAAATATAGCTATTCTAAATCATACAAAATGGTTGCTCTGTACAATTCAAAATGCATATATTGACTTAGACACAAAGCAATAGGCTGTTGAATATAAAGTCCTTTAATGCATGTGTTATGTATTAAACTTCCATAACCTCTCAGCATGTTTTGGCTCAACATTAAATCATTTTAATAGACCTCCATATCTGCATTTCATATATCTAATTTGGAATAAAGCGGGAAGAGAGCCATTCATTTTTTACCCTTCTCAGCAACTAATACATTAACTAGACTACTCCGACAATTCACGTAGGACGCCAGTTTAAGCTACTTCCATTTATCCTAGCTTAGTATAACTCCATTATCCAGCCGTGAGCCATGCCCTCGTTGGTAGAAATAAAATGTTACTCCTATGTTCCTTTTCATTTTCATCAGATGAATAATAGTACTTTGTAAGACTGGATTTACGTCAAACCTCATAAAACAATATTGAAAAAAAAAATAGAATTATTTTATTTTAACTTACCATTTGTATCCATTGGCTCATTAAAATCCTTTGGTGTTATGGTTCTAAATAATGGTTCATTAACTACATTTTGAGGTACGTGCCCACGCCAACAAATGACAGCAACAGATTTATTGATTTTGTTTCACTTCTTATAATCACTGCAGCAGATACAACATTTAACCTTAATTAATAAATTAGCAACCTGCCTACAAATTAATATAAATTCATCTGCCTCCGCTAGCATAATAATTAGGACGGCAGCAGCGTTAATCCTGTTGGTGCGAAAAGTTTATCAAAAGCTTATGTGTGAGGTCACATCTAGTTGTTTTGACGCAGGAGTTGCAAGAAACTTCAAAGTAACTTTTAAAGTAAACATGATAAAAATGGAAGTTGACTGGAAGCAGACTAGATATGTATGACTATTATTATTACTGGTAACTTGCACATCATAAATGACAGTATCATATGTTATGTCTCTCTATGTGCCCTCTCTCTGCCGTCTGTGTGTTGTCTGTCTTTCTCCCCCCTCCCTCTCCCTCCTCTCTCTCTCTCTGCCTCCCACTACCTCTCCCTCCTCTCTTTTTCCTCTCTCTGCCATTCTCCCTCTCTCATCCCCCTCTCCATTTCTCCCTCCCTCTCTCTCTGCCTTCCTCCCTCTCTCTCCTTCCCTCTCTCTCCTTCCCTCTCTGTCCCTCTCTCTCCCTGCCTCCCTCCTTCTCTATCTGCCTCGATCCTTCTCTCCCTCCTCTCTCTCCCTCCCTCTCTGCTTCTCCTCCCTCTCTCTCTCCCTCTCTGTCTCTCTGCCTCCCTCACTCTCTCTCTCTCTGCCCTCTCTCCCTCCCTCTCTTTCCCTCTCTTGCTCTGCCTCCCTGCTCTCTCACTGCCTTGATTCTGCTCTCCCTCCTCTCTCTCTCTCCCTCTCTGCCTCCCTCCCTCCTTGTCCCTCCCTTTTTGCCTCCCTCTCTCCTTCTTTGTCATGACTGATTTTGGAACTCCCTTGAACCCCACAAGCATCCTTGCTATTTTGGACTATGGAACATTTGGTTGCTAATATCAAAGGCTATCAAAATGCACATGATACTTGTTGTGGGCACTGTGACATGTTGCTTTTGTTTGTAGTGTAGTGTGGTCCACAATAATGAATGTTGGGGTTACTATATGATCTTATATTCACTGTAATGTTATGTTACCGGTAACCAACAGAGATACACTTTCTGTCATATTGTGTTAATGAGTCAGCAATGGGTTAAACACAATGTTTCTGCAAGAAATTATATGGCCCCTCAGAGCAGCCAGGCATCCACTCTCTATAAAGTAATACGCTTCACCTAACTGCAAAACACAGTCTGGGATATGAAGTGACCTGCCCAGGCTCTGGTGTATCTGGCGATGGGAGGGGGGTTTATGGCCTAGTGACGGGATGAGGAGGTCACACTAAGAATTCAGACCCCCTCTTACAGGGAGTGGAATTAGGAAGGGGTGTGGAGAAAGCGTTTTGTGTTTGTGTAAGAAGAGTCTTCAGTCTGTGTAAGAAGAGTCTTCAGTAAGTTCAGTCTTCTGTCTGCACCAACTAAGGGTGCATGTGCCTGATTTCTCTGCTTCTCCATGAATGATGTCCTGATCTGAATTGTTGGGTTCTGAGATGAATATAACGTCACAACCTGGAGATTGCTCCTGTAAACTAAAGCAGAATAATTAGGAGTGTACTGAGCCCCTCTTCTCTGTGACCCTATGGAATACACCACACCAGGCAGAATTGTGATGTCTTTGGTTGTGCATATTCGTAAGGTTTTATTGGCAAATATATTGGATTGGGTTGTCAGTTCCTTCTCCATTGGACCACAATTTGTCTGACCTCTCTGCTATGACCTGCCTATCTCGTGTGGCCCTACATGGTATAGCTTCACCATGAAAAGATGGTGATCCAAAAGGAGTTCTGCCTCTACCTGAATGCAAAGAAGATATCATGAACATCTAATAGGATAATCAACATTATCACCCACTATTACCTGTTTAATGTCCTCAAATTTCAGTCTGTTACCACTACTGTAAATGTGCCAATGTCAAATTTACCCTATCTCAGTAAACAAAGTTCTCATCACATGACCAATTGAAAAGCATCAACATAAATAAAAAAAAAAATATCTAGGCATTGTTACATGTGTTTATCTATCACATATATAGTTGTGAGCGTACGGGCCGTTGCTCACGCTTTGCGGGCTCGCAACGGCCCGTACGCTCACAACTATATATGTGATGTGATGTCTTCATGCCAGCAACTGACGCCGCCTGCGCGAGCCCGCGGCCCTCGCATAGCGAGGGCCTCAGTTGCTGGCATGGAGTGCTTCCGTTCCCTGTCTATGTGTCTGTCCCTCCATCTATCCCTGGTGTGTGAGTGTGCCTCCCTCTGAGCCTGGCTCCTCCCCCAGGGGTCCTGTTTGCACTGTGGAAGACAGGCAGCAGACAGGACGCCCTCAGGATGAAGGAGGAGGTCAGGGGACAGAGAGCTGTCGGGATATTTTACCTTAAATCCTCCTAACCCAACTCATATCTCCCCTATCTTCTCCCCCTCCTCTATCCCATCTATCTCCCCCCACACTCCTTCTACCAACCTCCACACTCCTTCTCCCCCTCTCTTCCCCTTCTCTCCCCCCTTTTCTTCTCCTCTCCTTCTCTCTCCCTCCCCTCACTCCCCCTCCCTCTTCTTCTCTTCTCTCCTCCCCTTCTCTGCCCCTCTCCTCCCCTTCTCTGCCCCCTCCTCCTCCCTCCCTCCCCTTCTCATTCCCCCTCCACCTCCCTCCCTCCCCTTCTCATTCCCCCTCCCCCTCCCTCCCTTCTCATTCCCCTCCCCCCTCCCTCACCCCCCTTCTCATTCCCCCTCCCTACCATTCTCATTCCCCCACCCTCCCCTTCACTGCCCCCTCTCCTCCCCTTCTCTCCCCCTTTGTTCCCCCTATCCCCCCTCCCTCCCCTTCTCATTCCTCCTCCCCCCTTCTCATTCCTCCTCCCCCCCTTCTCATTTCCCCTCCTCATTCCTCCTCCCCCCCCTTCTCATTTCCCCTCCCTCCCCTTCTCATTCCCCCTCCCTCCCCTTCTCATTCCCCCTCCCTCCCCTTCTCTCTTCCCCTCTACCTCCCACTCCCCCCTCCCCTTCTCTCCACCCTCTCCTCCCCTTCTCTCCTCCCCTTCTCTCCCCCCTTTTCTTCTCCTCTCCTTCTCTCTCACTCCCCTCACTCCCCCTCTCCTCCCCTTCTCTCCTCCCCCCTCTCCTCCCCTTCTCTCCTCCCCTTCTCTCCCCCCTTTTCTTCTCCTCTCCTTCTCTCTCACTCCCCTCACTCCCCCTCCCTCCCCTTCTTTCCCACCCTCTCCTCCCCTTCTCTCCCACCCTCTCCTCCCCTTCTCTGCCCCCTCTCCTCCCCTTCTCTCCCCTCTCCTCCCCTTCTCTCCCCCTCTCCTCCCCTTCTCTCCCCCCCTTCTCTCCCCCTCTCCTCCCTTTCTCTCCTCCCTTTCTCTCCCCCCTTTTCTTCTCCTCTCCTTCTCTCACTCCCCTCACTCCCCCTCCCTCTTCTTCTCTCCCACCCTCTCCTCCCCTTCTCTCCCCCCCCTCTCCTCCCCTTTCTCTCCCCCCTCTCCTCCCCTTCTCTCCCCCTCTCCTCCCCTTCTCTCCCCCTCTCCTCCCCTTCTCTCCCCCCTCTCTCCCCCTCTCTCCCCCCTCTCTCCCCCTCTCTCCCCCTCCCTCCCCTTCTCATTCCCCCTCCCTCCCCTTCTCTCTTCCCCTCTCCCTCCCACTCCCCCTCCCCTTCCCTCCCCCCCCTCTCCTCCCCTTCCCTCCCCCTCTCCTCCCCTTCCCTGCCCCTTCTCCTCCCCTTCTCTGCCCCTTCTCCTCCCTTCTCTCCCCCCTTCTCCCCTCTCCTTCTCGCCCCCCTTCTCCCCTCTCCTTCTTGCCCCCCTTCTCCCCTCTCCTTCTCGCTCTCCCTCCCCTCTCCTTCTCGCTCTCCCTCCCCTCTCCTTCTCGCTCCCCCCATCCCCTTCTCGCTCTCTCTCCCCCTCCCCCGCTACCTCCACTCTCCTTCCCCTTTCCTCCCCCTCCACCTTTTCTCCTCTCCCTCCTCTCCCCCTCCTCTCTCCCTCCTCTCTCCTCTCCCCCTCCTCTCCCCCTCCACTCCACCTCCCCTCTCCTTCCCTCCCCCTCCCATCTTCTTCTCTCCCCCTCCCCTCCCCTCCTCTCCCCCTCCCCTCCTCTCCCCCTCCCCTCTCCTCTCCCCCTCCCTCTCCTCTCCCCCTCTCATTCTCATCCCCCTCTCCTCTCATTCTCCTTCTCTCCTCTCTCCTCCACTTCTCTTCCCCTTCTCCTCCCCTTCTCTCCCCCCTTCTCCCCTCTCCTTCTCGCTCTCCCTCCCCTCTCCTTCTCGCTCTCCCTCCCCTTCTCGCTCTCTCTCCCCCTCCCCCGCTACCTCCACTCTCCTTCCCCTTCCCTTCCCCTCCACCTTCTCCTCTCCCTCCTCTCTCCTCTCCCTCCTCTCTCCTCTCCCTCCTCTCTCCTCCTCTCCCCCCCCTCTCCTCTCCCCTCCTCTCCCCCCTCTCTCCTCTCCCCCCTCTCTCCTCTCCCCCTCCTCTCCTCTCCCCCTCCTCTCCTCTCCCCCTCCTCTCCTCTCCCCCTCCTCTCCTCTCCCCCTCCTCTCCTCTCCCCCTCCTCTCCCCCCTCCCTCCTCTCCCCCCTCTCTCCTCTCCCCCTCTCTCCTCTCCCCCCTCTCTCCTCTCCCCCTCCTCTCCCCCTCCTCTCCCCCTCCTCTCCCCCTCCTCTCCCCCTCCCCCCTCCCCTCTCCTTCTCTCCCCCTCTCATTCTCATCCCCCTCCCCTCTCATTCTCCCCTCTCCTCTCCCCCCCTCTCTCCTCTTTTTTTTTTTTACAGATATATGATTTTCTATCAAAACACTGCATTGATACAAATACACATTCTTTGTATAATAAAACTATCACACCTTAAATCCTTCTAACCCAACTCATATCTCCCCTATCTTCTCCCCCTCCTCTATCCCATCTATCTCCCCCCACACTCCTTCTACCAACCTCCACACTCCTTCTCCCCCTCTCTTCCCCTTCTCTCCCCCCTTTTCTTCTCCTCTCCTTCTCTCTCCCTCCCCTCACTCCCCCTCCCTCTTCTTCTCTTCTCTCCTCTCCCTCCTCTCCCCCCTCTCTCCTCTCCCTCCTCTCCCCCCTCTCTCCTCTCCCTCCTCTCCCCCCTCTCTCCTCTCCCTCCTCTCCCCCTCCTCTCCCCCTCCCCTGCCCCTCCCCTCTCCTTCTCTCCCCTCTCCTTCTCTCCCCCTCCCCTCTCCTTCTCTCCCCCTCCCCTCTCCTTCTCTCCCCCTCTCATTCTCATCCCCCTCCCCTCTCATTCTCCCCTCTCCTCTCCCCCCCTCTCTCCTCTTTTTTTTTTTACAGATATATGATTTTCTATCAAAACACTGCATTGATACAAATACCCACTCTTTGTATAATAAAACTATCACATATATAGTTGTGAGCAGGCGAGCCTGCCAGAGCCGTTGCTCACAATTGCGGGCTCGCATAGCGAGCCCGCGGCCCTTGCAGCGAGCCCGCGGCACTCACGTAGTGAGGGCTGCGGGTGAGGGCCTCAGTTGCTGGGATGGAGCGCCGAACCAGCAACTGAGGTCCTCGCCCGCGGCCCTCGCGAAGCGAGCCACGGACCTCGCGTAGCGAGGGCCTCAGTTGCTGGCATGAAGCGCCGAAGGCGCTCCTTGCCAGCAACTGCGACCCTCGCAAACTTTATGTCGCAACGCAAACATACGAGACAGTTTAAACACTACAAAATTCGCTAAGCAAGAGAAAAAATGGCCGCAGAACAAAACTAAAACGAGGCTACAGCACTCTAAACACGCAAAACACCACAAGAAACCCGCAAAACACCACAAACGACCTATGGATATTCCGCTAAGACGCATACCACACATTACCCGCCATTACACATTACCCGCAAGTACACAACTACGCTAACGGTTTGTTCTCGCGCACGCACACTATTACACTGCACACATTCATCACGCTTACACAGCAGCTCCACACCACTAATGCTGCAGCAACATCAAAACAGATTGCCAGCTCTTCAACACAATGCTTCAAAATAGGTAAAGTATATTCATTTATTAATGTATTAGATATTTCAGTAGTACACACAAAACACCATTAGCTACCTTACAATTTCATTGCCGTCATTTTTTGACGGGCAATTCGCTAGTCATTAATAAAATACTGTAAATATAACTATGAATATGTTTGTCCAATAAAAAAGGTATCACTATATACTGCAATATACTGCAAAAAACCTTTGTAGTAGGCATTGCAGTAATAGAAAGTAGGGTCACGGTGCATTTATCAGGTGTTTCAGTCTAGCATTGCCGTATATCATCCCTGAAACCATAAAAACAAACATACAATTGCTAGCCTTTCCAGTACTGTGTCTTGTTTCCTTCTTCTTTCATCTGCAGCCCTCATACCCTTCAGAAATAGTTGATGTCACTATTTATTTGATCACATTTGATCTTACAACAAAATAAAAGGCATTGAAAGTTTTACTTTCAAGTTCTAAAACACATTCTGATAGATATGATTCTAAATATATTGGAAATTTAAAAGATTTTGTAACTATAAGAGTAGTCATTATTTTAGTGATTATTTGGTCAAACTAAAACTCCTTTCCTAAATACAGCAGATACGTGCCCTGAACTCCCAACATGTCTGATGCTTTTGGGAAATTACAAATATCATATGTACTCTTTTTACACAAACTTACACTACAGGAGCCATTTAGTTCCTCACATTCAATATTGATTCACGTAATAATGGGTAAAGTATTTTATAAAGTTAAGAAATATAGCCTTTAATTTGTTTATTATTAAATTATTAATTATTATATTTTATTATAAATGAACCCTCAAATTATTATTTATCTGCTGTGGGGTCCTTTGATGCCAAAAATGATTAAATCCTTCTAATGAAAGATTACAATTCTAAGTACCAGCCAATAAGACGTGAATCAGTTTACAAGACACCTCCTTATTTGGAAATCAGCTCCCTCCCATAAGAACAAAACATGTCGGGTCCAAGTAAGATTAAGGGAAAGAAACAGCCTAAAACTACAGTCTTTTGAAGCTCATAACTCAGTTAATTTAGCATCAGTTTTATGAAAGGAAAGCAATGTGTTAAAAGTGTTGCTTTGTTCTTAACCCCTGTACAGCGCTATGGAATATGGATACTAATAATAATGCAGTGACACACCTGGAGCTAGCTTCATGCATTAATTATACCTAAATAAAATCAAAAATTGTGCAAGAATGGGCATATTTCACATTAGGCAAACAAGGCAGCTGCCTAGGGGAGCCTACCTGTGAGAGATTCCTCAGTTGCATAACAATGTATGTACATTTAAGTTTATTTATTTTAACATATAGACTCTGCTTTCTCTAGCTAGGGCCTGACAGCATGTTCTTTGTTTCAGGGTGAAGATGATAGTGGATGTGAACTGGTGGGCTTGCAACAAGCTGCACTAAAGTAGAACAAACAGGGCATGAGAGAGCTTGGATACATTCATTTTGTTTGCACCACTCTGCTTTGAGTGCACACTTAGATGCAGCCAGTAGATATAATTTTATTATACTAGTTCAGCCTCTCAAAACTTGCCTACCACCAAGCTTTCATCCTCCCTCAGGTCCTGACAGCACCTTTATCAGCTCAATAGCAGACGTTCCTCAACAATACAGTTTGTTCAAGCTCCTCTAGGATTAAACCTTGTCATACCTAGTTAGTAAGTAAAACTATTGAGTCACGCCCTTGCCTCTAAGAGTAAGATAGCTTTATTTAGTGAGTTCATTAAGCAAGATTTTTTTTAAAGTTATACTGTATATGTTTTAGTTTATATTTGTATCTAGTTTGGAAAAAAAATAAAATTTTAACTAATTGATAAGGAATATAATGCATAGAACAAAATATACTTGTACTACCAGTTACTCAAACTACAAGCATGATTACATAGCAATAGTCTTCATAGCGATGCTGCAGAATTATACCCATTAGTTATCACATTAAACTAGCCCTAACATCTGTCCTTCCCCTATCTTTCTATATAAACCCCATCATATGGCAGGGACGAGGTTAAATTAAAAAACAAAACAATAATGCAAGGTTTTAAGACCCCTCTGTCTATTACCCACTACCCCCTGTGAGCCATGTGATGCCCAGTTTCCCCCCAAAACCCGCTATGAGAGGGGGAACCTCAGGGATTCCCCCTTCCCATCAGTATCCCCATGGGGGTAAGGACCTCTGTGACCTCTAAAATTAAATGCACATCAACGGGGATCCTTCAATCTGCAAATTCTGATTGGATAGACAATTACCCATTCACAAAACTGCATGGTAACATATTTTATGCAATACTGATTGGCTAAAATATGATTGACACATATTTCAGCCAATCAAAAGCTACTCCTCCTAAAATGTATTTTTAGATGTGAATATATCTTATTTTTCTACATATTTGATAATTTTCAGAGTTGTGAGATATTTAAGTATGTCTGAACATCACTCCCTAAAATCATAATCTGAAATAAAATAGGTGAGCATTTCGAAAAAATCTGTTATCAAAAATAAATTAGGATAAATTAAATATTGTATCACTTACTGTCAATTAAAAGGCAATTTTTATAACATCAATCATAATCTGAACATAAGCTGTTTGTTTAGCCTTTTACTTTGTATATACTTAAAAAGTGGTTCAGTAAGTGTTAAGTGTTTGTTCTTCATTGGTGATGTCCTAGCAACAAAATATTAAAGAAAATACAGCAAATATAAAAAGTTGGTTGGAAAGTGTGTTTAGAGCTATTTATCAAGCTCTGTGAGGCATTTTAGCTTTTATTGGATATTTAAAGACTCATTTGAAACTTTTTCATTGTAACAAACATAAATCAAGATACTTTCTCATCTTTTATTACTGTGCTTGCATCTGAAATAATAATGGGGTGTTATATCCTTTATTCACACAAGAGAAGAGAAGAAATTGAAAAGTCATAAAGTGATGTGCCAGCTCAAGTGAATGTGCTTTATCTGTGTTGACTTTTTTCTTTCCTTTTTTTTATTACAAGTAGCATTTTCAGCATTCTCCATTAAAACAGATGTAGCTAAAATTATTACAACTGCAAAAATGCTGTGCTGCGTTGTGTTTGTTCACTGGCATCCATTATCTCATTGTTCAATGGAATGTATTATCCACCATTCACTATATTTGTATGCATTATTAGTATATAATATAACAAATGCCTATCTTTCTGTATTTCATTGGTTACATTCCAAATGGAGCAGGTCTATGGAACTCATCCGCATCTTATTGAGATGTTTACATACCTTGCATCTTTTATGCATGAAGACAATATTCATATTGAAAACAGATGTACATAACGTACAAACATATACTGAAAAGTAAAGATTTAAATTACAATCAATCTACCAATAAAAAAGGGCTTACATGAAAAGGCAAGAGCACCACTCTAAAATAAAACTGCGCCAGAAGCTGCTTTACCCAAAGGAATTAATACAGATATGGAGGGTAAATAATACAAATAATATGCAGCAATATTTTGAAAAATAATTACTTTTGTTGAAATTTGATATAATAGAGAGTTGATCGTTTAATGTAGGTGATATGTAGCAAACAAATAACAACTACGAAAAATGTATCAATATATGGGAACTTTTCAGGTTAAATTAAAAAAATAAATATATATATTATGGTAATGTGGCCTTTGGCTACTGGTTTCTTCTGTGACTTCATATAAACAACCAAGTCCCAAAGTGCTTTTTTATCTCTTTTTAATAAAATGTTTTCAAACATAAACAAAAATAGCTTATTTTCATGTAATAAACATCTACTTAAACGTACTGGCTTAACATCATGAACACCCTAGCTAGCCATGAAGCCACTTTTCGGTTTCCAGGTAAAATATACAGTCTTTGAATAGTCCATAATCAAAAGTTTAAAGCGCCCTTTCTCTGCAGACAGTCGTCTTTCAATTTCATACCATAGGGTGGGGTTCTGGCCCGCCCTACTCTAGGGACCCTGAACACCCTCTTTTGTTGAAGGCTATAAATCTGTTAACTTCACAGACTTCTCCCTAAGGTGTATAATCAGACTCTGTAATGGTACCTTTACATCCAGTGTCTCTCTCTCTCTCAGCTGTAATGAATCCTCTGCTCCAATTGCTGGGATAGCACCAATCAGTCTCCTCTGTAAAATCTGCTGTGGCAAAATCTTTGCGGCAGCTCCTCTGCAAATTCCTTTTTTCCTCTGCAGCAAACAGTCTCCTTTGCAAAGGCTCTTTGTGGCACAAATCCTTTTTGAAGCAAACAAGTCTCCTCTGCAAATCCTTTTTTTCTTCTGCAGTAAATAGTCTCCTCTGTAAAGGCTCTTTTTCCCTCTGCAGCAAACAGTCTCCTTTGTAAAGGCTCTTTTTTCCTCTGCAGCACACAGTCTTGTCTATAAACTTTCAGGTCTCAATTTCTAATTTCAGCAGACAAAAGCAAAAACACTGCCTAAACTCTCACTGGCAAATAACTACAAGCATCCTTCTTAGCTTGTGTGAGGCTCTGGCCTTACTTCTGCTTAGCCACACAGGGCCTAATTGCTGGGTGCCACACCCATTTCTCTGTGTGTGTCTTTAACAGGCTTTTAACACCTTCAGGTTCAATTAGTCGCTTAGCACTACTCCAGGAAGTTAACTCTCTCTTTCCTGGGGAGAACTCTTCATAACGTGTTGCGCTCTAACCTCTGGGGACAATATGTTACTATATATATATATATATATATATATATATATATATATATATATATATATACTGTATATATATATATATATATATATATATATATATATATATATATACAGTATTTAAATATATATATATATATATTACATAATATGTGCATAAAAAAGTATTATCAATGAATTTACATATCACTAATTTCATTTCTTTTGTGTCTGGTTTATAATTGTGTTTAAGAATAAAAATAGAAATTTAAGCAAATTATTAATACGGTTTGTTAATTATACTGCAATGAGTGTGAAGTATGCTATACTTAATTAATTAAAATTTATAATTAAAAACATGTCCATAGAAGTAAAATGAATGTATCCTTCCACAATGTCTCACACTGGTAATCATTGACCAGAACTGACTTTATTGCAGATGGCTAAGGAATTTTATATGGGAGTGAAACAAAGGCCAGTCATACATTAAACAGGAAACAAACAATGTGTCCACATACCAAACTTAAACTTCCCCCTTGAGTCTCTCCCATTGTCCAAGGCACCAGCATAAGGATGCTGATATCAGCAGGGGAGAATTCCCAGGAGGGGCGGTGATGCCAGCAAGTCTCTTCCTTTATCTTAACTTCCCCCAGTACATGTAGACTGCACATCTCCCATCCAGGGTGCAAGCAAGGGAAGAATCATAGGCATTGTGTCTGGTATAATGTACATTGTCACAAGCATATTATTATTAGTATTATTGTTATTATCGTTTATTTGTAACGCACCAACATATTCCGTAGCGCTCTACATAAGTTAAATTGGAGGGCCCTGTCTTTTAATTTGGAATCCGGTGTCCATAGTGTTTTCCCTAAAGCACCTTGCAGGATTGATACTCGAAGACTTACAATCTAAAGGTTGACATTTGTATATGGTACAATAGGGAGAGTAGTGCTGAGCGTGTCTGGGTGGAAGGTTACAAGCTTCTTTAAAGAGGTGTGTTTGAGTAGAAGTTTTGAAGGATTTGAGGCAGGAGGACAGTCTGGTGAAGCGAGGCAAGGAGTTTTAGAGAATAGGGGCAGAACAAGAAAATTCCTGGAGGCTGGTGTGAGAGGCGGTGACAAGAGTGGTAGAAAGAAGCAGGTCATTAGTAGAACAAAGAGGGCGTGTGGGGGAGTATTTGGAGATAAGAGCAGAGATGTAAGGGGGTGCGCTGTTGTTGAGGGCTTTATAAGTTAGGGTCAAGATTTTAAATTTTATTCTAAAGGCTAAGGGAAGCCGATTGGGGTTATCGACAAAGAGGAGCTGCCGACACTGACTGTTGTGTACAAAAGATGAATCTGGCGGAGGCATTCATTATGGATTGAAGTGGGGAAAGGCGGGTGGAGGGCAGGTCAACAAGGAGCGAGTTGCAATAGTCGAGACGAGAAATGACGAGACAGTGTATTAGAATCTTAGTAGTGTTTTGAGTTAGGTAATGGCGTATTTTGGATATGTTTTTTAGATGGAAAAGACAAGATTTTGTTTGTGACTGTATGTGAAGGATGAAAGAGAGTGCAGGGTCCAGTAGAACCCTGAGACAACGGGCTTGGGAGGCAGGAGTGATAATGGCATTGTTGACAGTGAGAAATATGTTAGGAATTGATTCTGTAGTAGCAGGTGGGAAGATTAAGAGTTCAGTCTTAGACATGTTGAGTTTTAGATGGTTCATGGACATACAAGAGGATATACTAGAGAGGCAGTTGGAGATGTGTGCTAGAATAGAGGGGTATAGATCTGGTACTGAGAGGTAGATTTGAGTGTCATCTGCATAGAGATGATACTGAACCCAAAAAGAGTTTATTAGGGTACCAAATGAGGATGTATAGATGGAGAAGAGGAGAGGGCCTAGGACTGATTCTTGGGGTACGCCAACAGACAGGGTGTGAGGAGAAGAAGAGGTGCTGGAGAAGGAGACTCTGAATGATTGTTCTTGTAGATATGATGAGAACCACGACAGAGCAGAGCCTCGAATGCCGATGGAGGAGAGAATACGGGGTAGAAGCGGATGGTCAACTGTGTCAAAGGCGGCAGAGAGATCCAGAAGAAGCAGAAAGGAAAAGTGGCCTTTAGACTTGGCGGTGAGCAGGTCATTGGTGACTTTTGTGGGAGCTATCTCAGTGGAATGTTAGGGCCGAAAGCCAGATTGCAAGGTGTCCAGAAGAGAGCAGGAAGAGATAAAGCTGGTAAGGTGGTTATAGACGAGCCACTCTTGCAGGTTGGAAGCGAGGGGAAGTAGAAAGATAGGGCGATAGATGCAACGTCAGAATCGGATCATGGTTTCTTAAGAGTGGGCGTAATTATGGCATGTTTTTGAGAAAATGGGAACATGCCAGTGTTTACGGAAAGGTTTGAGATGTGTGAGAGCTAGGATTAGTGTGCTAGAGAGGGGAGGGATGAGCTGAGATGGAATAGGATCCAGAGGACAGGTAGTGAGGTGAGAAGATGATATTAGGATGGAGACCTCATCCTCTGTTGCAGGGGTAAAAATGGGGGAGGGGAGAAGAATGGGTATTGTTGGTTAGTTGAAAGAGTGGAGTGTGTGAGACACGATGAGAGGAGAGTTCATTGCAAATAGTTTGAATTGTATGTGTAAAATGGTTGGCAAAGTCTTCAGCCGTGAGACAGGAAGGAATGGGAGGAGGTAGTGGGCGGAGGAGTATTGAAAGTGGCAAACAGACATTTGGGGTTGGAGGACAGAGTTGATATTAGTGATGTGAAGTAGTGCTGTTTGGCCAGGTTGAGGGCGGAGGAGTAGGAACATATCATGTACTTGTAGTGGAGGAAATCTACTGTGGAGCATGATTTCCTCCAAAGTCGTTCAGTAGTGTGGGTGCACTTCTGAATGTAATGTGTGTGTGTAGTGTGCCATGGTTGTGTATGAGATAGAGGGTGCCTGCATGTGGTTATGGGAGCAAGTGTATCAAGGGTGGGAGAGAGTAGAGTTGTAGTGTGAGGTGGCAGTACCAGGGCAGTTGAGGTTGATAATAGGGCTGAGAAGGTGTTGGAGGACAATGGAGAGCTGTGTAGAGTCAAGTTCTAGCAGGTTTCTGTGGGTTATTGTGGCTGGGGTTGAAGAAGAGTGATGAGAGGAAGATGTGGTGAGGTAGAAGGTAAGGAGGTGATGGTCAGATAGAGGGAGTGGGTGGATGACTGGGTTGGAGGTAAGGCTGATATTGGTGAAAAAGGTCAAGAGAGGGTCCAGCATGGCGAGTTGAGGAATCTGTAAGTTGTGAGAGTCCGAAGGAAGAGGTGAGTGCAAGCAGCTTGGCGGCTGCTGGTGAGGTGGGAGTGTCAATGGCAATGTTGAGGTCACCAAGTATCAGTGTAGGACTGTTGGAGGAGAGAAAGAGAGGGAGCCAGATGGAAAAGTCCTCAAGAAATTGAGATGTAGTACCTGGGGGGCGATAAATTACAGCAACATGTAGAGAGATAGGAGAGAAGAGGTGGATAGTATGAACTTCAAAAGATGAAAATTGGAGGGATGGGACAGGGGGTATGAGGTAAAATGTACAGCGAGAGGAAAGTAATACACCCACACCTCCACCTTGTTTGTTCCCAGGTCTAGGTGTGTGACTGTGGTGAAAACAACCATGCAAGAGTGCTGCAGGGGAGGCAGTGTCTGAAGAGGAGAGCCAGGTTTCAGTGAGAGACAGTAGATTGAGTTGGTAATGAATAGGTTGTGAGTAAAAGTGAGTTTATTGCTTATAGACTATGCATTCCAGAGATCGCAGGAAAAAGGTAGAATGGATGGTTGGTGACAAGTGATGGGTATTAAATTCTGGGTGTTTCAGGTGTTTGCTGCCCTTGGGGCAGAGCGTGGCTGAGAGCAGGTAGAAATGAGAGAGGGACATGGATTAGGGGAGAAGTAGTGAGAGCAAGAGAATGTGGAAGTGGGACTTACAGTGATGTTTCTGCTTATGATTGGTAAGGAAGGGATGATATTGTGATTGGAGGAGGGAGAGGAGCTTGTGGGAGCAGAAAAGAGGAGAGCAAAGAAGGTGAAATGGTAATAGTATTTTATTTAGAAGATATTGAATAGTTAATTTGGGATTCCATCAACTCCTGCAGCTTTGTTATCAGCAAAGCTCCTTAGGGCCATCTCACTTAACTCTCTAAGGTGTCTGACTACAGCATATTGGACAAATTAATGAGGATATCAGTGATGTTAGGATCCTTCCTATATAGATTTTCTGTGTATTCCTGCCAAACTTTTTTTAACGTATTTGCTTCTTTTAAGTCCATACCATTTTTTTTTAATCTTTTATCACACCTACTTTGGCATGAAAGGTTTCTTTGATGTTCCCAGTTTTCTAGAGCAAATCTCTTGACTTTTCCTTTGGTTTATCTTATTCTATTTACATTGTTCATTATATAATGTCTCCCTGTCTCTACTTGCTATCTGAAATTCACTTAGACAAATATTTTGCTATCTCCACTACCTTTCCTAGGCTTCTTTCAGATAGCCAGTTTGTCTTCTTTGTTTTTTTATTTTGGCGATAATTCTTTGTTGTTGTTTTCTGGACACTGTCACAGACTTCTGTGCAAAGTACTTCAGGCATTCTATCTACCATGTCTGGTCCTTTAAAATAATTATTTACCTCCACTGCATATTCAATGAGGATATTATTTATTTTATATCCACTAGGTTCAATGGTTTTCCCTTTTTTCCTCAGTTTAATTCTTGAATTTTCAGTATGAAGCTCATGATCTAAACTGTAATCTACTCTAGGTCTTGTTTTTGCTGACTGTATAGAGTTTATGTATCTTTTGCTACAAAGTATATAGTCAACCTGATTTCTATATTTTCCATCTGGTGTTGCCCATGTGTAGAGTCATCGCTGAGGCTGTTGGTAGAGGGTGTTTACCATGTACAGAAAATTGTCTCAACAGAATTCTGCTCATTTCTGACCTTCTTCATTTTGAACTTGAAGGCCTAACATGTCTGTTATTCCAAGATCTTTTAGTTCCCAACTTTAGCATTTCAAGTTCCTATGATGCGAATGACATATTTTCTTGGTGTTATATCTATGATCTGTTGAATATTCTTGTAGAATTAGACAACTTCAGCTTCTTCAGCATCCATGGTTGGAGCATAGACTTGGATCACTGTGATGATAAATGGCTTGCCTTGAATTTAAACTGAAATAATTCAGTCCTTTATTGGGTGATAGCTGAGCAATGCTTTGGCCACACTTTGATTGATTATGGGGGCTACTTGATTTCTTCTCCTGTATCCTTGACCACAGTATGTGATCTTGTGGTTATCTGATATGAAATATATGTCCATTTGAGTTCACTAATTCCCAAGTTATCAATGTTTAATATTGTCATCACATGATTAACCATGTCTGGTCTGTATTGTTTCATAGCTCTAGGTTCCTACACTGAATTGTTATTTGCAGCAGCAGACTTTTCTTTCCCCTCCAGATACAGGTGCTGCTTTTTTAAAGGGACCATCTCAGAGATCATATGAAGAGGTCTCTGAAAAAGAGATAAGTAAGGCTTGATTTAAATTATTAAATATACTTTAAATTACTCATAAAATTTTAACTTGTAACACATATACAGTAATAATTTTCCAGGTGCTTTACACCAATACTCTAAGTATAAAAATACATTTTAAAACTTTATTTACACAAAAATATGCCACTTTGTTTAAAAGCAGAGAACATGTTCACTAAAAATAGGATGGTATTTTTCGTATCCCAACTTCTGAAAGGGCTTTAATCTGTAATAGTCAGTATTATATTGAAATGGCAACAATAATCTGAGCCTATTCTGGTATCTTGAGATTCCAAAGACACTTGAAGAAAACAAAACACACAAAATTCAACTAAAGATCGAAAAAGCAAACCCTATGATCCTCAAGGGATTCTCTTATCTGGAAGGCTCAAACTATATTGATGCCCCAAAACTGTCTAAATTGCTCTGACAAATGAAATTGAAACCTTATATACGAGTGATCGAAATAATCTTAATTTGGCAATAATCATAACATATACATCTTGCACCAAAGATTGAAAGAGGGAACCCTATGGTCCTCAAGGGATCCTCCTTTTTGGAAGGCTCAAACTATATTGATGCCCCAAAGCTGGCTAAAGTTGCCTGACAAATATAATGAAAGCCTTATACTAGTGTGATCAAAATGATCTTAATCAATTTACCAAATGCAATTGCTTCATAAGTGTGCTGAGAAGATACACCTCTAAAATAAGAGTGCAAAACTGAATAGGCTCAAACACTAAAACAAAATAAAAACAGCAAACTCGCAACGCATAGGGGACTAATCCTTATTAAAAAATTCATGATTGATAGGCTAATATAATTCATATCCACTGGGACAAAGCCTCAGATAATATAGCCTATAAATTATCAGCCGCTACTCATATAGAACAAAAAAATGAGACTCCACACCTACTATTATAATGCATTTGGCATATCTTTCTACAGATTCAAAACTTCACTGGAGGGTGTACAGATCTGGAGCTTATGTAGCTTGGGGCCATTAGTGAATAAAAAGCATTCAATGTGTTGAGTCACAGTATTTTTTAAATGTGTTGTAAAATTGTTTGATGTCATAGCTAACTATTGTTTATAGCGCCCTTTATTAGAATAGCAAAGTTGTGCTTGGAGTTTAGGATGGCTAAATATGGTATGTCTCCTGAGGAATCTGTTTGTGGACCGAGAAGCTACAGTTAGAACCAAAAATGGATCAACTGTATGGTTCAAGATAAAGTGCAACAAGGTTTTATATTGTTACCATATTTATCCAACTTACATGCAGAATACATCATGCGTATGGCCGGACTAGACAAATATAAAAGCCGGAAAAAAAATATTGCTGGGAGAAAAATCAACAACCTAAGATACATGGATGATCCTACTCTGATGGTTGAAAGCGAGGATGAATTAAAGGGTCTATGGATGAGAGGGAAACAAAAGCTGGCCTGCTCGGAATTAAAAAGAGAAAAAGACAATGGCAAACAGCAATCTCAGTTCCTGGCAAATAGATAGGGAATAAGTGCCGACAGTGCAGATGGCAACACAGCTATGAAATTGCTCTGGGGAGAAGAGCTATGGCAAGGCTATGGCAAGAAACAAATATATTACACTAACAACTAGTGATGTCCCGAACAGTTCGCCGGAACGGCGAACACATGCGCTTTTTGGTTCGCCCACTATACTTTATCATGGAGGAAACTTTGAACATAATTTTTTTTTTTTTTTTTTTTTTTTGTGTGTAATCTATGCCTGCCTGCCAGCATGTGTGTTTGACAGGCTGACACCTAACAGCTTATATTGTGCTTATTTTCACTACTCATACCTGGTGGTGTAACATACATTGAAAACAACCATTTTTTTCCTGTAATCTAATTTCAGTTGCCTGCCTGTGTCAGGCTCACAGCTTATATTGTGCTCAGTGACATAAAACAACACTTTTTTGACTGTAATAGATTGAATAGCAATTGCCTGCCTACAGGCGTGTGTGTGAAGCCTATTGCATCTACTCTGCCAACTTTTGCCAGTGCACAGTGAGACTCATATCTGGTGGCAACTTAGATTACACGCGCAGTGCCCCAAATTTGAAGTGGGAGGACCGACCAAGCATCTTTTTCCATCTCCCGCTTCCAAAAATCCTTCCCATATACACATCCCCTGATAGTGGACGTAACAGGGATTAAACCGATAGGAATAGTACTACTTAACAGTACACACCTTATAATAACGCAGACAGAGGCAACGCGTATAATCTTCCATGCTGTGCAGTGGAAGCCCCCAGACTCTGACCTGTGTATAATCTTCCATGCTGTGCAGTGGAAGCCCCCAGACTCTGACCTGTGTATAATCTTCCATGCTGGGCAGTGGAAGCCCCCAGACTCTGACCTGTGTATAATCTTCCATGCTGTGCAGTGGAAGCCCCCAGACTCTGACCTGTGTATAATCTTCCAAGCTGTGCAGTGGAAGCCCCCAGACTCTGACCTGTGTATAATCTTCCATGCTGTGCAGTGGAAGCCCCCAGACTCTGACCTGTGTATAATCTTCCATGCTGTGCGTTGGAAGCCTACAGACTCTGACTTGTGTATAATCTTCCATTATTATACATGCCTGTAGGCAGGCAATTGCTAAGGGTCCCCATAAGGTGACAACAAGCCCCCTGGGATGCCTGCTGTGTTTGGTCTTCCATCTCCTCAAAGCAAACTTCCTCTTCTGACTCCTCTTCTTCAGACTCCCAGAGTCTGGGGCTTCCACTGCCCAGCATGGAAGACTCTGACCTGTGTATAATCTTCCATGCTGTGCAGTGGAAGCTTCCAGATTCTGACCTGTTTAAAATCTTCCATGCTGGGCAGTGGAAGCCCCCAGACTTTGGGAGTCTGAAGAAGAGGAGTCAGAGGAGGAAGGTGGCTTTGAGGAGGTGGAAGACCAAACACAGCAGGCATCCCAGGGGGCTTGTTGTCACCTTTCTTGGACCCTTGGCTGCTGGGTGGAGGAAGAGACCTTTAATGACATCAGTGGGGACAAGGAACAGGACATGGCTAGCTTGGTATCCAACCTTGTGCAAATGAGGAGTTTGCGGTTGAGCAAAGGGACTGTTTGCGGTTGTTTGCGGTGCATTAAAAGGGGAGATTGGTCTGTTACTGCGAAGCGCGTGTAACCCTTACACTACCTGATCGATACAACATCATACCTGATGTTTTAAAGCATGTTAATCCAAACAATTTAGGAATGTTAGGTGATTTATGCCCTTTATGGCTTAAAACCAGACTCTGCATCAACTATGTAATTTTCTGTTGGAGTTTTGCCATGGATCCCCCTCCGGAATGCCACAGTCCAGGTGTTAGTCCCCTTGAAACAACTTTCCCATCACTATTGTGGCCAGAAAGAGTCCCTGTGGGTTTTGAAATTCGCCTGCCCATTGAAGTCTATGGCGGTTCGCCGGGTTCGCCCGTTCGCGAACATTTGATAGAAGTTCTGGTCCGCTGTTCGCGAACCGAAATTTGATGTTCGCAACATCACTACTAACAACAAAGGTCTGTATGGTTGTGAGAGCTGGACCATAAAGAAGGCTGAGCACCATAGAATTAATGCCTTTGAACTGTGGTGTTGGCTTAAACTACTAATACTCCCTTGGACTGCAAGAAGATCCAATCGATAGTACAGAAAGTCAAGCCAAACTGTTCACTAGAAGGTTTGATCATGAGGCCAAAGCTCAAATATTTTGAGAAGAAAAGATTCCGAAGAGAAGACCCTGATGCTGGGAATGATTGAAGTCACAAAAAGAAGGTAATGGCAGAGGCAGAGATGGAAAGATGAAGCCGTTAAAGCAATAAAGCATGAGGAGCTCAGAGGGGCAGTGGTTGACTTTACTGTAGGATCTGACAATTCCTGTGCTTACCATTGGACTTGGGACTCCCCCTAACTAATCCCACTACTATGCCCAGGTCCAGCCCATGCTGACCCTGTATCTGGTGTTACATAGTTACATTGTAATTGAGGTTAAAAAAATACATTTAGTCCATCAGGTTCAACCTCTTAAGATTTCCGCTGATCTGCAATATGCAGATTAGTTGTTAATTGATCCAAAGTAAAGCAAACAGAAAAAAAACAAGTGAAACATAGCTAGTCGTCTCAAAAGGGAAAACAAAAAATTATTCCCGACCCCAGATACTGGTGATCAGATTCCTCCCTGGATCAATACTCTCTCTCTAATTAACCAGGATAACCCTGAATGCCCTTTTTAATTAAAAATATACCCAGTAACTTTTTAAAGTTATCTATCGAATCCGCTGTCAACACTTCTTTTGGTAGAGAATTCAACAGATTAACCACCTTTACTTATTTTTTTAAGGTGGAATCTTTTTACTTCTAACTTCAAAGGATGTCCTCTTGTCAGCTGAAAACCTCTTGGCACAAAAAGCTCACTTGACAATACGTTATACTGACCCTGGTGATATATATATAATGTAAGCATATTCCCTCTTAGACACCTTTTTTTATAGAGAAAATAAGTTTAATTTGGTTAATCTTTCTTCATAACTTAGCCACTCCATTTCCAAAATTGTACTCCATATTTCAAATACTAGGGATTTCTATAGTGGCAGAATTACATTTGTTTCCCTTGCTAATATACCCTTCTTAATACATGCTAATATTGTATTTGCCTTTGCACAAGTACCCCCAAATCCCTTTCAATATCCGGTACCCCAAGATTTGATCAATTAAGATGATAAATTGCATGGTTATTTTTCCTTCCCAGATGCATAACTTTACATTTATTCGTATTAAATCTCATCTGCCATTTAGATGACCATTCATCTAATTTATGTAAATCCCTTTGGAGGGAAAATACATCATTATCTGATTTAATTACCTTGTGTAACCTTGAGTCATCAGCAGAACTGGAGAAACTACTTTCCAGTCCCACTTCTAAGTCATTAATAAATATGTTAAAAAGGAGAGGACCTAATACTGAACCCTGAGGAACCCCATTTACCACATTAGTCCAATCGGAGTATGTTCCATTTACCACAACCCTTTGCTTCCTGTCTTTTAGCTAGCTCTCAATCCATGAGCAGATATTTACTGCAATTCCTGTATCCCTTATTTTGCACAATAGTCTTCCATGTGGTACTGAATCAAACACCTTTGCAAAATCCAAAAAGACTATATCCACTTAGTTGCCTTGATCCAGGTTCCTACTAACCTCCTCATAGAAACTAATTGATTTGTCTATTTGATTTGACATGACCTATCCCTTATAAATCCATGTTGATTCCTACTTATAATACTGTTCAAATAGACATATACTTGTATATTATGACTTATTAACCCTTCTAAAAGATTTCCCACTACAGAAGTGAGGCCTACTGGTTTATAATTTCCCGGATTTGCTCTTGCTCCCTTCTTGGATATAGGTATCACCGGCTTTTCTCCAGTTATCTGGTAGCGACCCTGTGTTGAGTGAATCCTGAAAATTTAAATATAGTGGTTTGGCTATTACAGAACCCAGTTCCCTCAGTATCCTTGGATGTATTCCATCAGCACCCGGGGCTTTATTAACATTTATTTTTTCCAACCTCTTTTGGATTTCTTCCTGCGTTAACCAATTATTTGGTGAAGATAGTGTACTCGCATTATGTTGCAGTGTCCTAACCACTAGAACGTCCCTTTTGTATACTGAAGAAAAGAACCTATTTATCTCATCTGCCTTTGCCTGGTCACTAATTATCAGACGGCCTGTGTCACATTGTAATGTTCCTATAGCTTCCTTCCTCACCTTCTTCCCATTATTATAGTTAAAAAATATTTTAGGATTAATCTTACTCTCTTTTGCAACTCATTTATCATTTTCTATTTTAGGCAGTCTAATAGCCTTTTGCAAGCCTTGTTGATTTCCTTGTACTTACATAAGGCAGTTTCGCTCCCCTCTTTTTTGTATAATTAAAATGTAGTTTTTTACTCTGTATCTTGATCTTTAAATCATTGTTAAGCCACACTGTATGTGATCTACTCCTTTTACTTTTATTCCCACATGGTATATGGTGATAAGTATGTATTTTTAGTAAGGATTTAAATATTATCGATTTATGCTCAGTATTTTTACCCATCAGTTCTTTTTGCCAGTCTATACTTTGTATTGCTGCCCTTAGACTTTTATTGGCCCCTTGCAGTTTTGTTTTTTTAATTCAATCTCAAACTGTGTTGTGATCACTTCCCCGTTTCCCAAAGGTTGCCACATTTCAACATTTGATACCATATCAATATTATTTGTGATAACTAAATTCAAGATAGCCTAATTTCTAGAAGGTTCTTGTATAACCTGGGCCAGATAATGAGTTGAACTGCTGGTTTCATTTATTCAGTTTATTTCAGAGAAAATTAAGCTGCCACCCCTCATGCTTAGCTGCATTTCCAATCTGTAACAATAATTGTATTTTCTCACTTTCAATTATATCTGGGAGTTTATAGCATACTCCAACCAATATTATTTTGGAAATTGCTGCTCCGCTATTTAACTCTACCCACAAACATTCAACATTACCGCTAGTTCCAGCATTAATATCTTCTCTCACTATAGGCTTAAATTCAGGCTTAACATACAGACAAATCCTTTTCCTCTTTTACTATTTCCCCTGTCTTTCCTAAAGAGGTTATAACCATCCAGATTAACAATCCAGTGATTCATCCCACCACGTTCCAGTAATGCCTATTAATTCCCATTTTTCATTAATTGCTAGTAATTCTAACTCTCCCATTTTTCCTGGCAAGCTTCTGGCAGTAGCAAGCATATACCTTATGTCCTGCCTCTTTACTTGAGCTACTTAGTAATACCTCCGTATTGACTATACTAATCCTCCCCCATATCCTGCCCCAAGAGTAGTTAATTCATCCCTTATCCCCTTACATGTTATACCCCATTACTTCTATCTAGTCACTCCACAACACCTACTAGTTTATAAAAATCCTCCAGCCTTTCTACCATTGTATCCTCTCGCAAACAAGCTCCCACATCATTAAGGTGCAATAAAACCCTGCTAAGGAGAAGTACCCAAGTGAGATGTCAGCCCAGTGCTCTAAAGAACCAAACCTCTCCTTAGTGCACCACATTTTTAGCCACGCATTAACCTCCCTAAGCTCCTTCTGTCTCCCTGGACTAGCACGTGGCACAGGTAGTATCTCAGAAAACACTACCTTGAAGATCTTTGCTTTAAGCCTTTTCTCCAGTTCTCTAAAATCATTCCTTAGGGCACTCCATCTTACACTAACTTTTTCATTGGTACCAATATGTACCAAGATTGACGGTTTATTTCCAGCCTTTCCCAATAGTTTATCTACCGGATCCACGACATGCCAAACCTGAGTACCTCTAATAATAGAGTGTCCTGTTTGTTGCTTTGCCTTTTCTGCCCTCCTACTTCTTCAGTAGAACTGTTCTTCTGGCTGTTAGAGGGAACAGCTCTATCTGGCACTGCCATTCCTGAATGGACATCCCCAATAGCAAGTCTGTTCGTGTTTGCCAACTCAGAATTGGCCTGCCTCCTCCTCATGTTCCCCCTGCTTCCCCTTTTACCTGTAACGCACCTACTTCCCTGGACCTCCTCACTAGCCACATCTCCCCCCTCCATGCTAGGCCCAGCTAAACTGTGCTCAGTGATCACCAACTCCCTTTCCAGTGGAGCAATATCCGTAAGTGCTGCAATTAGTCTGGTCCCACTCACTAGAGTGATCCAGCCCCAAAATACCAGGCAATTCTACCCTGAACAGGAGAAACTGTTTTTTGTTTTTTAAAATGGCCCTTAGGGATTAGGCTCCCTAAGGGTGATAGGGGAATCCAGACGTGGACCCCTTGCTCACTGTGCCATAGGGAGTTATCAGCGACACCTCACTGATGAGGCCCAAAGAAGGCCAAAACGTATGTCTGGCGTTTGCTGTTTCTCCTGTTCAGGGCAGAATTACCTGGTATTTCGGGGCTGGACCACTCTAGTGAGTGGGATCAGACTGATATACTACAGATATTTCTCCCTGTGAAGGGCACAAGTGAGCTAAAAGAGGTCACTCTCAGAGTGGGTTATCATGGCCACAGAACCTAACTAAACTAATCTCTATTTTGTTTTTTTGAACTAAACAATAAGTTTAAAGAAGTGCAATCAGCTTTCTCCTCAGGATCCAGGACAACAAACAGGTCTCTAAAGGTCTGACATGGAAATAGATACAAACAGAGACTGATAAAGTTAATATTTTACTATATTATTCTTTTATTCATGACTTACACAGCTGCTAATGTTTCTACTTTATTACTTACTTAAAAAAATAGTACATTTTATGTGTATATTTGCATCCCTAAAAACAAAGCCCCCAATCAATTGCAAGCCTGTATTTTATGTTATACAGGCAGTGTGCCTGCGGGCTTGAGATTTGCTACAATTAAAAAGTGATTCATTTGAACAAGGCCGCAATTTAGGGGCCGAAAGCCAAAACTGTAAACCCTGCAATCGTAAGTAGCATTACGGAGCGTGATCATGATCAACTAAGGTAACTACCCATTAAGAAACAGCCAATAGTTAATGAGACCATCATCATGACATCAGTAAAACACAGAGATTACAATCAATTAGCGTTTAGAGGTCCAATATGCGATCAGACTCGCAATTCAGCAATGTACAAAATATTAAAAATGAATGACGATACTGTTTCAGTCCATGTGGGTGGTCTGATATGTATTAACTTCTTGATTCCCGAGATGGATATGAAACATAAAAAAAAATAATTCTATTGCAGATTTCCGAGATTGAGACTGTTGTGCAATTAATTCTGATGTCTTTCATCACTTTCCCTGACTTTTAAAGTGCAGTATTGATATTTTATTTGCATTTACAGTGTTACGAACAGGTGTTTAACTCCCTTGCTAGTCCTATCTGGTACTCGTCTAATTTTCTTCTACATTTGTCGTTCACGGGTGTGAAAACATTTGCGGGATGGAGAAATTGTAGCAATTGAATAGCAGTTTGCATTTTTAGCTGTTGTAACTTTTGCGGGGTTGAAAGATCAAAGGTTTAGATTGGTTGTAAGTTATGATAATGACAACAGCAGGAATTTTCAGCCTGTAACCCGTTACTCTTTTGCGGTTCGCTAAAAGACGCCAATTGAACAGCAAATTAGTTTACGGGCTACATTACTGGCTCCAGTTACCAACAATTGCTTAATTGAATATGGGCCAGATTTATTAACATATTTTTGACATGCTAATTTACCCACAAATGTACTATTCTTCTGGACTCTGTACAGTGAAGGATGTCTCAATTTTTTGCCCACCATAATGAAAATACATTTGCTTCTGGGGAGGAAAGTTATGGGAAATCTGGATAAGCTATTAAAAAGCAAAGATAGATATAAAATTATCAGAAAAGGTTCGCAAAGTTAAAACTGCGGTATTCCCAGTAGTAACATACGGATTTTAGAGCTGGACCATAAAGAAGGCTGAGCTCTGTAGAATTGATGCCTTTGAATTGTGGTGTTGTAGAAAACTACTTTGACAGCAAGAAGATCCAATAAATACTACAAACTGTTCCCTAGAAGTTATGATCATGAGGCTGAAGCTCAAATATTTTGATCATATAATGAGTAGACAGGATTCCTGAGAGAAGAATCTGATTCTGGGAAAATTTAAGACAAAGGAGGAAGGAAACAACAGAAGTAGGGATGTATAAATGCAGTCATTGAAGCAATTAATATGAGCTTGATGGATCTCAGAGGGTGCCAGTAGCTGACAGATGTGCTCTGGTCAAGAGTCACAACATGACTGAATGACTAAACAATATTGAACTTCTGGTTGACTACTTACTTCACAAAGGTGGCATTTTATCAGACTACAGTGATCTAAGATCCTGCAACACTTATAAAATTCATTGCCATTTTCCCATGCCAGATGGTAAATAAAACCAGATTTCACAAAAAAAAAAGCAATCATTGTGCTTTCAATACAATATCAATCTTGTTTCTTAGTTGAACAGACTAATGTCCCTCAGATAAGCAGATGTTTTCTCATTTCAGATTATTGCTATTTTAACAAAACACATAACTGTTCCATCATAGAGCTATTATTTTTCCCTATCTGCAGGTTTCCTTTTGAGGATAAGAAACATATCTTCCAGCATAAGTACTCTCTAAGTTCTAATTAAGTTTAATTCAGATCTTGTGATTTGAGATGCCTTATCACGAACACTTACTGTGACTTGCTGAAATAATATGCAGATCTCTGGTATCCTCTGAATTCTAATTGAACATCATACACTGTACGATGCTTTGGAGGTAATCTGAGCTTTCAATGTACCAGAAAATGCCTCCAGGCAAAGTGTACTAAAAGATAAAAAAAATACATTAGCATTTTGTTAAAAATCTCCCGGAGCAAAAGGTAACACCAGCGCACATCAGTTTGTTAATATACCCCAGGGATTGCGCAGGGAACGTTATCTGCATAAAACTTAAATATATGAATGAGGCATGCAAATGTAGATAATGAACGAGGCATTAGATTTACTTTACATAACTCTGCATATTTTAAGATTTTACCTGAAAGCACAAATCATTTATAAATCAGCGCTACGCATTGTGTTGTTTTAGAGAGATGTTATTAATCTTCTCACACAGATATAAACGAAATATAGGAATCTGCTGTTTCACACATTTCTTTACGATGTAATTAATGCAAGAAATGCGTATAAGATTGTTGCCATGAAAAAAACTAAATCGTCATATTTCTTAGTTAGTGCTATTCCTTTAAATTAACCACTGAAGATCACTGCGGTGTAATCAAACAATGGTTTAGACAGTTTAAAAATGTAATTATATTTAATTTTTAACTATTGAGTTCAATTTTGACTTAATGATGATAGATGTGTATTTGTAAAAGGATTAGAAACCTGGTGTGGAAACAGATAATATCTGTATTCATTTCTGTAAAAATGTCCCCTTCAATAGACCCTTGACAATGGATATCAATGGCAGAGTGACATAGTATATATCTATTTTCACCAAGTGCTTGGTGAGGATAGGTATGGTCCTCATGGATCTCAATCTCTATATGAAGATGTAGACTAATGAAGTGGCTTGTATGTGTGCTCTGTAATAAAAGCTTCCCTACTTCTACTGAAATGCAAGCTTCCTCATGTTTGCTATACAGTCATAACTCTTAAAGCTACACAGTAAATTAAATATGTAAGGCATTCTCCATCCACTCACAAGATCATGTGTTAAAACAACAAAATATGCCTTAACACTAAAGTTATCAGCAAACCCATTAAGCCATATATGATTTAGTCTTTTAATACAGAAGAACAGAATTATGACATAGTACTAGTAACTTGGCTGTCATAAATGTCAGTATAATAGAATGTTATAATGAATTGTCTGCACTCTCTCTCTGTGTGCATGCGCTCTCTCTCTCTCTCTCTCTGTGCATGCGCTCTCTCTCTCTGTGTGCATGCGCTCTCTCTGTGCATGCACTCTCTCTCTCTGCTTGCACTCTCACACTCTCTATGCGCCTCCTCTCTCTCTGTTCATGTGCTTCCTCACTCTGTGCGCGCTCTCTCACTTTCTGTGTGCATGCGCTCTCACTCTCTGTGGGCGCGCTCTTTCTCTTTGCGCTCTCTCATGCTCTGTGTGTATTCTTCCTTTCCTGTCTCTCTCTCTCTGTGCTGGGTCTCTTTGTGGCCTGTATGTCTCTCTCTCTTTCTCTCTCTCCCTCTTTTTCTTTCTCTCTGCCCTGTGTCTCTCTTTCTCTTCCTCTCTTTCTCTCTGCCCTGTGTCTCTCTCTAACTCTCTTTCTCTCTCTCCTGTGTCTCTCTCTCCCTCTCTTTATCTCTCTCTGTCCTGTGTCTCTCTCTCCCTCTCTTTCTTTCTGTCCCATGTCTCTCTCTCCCTCTCTTTCTCTCTCTCTGTTTTGTGTCTATCTCTCTTTCCTGTGTGTGTCTCTCTCTGTCCTGTATCTCTCTCTTTCCTGTGTCTCTCTCTCTCTGTCCTGTCTCTCTTTCTTTCCTGTGTGTCTCGCTCTGTCCTGTTTGTCTCTCTCTCTCTCTCTCTCTGTCCTGTCTCTCTCTCTGTCCTGTCTCTCTCTCTGTCCTGTCTCTCTATCTCTGTCCTGTCTCTCTATCTCTGTCCTGTCTCTCTATCTCTGTCCTGTCTCTCTTTCTGTCCGGTATGTCTCTCTCTCTGACCGGTGTGTCTCTCTCTCTGTTCTGTCTCTCTATCTCTGTCCTGTCTCTCTCTCTCTGTCCTGTCTCTCTATCTCTGTCCTGTCTCTCTCTCTGTCCTCTCTCTATCTCTCTCTCTCTCTCTGTCCTGTCTCTCTATCTCTCTCTCTCTCTCTCTGTCCTGTCTCTCTATCTCTGTCCTGTCACTCTCTGTCCTGTCTCTCTATCTCTGTCCTGTCACTCTCTGTCCTGTCTCTCTATCTCTGTCCTGTCATTCTCTGTCCTGTCTCACTCGCTCCACATAACATAGGTTATTTAAACTGGCTGACAGTGTATTCTGGTCAGAATCCAATCATGGGTCATGTGTACTATTTCTCTGTTCTGTGTCTCTCTCTCTCTCTGTCCTGTCTCCTTCTCTCTCTCTCTCTCTCTCTCTCTCTCTCTCTCTCTCTCTTTGTCCTATCTCTCACTGTCCTATCCCTCTCTCTACCCTGTCTCTCTCTCTCTGTCCTGTCTCTCTCTCTCTCTGTCCTTTCTCTCTCTCTCTGTCCTTTCTCTCTCTCTCTCTCTCTGTCCTTTCTCTCTCTCTCTCTGTCCTTTCTCTCTCTCTCTCTCTGTCCTTTCTCTCTCTCTCTCTCTCTGTCCTTTCTCTCTCTCTCTGTCCTGTCTCTCTCTGTCCTGTCTCTCTCTGTCCTGTCTCTCTCTGTCTTCTCTCTCTCTCTGTCCTCTCTCTCTACCCTCTCTCTCTCTCTCTCTCTCTCTATCCTGGTTGTCTCTCTTTCTGTCCTGTCTCTCTGTGTCCTGCCTCTCTCTCTCTCTATCGGTCCTCTCTCTCTCTCTTTCATCTCTCTCTCTCTGTCTTGTCTGTCTCTGTCCTGCCTCCCTCTCTCTGTCCCGTCTCTCTCTCTGTCCTGTCTCTCTCTCTGTGTTCCCTCTCTCTATCTCTATATATATATCCTGTCTATCTCTCTTTCTGTCCTGTCTCTCTCTGTCCTGCCTCTCTCTCTCTCTCTCTCTCTCTCTCTCTCTGTCATGTCTCTCTCTCTCTGTCCTGCCTCTCTCTGCCCTGTCTCTCTCTCTCTGTCCTGTCTCTTTCTGCCCTGCCTCTCTCTCTCTGCCCTATCTCTCTCTCTGTCCTGTCTCTCTCTGTGACCTCTCTCTCTACCATGTCTCTCTCTCTATATCCTAGCTCTCTCTCTGTCTCTCTCTCTCTCTCTGTCCCCTCTCTCTCTGTCCTGTCTGTCTCTCTTTCTGTCCTGTCTCTCTCTTTCCTGCCCCTCTCTCTCTCTCTCTATCTGTCATCTCTATCTCTGTCCTGTCTCTCTCTGCCATGTCTCTCTCTCTCTATCCTGTCTCTCCCTCTCCTGCCTCTCTCTCTGCCCTGTATCTCTCTCTCTCTCTGTCCTGTCTCTCTCTGTGTCCTCTCTCTCTAACATGTCTATCTCTATCCTATCTCTTTCTCTCTCTATCCTATCTCTCTCTCTCTGTCCTTTCTCTCTCTCTCTCTCTGTCCTCTCTCTCTACCCTGTATCTCCCTCTCTCTCTATCTCTCTTTCTATCCTGTCTATCTCTCTTTCTGTCCCGTCTCTCTCTGTCCTGCCTCTCTCTCTCTATCTGTCCTCTCTATCTCTGTCCTGTCTCTCTCTGTCGTGCCTCTCTCTCTCTCTGTCCTGTCTCTCTCTCTGTGTCCTCTCTCTCTACCAGCTCTCTATCTATCTATCTATCTATCTTTCTCTCTTCCTCCCACTCTCTCTCTCTCCCTCTCTCTCTATTCTGTCTATCTCTCTTTCTGTCTTGCCTCTCTCTGTCCTGTCTTTCTCTCTGCCCCGTCTCTCTCTCTCTCTCTGTCCTGCCTCTCTCTCTGTCATGTCTCTCTCTGTCCTGTCTCTCTCTCTCTCTATTGGTCCTCTCTCTCTCTTTCATGTATTTCTCTCTGTCCTGTCTCTCTCTGCCCTGTTTCTCTCTGCCCTGTCTCTCTCTGCCCTGTCAAACTTTCTCTGTCCGGTCTCTCTCTGTCCGGCCTCTCTCTCTGCCCTGTATCTCTCCCTCTCTCTGTCCTGTCTCTCTATCTGTGTCCTCTCTCTCTACCATGTCTCTCTCTCTCTCTGTCCTATCTCTCTCTCTGCCCTGTCTCTATCTGTCCTTTCTCTCTCTCTCTCTCTGTCTTCTCTCTCTACCCTGTCTCTCTCTCTCTCTATCCTGGCTATCTCTCTTTCTGTCCTGTCTCTCTCTGTCCTGCCTATCTCTCTATCTTGTCTCTCTCTCTATCCTGTCTCTCTTTCTGTCCTGTCTTTCTCTCTGCCCTGTCTCTCTCTCTCTGTCCTGCCTCTCTCTCTGTCATGTCTCTCTCTGTCCTGTCTTTCTGTGTCCTGTCTCTCTCTGTCCTGTCTCTCTCTGTCCTGCCTCTCTCTCTCTATTGGTCCTCTCTCTCTCTTTCATGTATTTCTCTCTGTCCTGTCTCTCTCTGTCCTGTTTCTTTCTTCCCTGTCTCTCTCTGCCCTGTCTCTCTCTCTCTGTCCGGTCTCTCTCTCTCTGTCCGGCCTCTCTCTCTGCCCTGTATCTCTCCCTCTCTCTGTCCTGTCTCTCTCTGTGTCCTCTTTCTCTACCATGTCTCTCTCTCTCTGTCCTATCTCTCTCTCTGCCCTGTCTCTCTCTGTCCTTTCTCTCTCTCTCTCTCTCTCTGTCTTCTCTCTCTACCCTGTCTCTCTCTCTCTCTCTCTCTCTCTATTATGGCTATCTCTCTTTCTGTCCTGTCTCTCTCTGTCCTGCCTCTCTCTCTGTCATGTATCTCTCTGTCTTGTCTCTCTCTCTGTCCTGTCTCTCTCTGTCCTGTCTCTCTCTCTGTCCTGTCTCTCTCTCTGTCCTCTCTCTCTACCCTGTCTCTCTCTCTCTCTCTCTCTATCTCTCTCTCTCTTTCTCTATCTCTATCTCTATCCTAGTGATCTCTCTTTCTGTCCTGCCTTTCTCTGTCCTACCTCTCTCTCTCTCTGTCATGTATCTCTCTGTCTTGTCTCTCTCTATATCCTGTCTCTCTCTCTGTCCTGTCTCCCTCTATGTCCTGTCTCTCTCTGTGTCCTCTCTCTCTACCCTCTCTCTCTATCTCTCCTGTCTCTCTCTCTGTCCTGTCTCTCTCTGTGTCCTATCTCTCTCTGTGTCCTCTCTCTCTACCCTGTCTCTCTCTCTCTCTCTCTCTCTCTATCCTGGCTATCTCTCTTTCTGTCCTGTCTCTCTCTGTCCTGCCTCTCTCTATCTCTCTGTCATGTATCTCTCTGTCTTGTGTCTCTCTATATCCTGTCTCTCTCTGTGTCCTGTCTCTCTTGCACCACATAGTATAGGATATTTAAAGTGTCTGACATTGAATTCTGATCAGAATCCAATCATGGGTCCATGTGTGCTGCTGCCATGACTATCAATCTTCATCTTGTGCTGATAAGTCTTGCAGAGTTGGGGGCTTCTCCAATGAAAACTGAGATACTGTTTTATTAGTATTGCTGTGTTGTCATTTGATATAAACGGACACTAATCAAAGCTAATACATTTGTATATGTTTATTTTTGTTTTCATCTACCGCCTATGGAAATCATGAAGTACTGGCTGTAATTAGTGATAAGCAGACAACCTTCCTGCAACACAGAGAATGAAGCCATATGATAACCCTTCCTTTGTAACTATAGACTAGCAGTCAAAGATGGAGCGTGATACAATAAGGTTCCTGTATCTACTGCATAAAAGACCAATATACATATTTTCTCTAATACAGACTTTGCAAATTCAGTGCTCAAAGAGCAGGATCAAACCAGAATTTCCCAATATTCAAAATGCAAGTAAATCAAATGATTGAGACATTAATTGACTCATCTGCAATCACAAGATACACTCCCATGATGTTCATAATAAAAGAAACATTTGTATAAGGTTATAATACTATAAAAGACAAAGAACGGCATACATAACAATAAATTACATAGTTACATAAATAGTCATTAAGGTTAAAAAAGACTCTTAGAGCCTCATTCAACTGAGCAATTGTAAGTTATGGACGCCTGTAATGGAGCTCGTAAGCTAATTTGTTATTCAATTGACATCTTTTTGTGAACTTTTAACATAGCTTTACCGACAAACTCGCAATTACGACAACTATTTATATATATATATATATATATATATATATATATATATATATTATATATATATATATATATATATTACATTTATATTACATTGGTGTGTTTGAGCCTTGGCCCATGAGGCCTAGGACAGAACATATTCAGGGGGCAGCAGGGTACCATGGACTATGCACAGAAATGCCTATATGCATATAATATTATGTCTACAATATAAGTGTACCTGGCACTTTGAAATTGTTTATAAATACATAGGGCCATATTCGAAATGCCTCAAATTAAAAAATTTGGCTGTGTTTATTTTTTATTATAAATGTTTAGAGGTATTCTACTGACTCCAGCTCGCAAATTCCAACCTCAGGGCTGAACACATAAACCCTGCCTTTTTAAGTATGATTTCAGGGGGCATGATCATATGATCTGACAATATTTAAGAAAGTCCGTAATTTACTTTTTAGACACAGCCAATAGCAAATGACATCAGTAAAACATGGAAGTTAGACGTAATCAGCAATAGGAGGCTACAAATTAATTAGTGCTAGTAAGTATTATTTGCCGATCGGGCTCGCGATCAAGCAATCTAGCACTCTTTAAAATGCATTAGATCATCTGTTCTAGTCCATGTGGATTTCATAATATGTATTAACCCCTTGAGTCCCGGGATTGATATTGAACAAAAATACAATTGAAATTGAAAAAAAATATTTTTAAATTGCATATTTGTGGGTTTGAGACTGTTGTGTACTTAATTCTAAGCTCTTTCCATGCCTTCCCATGATTTTAAAGTACAGTATTGTGTGTTTAATTGCTGTTACAACTCTAATAAGATAAAAAGCCCTTGCAAGTCCTATTTAGTCCTCGTAATATTTTTGACAGAAACTTGGTACTTTTTTCAGTTGCGGGTCAGACTTTATTTGTGATCTAGATCTCCAGGTCTAATAGAAAATCAATTTTGTGTAACTTTAATTATTAAGAGCTTGTAATATTCAAGCTGTGCTAAAACCAATGGAGTTCTAAGGCCGGTTTTGTGTCTTTGGCTGGCCCGTAGTGGTTGTGGGTGGGAAACTCATAAACGGATTGAGAGTAGCTAATAAAATATGTGGCAATATTAAGAGCAATCTTAATTCTTTATATATTTACAAATTGGGCAACAGGACAGGGCCATAGACATATATACAATTATAATTTACTACATATGTGTGTGGTAAACGTATAATTGAAATAGCAAGCGGAAAAGAGGAGGAGTAACTGGGAGCACAAATCAGAATACGCCTAGGACAGCATAAAATCTAAATGTGCCCTTAATGGAGATTACATAGTTGTTTACATTACTGATCAGGATCATCATCTTTGTGGATGTATATTAGATTTGCAGCATACTAATACATATACTTCCTACATTTGTAAATTAAAAAATATTTCTGTTTGAATTTAAACAAAGTGAACATAAAGTAGAATTTATGAAATTCAGATACGATCTGTAAATCATGTCTGCATCCAGATTTGTTTTTAATAACTTTAATAAAAGCACAAAATTGATTATTTCAGGTAGTGCAATGTCAAGATGATATCTTTTGGTGGAGCAATGGTATCATATTCAAAATATAATATAATTATTCATGAGAACGGAGCAATTGCTCAGAACATACAACTTGTCTGATTAATAGTACACTTTTAATTAATATGTCAAGATGATATTTAAGAGGGCATTGTGTATGAAGTGATTATCTCCACTTTATAATACTTTTCAAACCAAATTGTTGTATGAACTGAAAGCAAAAAGGTTTGTAATATATGATAGTTCATCAGTTTTACATTTTAGAATAATTTAACTGATTAGATTATCTTTCTATATTTTTATGACCTAATCACAGACACATTGCTAGCATGCTGTAAATTGCCTCAGTGTATTAGAAGTGTACCATAGCCCACATGCCATTTTATATGGTGTATTTAAATACCATGTACATGTTTGGTAAGAAGGCAATTGATTCAGAGAGGCAATTCTTACAATAATCCAGAGGGGAGTAAAAAGAGGGTGCAGAGAGTGAAATATTATATATATATCTATATTTTTTTTAATTATTTTTTTATTTAATTATATATATTTACAATAGATCCCTCCGTATATAACTTCAACATATATTTAATGAGCTGCTTTCTCCAGTTGCAGTTCCAATTGTCTAAGGAAAATATATCAGTCACTCAAGCTGGAGTTATCTCCCCAATACATAGAAAAACAAAGGAAATTTACACAATTTAGCAATTTTGGTAAATTATATAAAGTTTACCATGTAAGTTTGAGTAGATTGTCAAGCATTTTGAAACATATGGATATCTTTATTTTGTGGCCTTGTTTATATTGTATTTTTATTCTATTTATTAAATTAGCGGTACCAAAAAGATAGATCTTCACCTACAGGTAGACAAGCTGCACATCATTTTCAACCTGTAATGTTAATCTCTCTGTGAAGTCCATGCCTAGTGGTTGTGGAGCAACATGTACCTAGTTGAGTAGTAGACCTTTTTAGATTACTGAAAAACAGATCCCTTGTCACTAATTTCTTGGCACACCTCATTTGGATAAACAGTAAAGAACATATATGTATCAGTGAGGTACATTATATACTACTAGAGACTTGCCCGGCAAAAATGACGGCAAAAAAATGTGAAGCCTCGCAATGCTGTTTGCCACACGGTTCGAGGCTTTCACCCGCTCTAATTAGCGGTCCTCGCCATAAGCACCTTTGGCGCTCATTGCAAGCCTCTCCCCTCCTCTACTTTATGGGCCTCACGATGAGAGCCTTCAATGATCATCACAAGCCCCTCAATGAGCCCAGCTCATTGCAGGCCTTGGCAAAGCGGCAACTTTGGCGCTCATTGCGCACCTGCAAGCCCACAATTTGCAAGCGTTACAGACAATTCACAATTACGACAACTATATATATGATAGAACATGTTGTTAAGTCGTTCAGTTATGTCTGACTATACGTGACACAATGGATTACAGGACTCCAGACACATCTAATAGTTATGTCTCTGGTTGTTCTTATCCATAAGATTATCTTGGCAAAGATACTGGAGTGGGTTGCCAGTTCTTCTCCATTGGACCATGATGTGTCTGCTATGACCTGATCATCTTGGATGACCCTACATGGTATAGCTATAAGCTTCATTGAAATACACAACAAGGTAGTAATCCAGAACGGGACTATAGAACATACAAAAATAAAAATGTATAAATTATAAACAGACTTGGAGCATACAGAATAAAACTTAGGAGCCCATAGTCTCATTAAGATACAGAGATATTTCAGACTGCTCCTTCTACCAGGTCCAAGACATTTTGCCCATATTTGGAGCTAAAACAATTTACCTGAGCCTGTGTGAGAGAAATGATCATCCCAGGATACATCATGTGATTGGCTAAAGTCCCAGTCATAAAAATGAAATTAAATGCAAGCTTTTTTTATATTAGCAATTGTTATATATATTGATTAAATGTATCTTAATGCTGCCTATGAATTCATGGTATATTCTATGTTCTTTTCCCGTGAAGACAGCTTTTTCAATTTGCAAAATATAAATAATATCAAGTCTTTGATATATAGTTTCATTACTAAATAATATATTTTATACTTTAGATTAATGAACATCTGTTCAGAGATAGCGTGGGATACAAACGTCTGCATAGTTAAATTGACATTGTTGTAAAAAAGCAATATTTCCTATAGTAGGACAATGTAGATAAATGATGTTTGCAACAAGCAAGACTTGGACACATATTACTAGTCATTGCCACAAAAGAATCATTGCTAGTGAACAGCTGTTTAAAACATTCAGTGTATATAAGAGCTTTGTGAGGAGCATATGGGCACTTACCATTAAAGGACATCTTCAGTAACTCATAACATAAGGTCGATGCTTCTTTGATCACTAGTAATCTTTCCATATGCTTAAAATATTGTACAATATAAACAGCAAGTGCTTGCTTTTGAGAAACAATCCACCAATAAAAAAATGTAAATAAAAATGTACATTTGTTTGTGCCTCATTTTATATATATATAGTTACATAGTTACATAGTATTTAAGGTTGAAAAAAGACTTTCAGTCCAACAAGTTCAACCTTTTAAGATCTCGTCGGATCTGCAAAATGCGGATTAAATATTAATTAATTAGTTGTTAATTAATTATTAATCAATTATTATTATTTTATATATATATATATATATATATATATATATATATATATATATATATATATATATATATATATAAAAGAATAAGTAAATTCAGGTTAGCAACTGAATATCTAAACATTTTTGAACATTAAGTTAATGCATGTACAGTGGAGGGGCGGGGGGGAGTATTTGATCCCCTGCTGATTTTGAACATTTGTCCACTGACAAAGAAGTGATCAGTCTATAATTTTAATGGTAGGTGTATTTTAACAGTGAGAGACAGAATAACAAAAGAAAAAAAACAAGAAAAATTAATGTCAAAAAAGTTATAAATTGATTTGCAGGTCATTGAGGGAAATAAGTATTTGATCCCCTATCAATCAGCAAGATTTCTGGCTCCCAGGTGTCTTAAATACAGATAACGAGCTAAGATTAGGAGCACTCTCTTAAAGGGAGTGCTCCTAATCTCAGCTCGTTACCTGTATAAAAGACACCTGTCCACAAAAGCAAACAATCAGATTCCAAACTCTCCACCATGGCCAAGACCAAAGAGCTGTCCAAGGATGTCCGGGACAAAATTGTAGACCTACACAAGCCTGGAATGGGCTACAAGACCAACACCAAGCAGCTTGGTGTGAAGGTGACAACAGTTGGTGCGATTATTCGCAAATGGAAGAAACACAAAATAACTGCCAGTCTCCCTCTGTCCGATGCTCCATGCAAGATCTCATCTCGTGGAGTTTCAATGATCATGAGAACCGTGAGGAATCATCACAGACTACATGGGAGGATCTTGTTAATGATCTCAAGGCAGCTGGGACCATAGTCACCAAGAAAACAATAGGCAACACACTACGCCGTGAAGGACTGAAATCCTGCAGCGCCCGCAAGGTCCCGCTGCTCAAGAAAGCAAATGTACAGGCCCGTCTGAAGTTTGCCAATGAACATCTGAATGATTCAGAGGAGAACTGGGTGAAAGTGTTGTGGTCAGATGAGACCAAAAATGAGCTCTTTGGCATCAACTCAACTCTCTGTATTTGGAGGAGGAATGTTGCCTATAACCCCAAGAACACCATCCCCAACGTCCAACATGGAGGTGGAAGCATTATGCTTTGGGGGTGTTTTTCTGCTAAGGGGACAGGACAACTGCACTACATCAATGGGACGATGGTCGGGGTCATCTAACGTCAAATCTAGGGTGAGAACCTCCTTCCCTCAGTCAGGGCATTGAAAATGGGTCATGGATGGGTATTCCAGCATGTCAATGACCCAAAACACACAGCCAAGGCAACAAAGGAGTGGCTCAAGAAGAAGCACATTAAGGTCCTGGAGTTGCCAAACATCAGCCTCGAAACCTTAATGACTTGGAGAGGATCTACAAAGAAGAGTGGGACAAAATCCCTCCAGAGATGTGTGCAAACCTGGTGGCCAACTACAAGAAATGTCTGACCTCTGTGATTGCCAACAAGGGTTTTGCCAACAAGTACTAAGTCCAAGGGGTCAAGTACTTTTTTCACTCACTGACTCCAATCAGCAGTGACCCACTTCCTTAGACCAACACAAGTTTCACAACATCTGTCCTTTGAATTATCCCCACGTGGGCTAGAGCTGTCTCAAAGGAACCAGTACGTCTATTTCCCCAGCTTGGTGCAGAAGAGTCTACGCTTCAAGCTATCAGCTATCTCTGGTCAGGATCTCAGCACAGCATGGGGTCGATGAGACACCGCGAGCCGCTGACCCAGAAAGTCTGGAAAGGGAGGTTGGAGACCAACGCGAGTAGGGGCATATTCTTATTAGCTTAATGCAATAGTGGCTCCCTAAAACAAACACTACACACAACATAATGGCCATAAAAAAGAAAATGGACCCAGAGCCCTTTAGGCTCAAATGATCTTAGGCGTCCAGGTTATACAACCAAAGCTTGAGGGAAAAAGTCACACACAACAAATCTTTTCTTATGATTCAACTGGCTATGTGACTAATGTCTGTCAGGGTCCTGTGGTCAGACTCAAAAGTAACAGGGAGATCCTACAGTAGTCATGTATTCAATCATCTAGTTTTTGAAGACTAGAGATTCCAACCTTGAGTAAAAATGATGGTAACATAAGCAGGGATAACTATATTAATGACAAAAACTAAACTAAACTACAGTTAATTTTTAAATCAAAGTTAGGAAGGATTTTAAGATGTCATCATCCATGCCATCACTTATGATGTGACTAATGACATCACTGAAATAAATTACATTATCATTAAGATTCCTAAGAAACAAGCAGCCAGACAAGGATTAAATAGCAAGTGTAGCTATTTCCAGGTGCATGTACAGGTGTTTAATTAAATTACCAGTGAGCACAGATGATTAATACCTGATGAAAGCTAAATAACAAAGTCTTTCTCTCAAATATATAGCTAGATACAGAAATATAACTGAGAGATTCAGAAGCAAAAAACCTGGAAACTGTTGATAAATTAAACATTTATAATAATTTATATTATATTTATACTCAGTCGAGTCACATTATTAGCTAATATCCTGAATAATCTCTGTGTGCAGCACAGGCAGCAGCTAGATGGTCAATGATGACGGAAGGTTGGCAAGGGTTTCTGGAGCAATGCTGGCTGCAGTGCATCTGATAGCTGCTGAAGAGTGGAGGATCCATATGGTGAACATGGCTGCTGGATATCCCCTCCGCTCCAGGGAAAACAGTCAAAGTGAATGGGTGTACTTTATCTGCAAAGATGGATAGAAAACGCAATCATTGAGAGTGCCTTCCAGTGGTATGAGTGCACCCAGAAAATGGCAAGAAAACATCCCCCAGAGCATAACGTTCCGCAACCAGATTGTGTTCTTCAAACAATGGTTGCAGAATGTTTGTTCTCAGTGGTTTTGCACCTGACACGAAAATGTTCCCCCAGCCGTTGTAGCAGAAAACGTTAATCGATGGAGCAGAAAATGTGGCTCATCACAGAAGGCAATCCTTTGCAAATCAAGCCCATAAGCTAATTTACTATTCAATTGGCACCTTCTTGCCAGCCTCAAACAGTCTACGGACTACAAGGCTGGAAATCCCTGTGGTTGTTACCACTGTAACTTACACCCCATCTAAGCCTGTGATCTTTCACGACTGCAAGAGTTACAATTGCTAAAATCGCAAATCGCTATTCAATTGCTACAATTCCGCAAGCCTGCAAATGTTTTCACACCCGTAAACGGCAAATGTAGAAGAAAATCCTACCAGATGGGACCCGCAAAGGGGTTAAAGACATGTCTGTACCACTGTAAATGCAAATAAAAAATCAATACTGCACTGTAAATGACGGGGAAAGTGATGAAAGACATAAGAATTAATTGCACAACAGTCTCTAGCTCACAAATCGGCAATAATACATTATTTATTTTTATGTTTCATTTTGGGTTATATTGAGCTCGGGAATCAAGGAGTTAATACATATCAGGCCACCTATATGGAACAGTATTGGCATTCATTTTTATTATTTTGCATTTTGCGGGTTTGCTAGTCCGATCGCATATCGGATCCCTAAACACTAATTGATTGACATGTAACCTCCATCTTATACTGCCGTCAGGATGACGGTCTCAATTTCTTTTGGCTATTTCTCAATGGTTAGTTACGGCCTTGCTTAATTGATCATGTTCACACCCTGAAATGCTACATATGATTGAATGGTTTATAGTTTCGGCTTTTAGCCCGTAAATTGCGGGCTTGTTTATATGAATAGCACCATAATTGTAGCAGAGTTCAAGCCCACAGCAAGCCCGCAGACATACCGCTCTAGATTAGGGGATTTTCACATTACTTTTTGTATATAGTTTTGGCAGTTCAATTTCAGTCTCTATGTAATATATTAGCAAGGATTTGGCTTATCAGTTGTAAGCATTAAACAGAAAAGAAAACTTTCTGTCAATCGGCCAGTGGTCATAGACTGGCAGGAAAGGGTCATACAAATGAAACTAAGCAATTGGTCAGACCAGGCAGCAATCCAAAGAATAATCAGCATTTATAGCCAAAGTCAACACCAGAAGTCAATAAAACACAGGTTTACAATTTGAACAAACGTGAATTATAATGGATTGACCAAGTACTGAGTAAAGATCTCTGGCCTCTGTTGAGTTTATATAAGCAATTTGGTGCCAAGCATCATTCATTTTAGTAAATGGCAAATACTGCACTATGGATTTGTAAATTGTGGTACATGACTAACAGCCCTATTAAATGAGCTCAGCGTAGAAAACCGTAGCAAGTAACGTAGCCCATACTGCTTTTAAATTAGACCCATAAAGCAACCTGCCAACGACTTGCGGGATAAGGGCGAGATAAGGCGTTCATGGACATGGAAATTTTAGCTCCTTTGATAAGTCAAGCCCCTAACTGTTATGTTTCCAATCATGCTATTAAGTAGCAACAAATTAACTTGCGTTCAAGCCTGTAACCCGCAAATGGAGCCAAGAAGCCAACATGTACTAGAGAGGACCCGCAAGGGGGTTAAAGTCCAATCCATAGCACTGTAAATGCAAATATACACACACACTACTGTACTTATATTAAAAGGGAAAGTGATGTTAGGTATTGAAATAAATACCACAACATTCTGAAGCTCGCAAATCTTTTTTTTATGTTTAAATTCCGTGTTATATCGATCCTGGCAATGATACATATAATGGTACACGCATGGACTAGAATATCATATTTACGGCTTTATCAATATTGCATCAATTCTGGAATGTGGTCGCAACTCGTAATTGAAGCCCGTAAGACTTTGAATTCCAACCTCCATTTTTCAGTGGCGCAATGATGACGATCTCTGTTGCCATTGACTCCGCGCGGCCGCGCATCCGTTAGAAAAATGGTTTACAGGATTGTGTCGCAAGCCGCTAACTTGCGGCATGTTCTAATTTAATAGCTATGTAATGCAGCCGAATTTCAAGGCCGCAGCCCTTGCAGTCTTGCCGATGCCGCTACGGGCTTCCAATTTAATAGGGCTGTTCTATTTCATGACTCCCATAAGAAAAGAAGCAAGGCCTCCAGTCCATGGCCCCCCATAAAAAGCAAGACTTACCCGCAACTATAGGAGTTTTGAAAAGCCAAGTACCGGCCCATATAACTTACTGACTAACTACATAACTTACTGACCCAGCGGGGTTTGCCTAAGCTCAATTCGTACAAGAGCCATGGAATGGAGGCCTAAGACACATAGCCAAAATGTGTTGCTGCTTGAGATTCAAACACCTAGTATTCGATTTAACTCAAACTCTTAACAGAGAAAATGATTATGCAGTACTACGTTGAACCAAACCAATACATGCTTTCATGGAAATTACTAATGTTGAAGGTTAAGCAAAACTGTTTTAGCAAAAGGACACAAGCTTACAGTTTTATTTGCCCTTATGTGCAAGTCTATAATTAAAGGCATAATTTAATTTGCATAATTCAATAACAAATTATGATATGACTAAAAATCATAATGTTCATCTAGCAGAACTCTGAGCTGGATTTTCATAATTGGATAAAACTCCTTCCTTTTTATTGAATGCTTTTATTATGTGTCGTAATATGAACATAAAGAATCACTTTATTAAATAGTTCAACTTTATCACTCTTGAGAAAGCATCTCAAAATTTGAATCTATTCTATAAGCAGATTAAATACTTAAACCAGTGGCTTGGGTACCAGGAGAAGGCACATATATATATATATATATATATATATATATATATATATATATATATATATATATATATATATATATATACATTATTAACAAAAAAAAAGAGCAAAACAAACACTGCACTTATCAAACATTGTATTGGTTGTTATAAACCGCTCTTTGTTGGGCTTAAAGAGGCCAAGAAGACAACCGCAGGTTGTATAGCTTCCTTATCCTCACCCACAGGATAGCTTAACCAGAGGCTAGGACAAGTTTCTGATTCTACAGACCAATTTGCAGTTTAAGGGCCAAGTTACCAGATAACAGGACAAATTGCATAAATGAATTTCTGATTTAGAAAAAAAAATAAACAAATACCTTTTTTTTTCAAATGAAACACACCATGCATATGTGTACAAAATACATCATAAACTTCAATTTTCAGGGGACAGTTTTATATAGTTAGTGCTCCTGTCACCAATGGTATTTATTCAAAAATAAAAAATAAATGTTGCTTAACACATTTATTAGATACAGTAGTTATAGGAAACAAGAAAGAATAATTTTATTTTTAATGTCTTGCAAACAACGCTGCAGTAAAAAAAAATATACCCTAATAAATACATATAACAAATATAGTTATCCTCAAGAAAAGTATGCAAATACACAACCACATGTATATAGGACTGAATAAATAAACAAAAGCTACTATCATATCTCAATTAATAAATATGTAAAGTGCACTATTAATATAAAGTGCAAAATGCAATCAGTTCTTAAGTTTAATAAAAGATAGAGCAACAATTAGAGTGCAATATATATATATATATATATATATATATATATATATATATATATCTAAGGTTCAATAGATAGAAAGTGCTGAAAAAATTGTAAGGTGCATCAATAAATATATCTATGTGCAATATAGATATAAGGTACTGAACAAATTGTAAGGTGCATCAATAAATATAACTATAAGTACATAAGTAAGCCAACATACATAGTCCCAAAGATGGATGGGTTATGAATCCCAAGAACAATTTTATTGGATTCAGCACCTTATATCTATATCGCACCTTAGAGAGATTTATATTGCACTCTAATTGTTGCTCTATCTTTGCACGTTGCACTTTACATATTTATTAATTGATATATGATAGTAGCTTTTATGTTTATTCATTTAGCTCTATATACACGTGGTTGTGTGTTTGCATACTTTTCTTGAGGATATATATACATTTGTTATATGTGTTTATTAGCGTATATATTTTTTACTGCAGTGTTTTTATAACTCCTGTCACCACTGGCCACTTCCTTGGTAAACATTTCACACCATATGCCCTCTTTGAACTACCCTGTGTTGGCTAGGTATGTCTCCATGGACTTGGTGCCATTCTGTCTCCTACTCCACATAGGTGCCAAAGGGACCAGGGCCCTTGTTATCAGCTACCTACAACAGGATCTGGGTACAGCAGGGGTTGATTAGGCCGTGTAGCTGCTGAAGACAGAGTGTCTGGGTGAGGGATCTGGGTTTTTAACATACATGGGGAACCATAGACCTGGAATCTGTAAGTATTCGGTTAATGGGGACAGGTTCAATGCTACTCAGTGGACCTAGCAGAGGTAGTGGGGTTGGTAGACGGCTCGGGATGAATACAGAGGGCTATGAGGTTGGGTTCACCTGCTTCCTCGCAGACCTTTGCTCAAATAGAGATACCTTTATTGAGTCCTGCTATAGGAATTGAGGCGTCACCGGGATGTATTCGCCTTTAGGACTGACCAGGCTCCTATTAGTTTGACTGGGGGTCAAGATCAATGGCTAAGGTCAGGTATTTCTTAATTTGTGGTTAACCACAAGAAAAAAGGATTAAAGGGGTATCACTTGCAGAGCACTTTTAACCTATAACCTATGTCTATTAAAACAAGTGTTTCAGCTGTGGTTTTCACGTCATCGTTAATTATACTTGATGGCTTAATCAAAGTCTTTATTCTCGTATAGAAATCTATGGAGCCTAATCTACCACTTGACGCAAGTTCTAATTCAACCAGGACAATTGCCTGGCACTGGGCCTGGGAGCAAACTGGATATTGTGGTTGGCTACTGGAAGCCCTACTAGTCACCCTTAAAATGCTACTGACCCCTAAAATATTTGTATTAGCCAAATGTAATAATTAAACCCAAAAAAACATTCTACACATGGAATATGCATTCAAAAATTACGAAAGCATCCCAGTGCCCTCTAGGCTTCAATGAATAGTTGAAAAGGGCTCTTGGAGGTCCAGAGCATACAACCAGGGCTTTAGTCCCAACATTATACAACAACATCACTTCACATAGGCCTTTTAAAAATCTCTTAAGGCCATGAGAATAGCCCTTGAGTTAGGTAGCCAAATGGGCTAGTGCCCATCCATGTACAATTGTCATTCCAAAGAGTCCATGAGGGTCATGTCAATGATAGTTCCCTTGCCCCATCACCATATTTGTCCTCCTAGCGAGAAAGTCCATCGGCATTCTGGTGGAATTTTCCCTGCCATCGCTGGGTGGTAAAGTTAAAATATTTGAGAGCTAGGCTCCAGTAAAGCATTACATGACACTGATCCTGGAGGAAGCGGAAGTACGCGAAACGTGCGCGTCAATCAGCTGCATTGCGGGTCGCCCGGTGAGGACGTCACTAGCAGCGTGTGCACACTGTCTTTGAGCCATTTTTGACTGTGCTGTGTTGTGCAAGCCTGGTATTAGGACTATAAGGTAAGTGGAGCAGAGGGGATTAGTCCTAGCTATTGATAGTGTAGGACTTAGATTTCTTTGAGGGATAGGGGATAAATAGTGGGTCCCCATAGATTTCTCATTAGGGCCTTCCACTATAAGTGTTAGATAGGGCCACAGTAATCTAATTTTGTCCCCTCTGTCTCCACTTCAGTCCTTTTTGTATATATGTATATAAGTTTTTGGCAACCTTAGTGATATATTTGGCACCCTCAATTAATTATATATATTTGGCAATATCTGTCAGCAATTCATACGATTATTGATTGAGCAATTTACTTATTGATAGATGCCATTATATAATTAATCGGATCATTTTCTATTTATATTGTATATGCATTTTTATTGTTTGTAAATAAAAGTTATATTTTAATATATTTCTATAATCAATTCCATCCTTTTGTCAATATGATTATATATATGCCAATATTGATGGCTGGAGGGGTTTATATCATGTGATTGGAACTTAAAGGTGTGTGTTCTTTCCTCTGTATATTCATTTCCAGTAAAGCATTGTCATCAGCTACTCAGGACAACCAACACAAATAGTTGTTGTCAGTGACCACTGTAAATTCCATTCCATAACTGTAATGCTGGAACTTCTTGGGAGCCCAAACCATGCTAAGCACTCTATCTCCACCGCTGTATCCTCACTGGGCAGAAGATTCTGACTATGGTAGGTGATAGGGTTCTCACAACCCTGTTCGTCCTCCTGGTTAAGAACAGCCCTTAGACTGTAGGTAGTTGCATCGTCCTGCATGAAGAAGGGGTGCTGGTAGCAGGGAGCAGCCAGAAATAAAAAGGGCATTCAGGGTTATCCTGGATAAATAAGAGAGGCAGTGTTGACCCAGGGAGGAGTCTGATCACCAGTATGTGGTGTCAGGAAGGAATTTTATATATTGTTTCCCTTTTGAGACAATTGGCAAGGTTTCACTGTTTGTTTGTTTTTTGCCTTCCTGTGGATCAACTAACAATTAACAATTAATCTGCATATTGCAGATTAGAGGAGATCTAAAAAGGTTGAACTTGATGGACTAAAAGTATTTTTTCAACCTCAATTAATATGTAACTATGTAACAGGATAGCAGGGGAGACGGTCAGAGTGGCTTGCTGGTCTCAGAAGGCAGACACACAGGCGAGTGTCCATTCCGCCATCCTCAGCATTTTCTTGTGTCTATATTTGCTGGATACGTCTAATTTTTCCACTACGTACCCAGGGCCTCAGGTACTGTTCCTCTGTCTGAACCTACTGATACTTATTTAGGTGGATAGTAAGCCCAGCTCCCCTGACTGCATCTAAAATGTCTCTAATATGCTGGAGGTGTTCCTCCCAAGAGGTGCTGTATATGTATGGTAGTGGCCAAAGGGGGTGGTAAATGATAACTTCTCCGTAGCAATCTGCCAGTATTCCTTAGAGAGACCCCGGATAGTCAGGTACTTAGCGATCCCCAAGCGGTCGAGCAACCATGTAGGTAAGGAATAGGGTAAGCATCAGTTTTGATTATTTCCTTCAATTTATGATAATCCACATGGAAGCAGGGTGTCCCATCCTTCTTAGGTACCATAACTACCAGGGAAACCCTGGGTGATGCTGGATTGTTCAATTACCCTTAACCTCAGCCTCTCATCCAATTCTGTGTGGGCACTAGCCCTGACTGCCTCAGGTTACCTATATGAGTGTTGCTTTAACAGAAGGCAGTCCGCGGTGGGCACCTCATGGTGCGGCACCCTAACAGGGCAGAAAATAACTCTGGATATTGTTTCAGTAGATCGGACAGTTGGGTCTTTTTGGGGGTTGTCAGGTTGGGGGATTGATTAACAAAATCTGCCCGATTGTTAAGGGTAGCTGGTTCCAGGAAGTTGGGCAGAAGCCCTTTCTTGGCGTTGCTGCCAGTAGGAAGGCAGACCACAAGTAGGTTATGTGGAAGATTCTAGTTTTAGTGACCCGAGTGAGCTTACACTCATGGTCGATGTTTAACACATAGTTACAGTGACAACATTTCTGTTAAACTTGACATGGTCCTTCCCAGGCTGCTTGTAACTTCTGTGGAACCACCATCAGCACTTTCTGTCCTTCTTCCAACTCCTTGTCCTTAGTTCCCTAATCGTAGTACCACTTCTGTCTGTCCTGGGCTGCCTGCACATTGCCTCTGACTAACCCTGCTAGAGCAGCTAACCATATGGGAGCACAGGTCCTGCCTAAACTCTCTTCCCAAGCCTCTTGAATCACAATCAGGGGACCTTGCATACAGGAGCTTGAATTGGAAGAACCCTGTTGACTCCTGCGGTACCTTGCAGTAGGCAAAGAGGCGATATGATAGAACCTTCTCCCAATCTCCCTCCTGCTGCATGAATGCAAGGAACATCCGCTTCAAGGTTACATTGAAGAGTTTACAGAGACCATTGAACTGGGTATCCCTATCAAATCTCTTTGTGGAACCCTACCAGGGAGAATATAACCATTAAGTCTTCTGCCACAGTAGTATCTGTAATTCTATCCCTTAGAGTATCAAGTAGTGTAGTCTACTACTTTAAGGATATGTTTCTTCCCTGTCTTGCTGGGTCTAAGGGCCCTATGATATCAGTAGCACCAAGTGGAGCAGGGAATCCATAACGGCAAAGGGTTGCATATGCACCTGTGCACCCTTTCTTAATTCTTTGTAATGCTGTGTCACAGTACCAAGTGACATCCCTGTTAACCATGGGCCAGTTGAACACTTGGGTGAGGCAATGTCGGGTGTTTTTACTCTCCAAGTGCCCAGCTAGAGACAATGTGTGCCAACTCCAACAGGTGGCCTCTAAACTTCTGAGTGATGACTAGCTGTTTCTTTACCCCCAAGATCCCCTCATCTGATCAGGTGTTACCCAGTACAATAACCCCTGTTTTCATACTCTTCCACAGTATGTCCCTTTTTTTCTTTTGGGGTAGCTTTCTGCCTATCCCCTGCTAGACTCCTATATTGCACTAGCTTGGCTTTTAACTTCACACTAACTTATTGGAGCCCTTGTCCCCCAGCAGGTAATGGGCTTACCCCGGTTTCCTGTAGGGTAAATCTGTAATCATCCTCTGGCTGCCTTTGCCTCTTGCTCCCGGGTCACTATATTGAGGTACCAACACTCCCTGTACCCTAGTCCAACAATATGCCCTCTGGTAAGCCAGCCATCACCCTCACCTCCTTGGTAGAGATGTCGCGAATAGTTCGCCGGCGGACTGTTCCCGGCGAACAAAGCATGTTCGCGTTCGCGGCGAACTGCGAACATATGCGATATTCGACCCGCCTCCAATACTTTATCATTGAGCAAACTTTGACCCTGCATGTCACAGTCAGCAGACACATTCCAGCCAATCAGCAGCATACACTCCCTTCCAGAGCCTTCCATCTGAAGGACAGCAGCCATTTTGGAATCATAACTAACTTGCAGTCTTACTGAGAGGAGGGAGAGTGTAGGTGATACTGCATCAATAGGGAAAACCATAGCTAGGCAAGTTTATTCAGTGTCCAGTGCAGTGCTGAAGGACTCTTGTGCATTATTATTATTATTATTATTATTATTACTACTATATAATGTGTAGATGTACCAGCTGGGCATGCTCTTGTGCATTATTATTATTATTATTATTATTATTATATAATGTGTAGATGTACCGGCTGGGCATGCTCTTCTGCATTATTATTATTATTAGTAGTAAAATAATAATAATAATAATAATAATAATAATAATTCACAAGAGCATGCCCAGCTGGTACATCTACACATTATATAGTAGTAATAATAATAATAATAATAATAATAATAATAATAATAATAATGTAGAAGAGCATGCCCAGCCGGTACATCTACATGTTATATAGTAATAATAATAATAATAATAATAATAATGCACAAGAGCATGCCTAGCCGGTACATCTACACATTATATACTAATAATAATAATAATAATAATAATAATAATGCACAAGAGCATACCCAGCCGGTACATCTACACATTATATAGTAATAATAATAATAATAATAATAATGTAGAAGAGCATGCCCAGCCGGTACATCTACACGTTATATAGTACTAATAATAATAATAATAATAATAATGTAGAAGAGCATGCCCAGCCGGTACATCTACACATTATATAGTAATAATAATAATAATAATAATAATAATAATGTAGAAGAGCATGCCCAGCCGGTACATCTACATGTTATATAGTAATAATAATAAGAATAATAATAAAGCACAAGACCTCCCCTGTGTGTCCCCCCCCCACTCCCTCCCATGTGTCTCTCTCCACCCCCTCTCCCCTGTGTCTCCCCCCCCCACTCCCTCCCATGTGTCTCTCTCCCCCCCTCTTCCCTGTGTCTCTCCCACCCTTCCCTGTGTCTCTACCCCCTCTCCCTTCCCTAGTGTTTCTTTCCCCCCTCTCCTGTGTCTTTTCCCCCTTCCCTCTTCCCTGTGTCACTCCCCCCTCCCCTGTGTCTCTACCCCCCTCTCCCTTCCAGTGTTTCTTTCCCCCTCCCCTGTGTCTTTCCCCCCTTACCTCTCCCCTGTGTCTCTCCTCCCTCCTCTGTGTCTCTTCCCCGTTCTCCCCTGTGTCTCTACCCCCTCTCCCCTGTGTCTCTACCCCCTCTCCCTTCCCCTGTGTTTCTTCCCCCTCCTCTGTGTCTTTACCCCCTTTCCTTTCCCCAGTGTCTACTCACCACACCCTCCCATTAGTCTCTTCCCCCCTCTCCCCTGTGTCTCTACCCCCACTCTCTCCTGTGTCTCTCCCCCCTCCCATGTGTCTCTTCCCCTCACCTCTCCCCTACCCTGTTTCTCTTCCCCCCTCTGCCCTGTGTCTTCCTCACCCTCTCCACTGTGTCTTCCTCCCCCTCTCCCCTCTCCTGAGGCTTCCTCTCCCTCTTCCCTGTGTTTCCTCCCCCTCTCCCCACCCCTGTTAGCTTCTATACGCATACATACATACGATAAGAAATCTGGGGGGGGGGTTACACCTTACCCCTCCCCCCAGTTCCAACACCCATGTGTACTGTATAATATTGTATTGCATTATGTTATATTATATCACTAGCGACTTGCCTGGCACAAATGACAGGGCAATAAAGTTTGAAGCCATGGCAATGCTGTTTGCCACACAATGTGATGCTTTTTGTACTTTCGGCGCTCATTGTGAGCCTCTTTCCTCGTGTCCTTCATGTTTCGTGCTTTGCAACGATCAATCTTTGGCGCTCATCGCAAAGACAGATATATAAGTACAGTGTTAAATATATAATTTTTTTTGTGCAGTGTAAGTTAAAAAATGTATTCAGGTCTCAGAGCATAATAAAGTGATTTAGATTTGTAACTGCTTTGAGAGTGCTATCGCTGGCAGCCAATGAGCAGTAATCCAGATATATAACTGCAGAGTAAAAAGTAAAACATTTTAGTGTAGTGTAAAGTCTACATTTTTATTTTCCATTACTAATTAATACTTATTAAATGAATGCACGATAATAACTATTGTGAATGAACAAATGTATTAGGAAGTGCGAAGCGTTAATGTATGTAAAGTAACGGCAGTGTAAAATATGCTATTAAGCGTATTTTTTATATATATATTTTTTTAATAATAATGAATTAATTAATTACTAAAATACTGAAGAGCTAACAATCAGTTTTGATTTTCCTGCAGCTTACAGTGTACATTTGGACTGTTGGTGACCTGAGGTGTAAGTGTCAGCAATGTGCACAGTGCACGAGGGGAAACCGCTTGTATAATCATGTAACGCGCCATTTTAGATTTGTAATGTTATTAGTTGCAAATTAGTGTTGTAAAATGCTGGCGATTGTGTATGTATTACTCGGCTCGCCGGCAGTTTCCATTATTTCTAATAGTGTATTTTGTACCTCGTCTGTTCCTAGGTAAAAGTCGTACATGGCTGGCGATGTTTTGCGCGGTTTGGGGTCGTGTAGCCTCGTTTTCATTTTTTCCGGACGCCATTTTTTTTGTCGCTTAGCCGATTTACAAATGCCAACTGGGGAAGACGTTGCAGATATCACATATATAGTTGTGAGCAGGCGGGTTGTTGCTAACGCTGCGGGCTTGCGAAGCGAGGGCCAGAGTTGCTGGCAAGGAGCGCCAAAGGCTCCCACGTCGGCTGCAATGAGCCGCAGGCGGGACTTACACCATCAAATTTACGGACTTACCATCCAAAAATACGGGACTTAGAAAAAAAAACATTACGAGCTCACAAAAATACGACCTTAACGCCCGAACCGCGCGCACTTAAAAACATTAAAAACACAATAAATACACACAACAAACACATAAAAAGCTTACCCACAGCAAGGGGGGGCACCGAGGACCTCTGCAAGTGAAGTTACACCTCCATTTAAGTCCAAATTCATGAGTTTAGACACCTGAAAATCACCTAAGTGAGAAAAAAAATGGCCGTTGAAAAAAAGAAAACGAGGCTACAGGACCCTAAACACGTGAAACACATACGGATTTTCCTAAAAAGCCGTACGAGGTAAAGATACACTATTAACAAGGACGCTAAATCATCCACACCCGCGTACCACATACACATTCCCCGCCATTTTACAACACTAACTTACACAATGCGGAAGTACCCAGCTACCCTAACGGCTTCCCCTCGCGCACGCAGCCTATTTACACTACACACTGCGCACATTGCTGACACTTACACAGCAGCTCCACAGCACTGAAAACCTACATTGTATGCTGCAGGAACATGAAAACAGATTGTCAGCTCTTCAGCACAATGCTTCCTGCATATATTACTTACAAATAGGTAAAGTATATTCATTTAGTAATTATTTCATTAGCATACAAAAATACATATACACAATTTTTTTTTATCACATTAAACATAAAAGCCATTCACTGCGCGCCTCACAACGAGCGCCAACACTGCTCATAGCACACAAAGCCTTGCAATAAGCGCACAAAACACATCACCGCCGACCAAAGAATAACAGCAAAAGCGCCTATTAGAAAAAAAATACAACCAACAGCCTCGCAATGAGCGCAGAAGGATCTCCGACCGCCAACAAAATGAATGTCTCGTCCAAACACCATTACCTGCCTTACAATCTTATTGCCGCCATTTTTTGACGGGCAAGCCGCTAGTAAATATATAAAGATCAAGATAATAAAAGTATCAGGAAATGTAACACAAAGATGCACGCGCGTCTGAATAATACGACAAATACGGATTTTTGTCATAAATGATATGATCGCAGTATTGGGTCATAAACCCTAAACACTGGAATCTGTTACATACAATTTACTGATGATGTCATTAATGGGCTTCAAGGGGGGGGGATCTCTTTTCATACTTTTTGAGCGGTGCAAATCCAACATACGCAGAGCGGAAACGCCACATCTGTGGGACACACACAAAGGGGTTCACTTTGGGAGAAAAAACAAACAAATATGAAATATTTATTAATCATATTTTGATGTTACCAACAGATAAGGAAACGAAACTGAGGTTATTATATCTAATAGTAGCAAGCCTGGGAGTACTGGGAGTAATAATACTGCAGCAGGAGATCAGGACTAATGTCACCTATAGACCCCCAGACAGATAAAGGTCAGTACTAATGTCCCTCTATAGACACCCCGTCAGATAAAGGTCAGTACTAATGTCACCTATAGACCCCCAGTCATATAATGGTCAGTACTAATGTCACTCTATAGACACCCAGTCAGATAAAGGTCAGTACTAATGTCCCTCTATAGACCCCCAGTCAGATAAAGGTCAGTACTAATGTCCCTCTATAGACCCCCAGTCAGATAAAGGTCAGTACTAATGTCACTCTATAGACACCCAGTCAGATAAAGGTCATTACTAATGTCCCTCTATAGACCCCCAGTCAGATAAAGGTCAGTACTAATGTCACTCTATAGACACCCAGTCAGATAAAGGTCAGTACTAATGTCCCTCTATAGACACCCAGTCAGATAAAGGTCAGTACTAATGTCCCTCTATAGACCCCCAGTCATATAAAGGTCAGTACTAATGTCCTTCTATAGACCCCCAGTCATATAAAGGTCAGTACTAATGTCACTCTATAGACCCCCAGTCAGATAAAGTTTTGAAATATTTCTTGGATAGCATTGGGGCTAAAGGAGGTTTGGCCATCAGGTAGTCTAAAGATATCGTATATTATGTCCTCTCTTGGGGGGTAAAGACACTAATAATTCCTCCAATAAAATTCTGTTTTTTTATGTGGGCAAGGTCCCTGGTTAGCCCATTGGGTTATCTGTTAAAAAGAGTGGTGCAGAGACTGTGGGGGCTGTTAGCCTCCTTGTCCCTGTGTTGCTGTTTAGAATCCCTGCTGCTGCATGTTTCAGCTTTATTAAGGTGTAATTGTACAGCATTTGACTCAAGTAGCTGCCTGTGCTGGGTCAGTTTGGCTTAATTGCTGGGCCCTTTTCCTGCCAAGATGGCGAACGTCAGTCCATGGGCCTCTATGTCCCCTTCACTACCTTTGTCCCCGCTTGTGTGTTTATTTGGGATGGCCCCCCTTTATATCTCCGGCCAGTGGCCTTCTCAGGTCCCCCCCTCAATCTCTGAGTGTGGGTATGCGGGCTGGGGCGTTGAATCAGGCCTACCTTCTTCTCTGCTCGCTGCAAGATCAACAATACCTCATTTTTCAGGCATGTGTACATGCCTAATTTTTCTGGCCTCTGGTGCTGCACTGTGCCTTCAACAACCAAACCCAAAAAAAAGGCACATAACAGGGATTAAACTGATAGGAGTAGTACTACTTAACACACCACTCATATCTGGTGTAACAGTAGTGTACATTTAAAACAAAAAACATTTTTTCTACTGTAATAGATTGCATAGCAGTTAGTTGTCTGCAAGCGTGTGTGTCAGACCTACAGCGTCTACTCTGCCAACTTTTGCAAGTGCACAGGGCCACTCATATCTGTTGTCACAGTAGCTTGGACGCATAATACCAATCTGTCAAAACCGGTAATGATAAATGAGGTCTAGAGTAGCCTGGTTCCCTTATCCTCTACAGGTTGAGACCTAATGTTTGGGTGACTCCAGACCAACACATGAGTACAAGCAGCACACAAACTCAAAGCCGCCATCCTCCTCCTGGTCCAGCATCATCAGCCACATCAACCACTGCTGTCCTCCTTGCCCCCTCTCAACCATCCGCCACTGCGTCTCTCGCCTTGAGCAGTTCCTGCTCATCTGCCCATAGTCAGGTGCCTGTAAAGGACATGTTTGAGCGTAAGAAGCTAATGTCAAAAAGTGCCCCAAAATTGAAGTGATACGACCAACAAAGCATCTTTTTCCATCTCCTGGTTCTAAAAATCCAGGCCTTATACATGCCCCCTGATAGGTGACGTAACAAGTATTAAACTGATAAGAGTAGTACTTACAAACACGCCACTCCCATCTGGTGGCACCTTTGACTGCACGTGCCGTGCCCCAAAATTGAAGTGATACGACCAACAAAGCATCTTTTTCCATCTCCTGGTTCTAAAAATCCAGGCCTTATACACGCCCCCTGATAGGTGACGTAACAAGTATTAAACTGATAAGAGTAGTACTTACAAACACGCCACTCCCATCTGGTGGCACCTTTGACTGCACGTGCCGTGCCCCAAAATTGAAGTGATACGATCAACAAAGCATCTTTTTCCGTCTCCTGGTTCTAAAAATCCAGGCCTTATACACGCCCCCTGATAGGCGACGTAACAAGTATTAAACTGATAAGAGTAGTACTTACAAACACGCCACTCCTATCTGGTGGCACCTTTGACTGCACGTGCAGTGCCCCAAAATTGAAGTGATACGACCAACAAAGCATCTTTTACCATCTCCTGGTTCTAAAAATCCAGGCCTTATACACGCCCCCTGATAGGTGACGTAACAAGTATTAAACTGATAAGAGTAGTACTTACAAACACGCCACTCCTATCTGGTGGCACCTTTGATTACATGTGTCGTGCCCCAAAATTGAAGTGATACGACCAACAAAGCATCTTTTTCCATTTCCCGGTTCTAAAAATCCAGGCCTTATACACGCCCCCTGATAGGTGCTGTAACAGGTATTAAACTGATAAGAGTAGTACTTACAAACACGCCACTCCTATCTGGTGGCACCTTTGATTGCACGTGCCGTGCCCCAAAATTGAAGTGATACGACCAACAAAGCATCTTTTTCCATCTCCTGGTTCTAAAAATCCACACCTTATACACGCCCCCTGATAGGTGACGTAATAGGTATTAAACTGATAAGAGTAGTACTACTTAACACACCTTATAATAATGCAGAGAGAGGCAACGCAGTGAGAGGAGTCTGAAGAAGAGGAGTCAGATGAGGAAGGTGGCTTTGAGGAGGTGGAAGACCAAACACAGCAGGCGTCCCAGGGGGCTTGTTGTCACCTTTCGGGGACCCTTGGTGGCTGGGTGGAGGAAGAGACCTTCAATGACATCAGTGAGGACAAGGAACGGGACATGGCTAGCTTGGTATCCAACCTTGTGCAAATGGGGAGTTTGCGGTTGTGCAAAGGGACTGTTTGCGGTTGTTTGCGGTGCGTTAAACGGGGAGTTTGGTCTGTCACTGTGAAGCGGGCCTAACCCTTACACTACCTGATCGATACAACATCATACCTGATGTTTTAAAGCACGTTATTCCAAACAATTTAGGAATGTTAGGTAATTTATGCCCTTTATGGCTTAAAACCAGACTCTGCATCAACTATGTAATTTTCCGTTGCAGTTTTGCCATGGATCCCCCTCTGGCATGCCACAGTCCAGGTGTTAGTCCCGTTGAAACAACTTTCCCATCACTATTGTGGCCAGAAAGAGTCCCTGTGGGTTTTAAAATTCGCCTGCCCATTGAAGTATAGGTGGTTCGCCGATGTTCGCCGGTTCGCGAACATTTGCGGCGGTTCGCAATCGCGGTTCGCGAACCGAAAATTTTATGTTCGCGAAATCACTACTCCTTGGTGTCATTCATGTTTCCCCAATTCATGTGCACCCGAGCTACTAGGATGGTATATTGCTGTTAACCAGCCATCATTATATCTGGTTACTTGGTTCGAACCAGAGGGACACGCACCAAGTCTGGGGTAATCACTGTAATGGTAGCACCAGTGTCCTGGATTCCTTGAACTGGTCACTTGAAGTGCCTACAGGTCACCATTGGCATAGTTATACCCCAAAACATCCCATACACATGAAATATCTGTTCCCAATATTGAAAATTAGCACAGAGCTCCCTAGGCTCAAATGACTTGGTGGAAAGGGATTTCGGGGCCCTGGACATACAATCAAGGCTTTGGGAAAAAACATAAATCAACATAAATCCACAAGTGACAAAGTTCTTTTAAACCTCTTATGGTCATTAAAATTGCCCATTGATTAGGTAGCCAAAGGGCTAGTGCCCATTAATGTCTGATTGCCAGTTCCAGAAGTCCAGGAGTCGAGGGGAGTTTTGACAGTAGAGTAGTACAACTAACTTAAAATACAGATACAATGTTTCAGAGAAGCTACCTGATGTTTGCTACCTGAATAGCCCATTATTGTTGAGCTAAGACTTTCTTTCTATGATTTTCTTCACAGTGATATCTCACAGTAGTAGGAAACTCACTTGACTTAAATGGAAAGTAGATTAGAATTAGTTTTTTAACCAAGTAAGATCAGACCAAGGTGGAGAATATGTTATAACCCACCAGTATCTTTAGTAATATTACAACTATGGTTTAATTAATTTACAGTGGATCCTTAACAGATAAAATGTAAAGTCCATATAAAGAATATAAGTGGTATGTTACCGTAGCACATTTTATAGTTATGTGTTGTATAATTTACAAAATGATTTGTATACTAGTAACTGACAAAACATTTAACATTAAATACGTTTAATATTATTAGTTTTTTGAAGCAAAATATTGACACAAGGGTGACTTTAGTTCATGTATATAAGGATGAATGTGTTTATTCGCAGAAGCACAAATAACACCACTTTGCTCAGAGGATGTTAAAGACTATTGAAATTTGAGTGAGATTTACTCAATTTATAAACAGATTATCTTCACAATTTTGCTACAGTCCCAAAGATAAAACACACCAGAAGCATCACATATATAGTTGTGAGCATTGCGGCCTTTTTGCTAGCGCTTGCCACACGCAGCAAGGGCCACAGTTGCTGGCAAGGAGCACTAAAGGCGCTCACTGCGCTGGTGGAGATAAGCGCTGTAGGCACCTATTCCTACGACCCTGCATGACTTAGGCAGGGAGCGACTAAGGTGCTCACTGCGCTGGTGGAGATGAGTGCCATAGGCGTTCATCCCTACGACCCGCGGGACTACAGATCAACAGATAGCTCAATTATACGATTGGCGATACAAAACTCGTAGCAGTTTGAAAAAATTGTGGCCTGTAACACTTTGCAAGGGAAAGCGGGACTTAGAAAAAAAAAAAATCTGAGGTCTAAAAAATACGAAGTTAACGGCCAAACCACGCACATCCAAAAACACCAAAAACACAAAACAAAACATCAAACGCAGCACAGGTGGACAGCCAGGACGTCTGGGAGTCAAGTTGCATGTGATTGTCTATATGGCGGATGCGCACGGCGACTACTGGGATTACAGGTAAGGTGAGGTGCCACATCAAACTGCTTCCCTCTACTTAAGATTCAATCCCCCACATGACACATGCTCCCACATATCAGACTAGCTTTCCTTATATCAGTCCCCCCATTTCAGACAAAGCCCCATATCAGGTTAGCACTCCCTTATTAGACCATTAATCCCATATCAAACACAGCCCCCATATCAAATATACACCCAAATATCAGACACAAACTCCATGTCAAACACACAGAGGGACAGGGGACACAGGTGAGACACACACATACACACAGGGGACAAAGGTGAGAGACATATTGCCCAGTCTGAGCACTTTCCATTACGCCCTTACCTGCCCTTTGGGGTTCAAGGATATTTATTAATTTGTAATAATTTAGCATTTGTCCATTATTAAGATGGCCGCCCCCCCCCCACGACTTTGTGTCAGTGTGTGTCTCTCACCTGTGTCCCCTGTATGTGTGTGCATGTCTCTCACATGTGTCCCCTGTCCCCCTGTGTGTTTGACATGGAGGTTGTGTCTGATATAGGGGCGCCATGCTAAGACAGAGTGATATGGGGTCTTGAATTTGATTTAAGGGAACTGGCTCTGACATCGGGGAGTGTGTCTTACATGGTGGACCATATCTGATATGGGAGAAACGGAACCCAACCTTACCTGTGATCCGGCGCAGTCCTGCGTGCAGTTGTCGGGAGAGTTAACTCCTTTGCTTAATGCTGACTTTAGCGTGTCTGGGGCACGCTAAAGGGGGCAGCACTTCTGTGTGCACGCACATGTGTCGGCGTGCATGCGTTGGAGCACACACATCATCTGCTTTAAAGTCAGGGCACCAATATATATATATATATACATATATAAAAAATAAATTAAAGGGAAGAGTCTCTCAATGAGCGCCGAGGATGCTCAGAGACGCAAAAGTACACCAGGGGAGAGGCTCGCAATGTGCGCCCAAGGCGCTCAGCGCAGGGATTGCAATGAGCACCGAAGGTGCTCACAAGAGAAAAACTACACCAGGGGAGAGGCTCGCAATGAGCGCTGAACGTACTCAGAGGACCAAAAGCCTTACGTTGTGTGGCAAACAGCATTACATTCCTTACATTTATTTATTTTTTTTCAAAATCTTTTTATTGACACATAAGCAGTGCTCAATAACACAATATTGTTGGACTCGCAGGTCCAACACAATTTTGCATAAACAGGATTTTTTAACAACGTTTTAGATATCTTGTACAACTTTGTTGTCAATAATGATTATCCTGTCCTGACAATTTTGGGTGTCTCCTTTATGTGTCCACCATAACCTTTTTCCGTTTTCTCAACTTTGCAGGAAACGCCTGCTAGCTATTCCTTCCCTAGCAACTGACTTCTCAATACTAAACTTGTCAAATTCTTACATGTGAGCTAACTTGTTGTCTTTCCATGTAGATATATATAGATGTTCAATTTTGCATAGCTCGAGAATTACATTATTCACCTAGTATATGGGAAGTATAACATCGAACAAACAATGAATAAACAAGTCAATGAACTTATTACCTGTATCTTCCTTGCTTTTTTTTTTTTTTTTTCTCTTTCTTCTTGTCTATCTTCTTCAGTTTACACAATTCGCCAGTAGTTGTCAACGCCCAAGACACCCGTCACCCCGGCCTGGAGTCTCTGCCTCATCCAATTACGCCTTCCCTTCCTAGTGTACTAATTTCCACTCTAAATCAAGTTTTTGTTAAATTAAAATAGCTTTGTCCGACTCCACCCATCTGTCCCAAATTTGACTAAAAGTGGAGAGGGAGTTGTTTATTGAATGCGTCATTTTTTCATAAATCATGATGTGGTTTAATTTTTTTATAACCTCTTGGGCGTCTAAATGGGGTGATTTCCAATTCTTTGCAATGTGGCTTTTGGTTGCCAGCATGACCATTTGTATCCACTTGTTATGGTTCTTATTAACGTTCAGTACTGGCATTCCCAGTAAGCATGTCTCCCTAGAGGGGTGTATTTCCCTGTCTAATACCTCAGTGATCATTGCAGTTACCCTTCGCCACAGGGCCTGTACTTTTGGGCAGTCCCACCAGATGTGGCCAAAGGTTCCTCTATCTGAGCAGTTCCTAAAGCACTCAGGAGGGGTAAGCGGATTTATCTTATTTAGCCTGTCAGGTGTCATGTATACACTGTGTAGTACTTTAGTTGCTGTTTCTAAATAGCTAAAGAAGAGGGAGCCTTTAGTCAGTGCCTTGTGTATTTTTCCCCATCTCTGGGTGTCCCATTCTACTCCCATTTCCTGTTCCCATTGTAGGACATGTTTAGGCTTTTGGTCTTTAAGTGGCTTGTTGGCAAGCGAGTAAAGGGTACCAATTATGCCTCTGGCTAGGGGATTCTGCGCACATACTTTCGCAAACCAGGTGTCCTGTGGGGGACCCCAGGATTTGACCAGTTCTTGGACCCTGTGGCATATCTTGTTATAGTTAAATATCTCCCTGTCTGGTAGATTGTACTTATTTATGAATTGTATAGAGGTTAAAAGGTTGCCGTCTTGGAACCATGCCCCTAGCAGGTCTAGTTTCCACGAGAGCCACCAAGCTTTTGAGACCCCCCCTAATTCCTTCATAATCTGGGACCCCGAAAGGACTGGCGTGAGAGATGAAAGGGAGTGTGTTAACTGCCGCTTGGATTTCGCCTCTCTCCACTCCTGCAGGGATAATTTAATCATTGGATTATTGTAGCCTGATTTTGCTATTGGGGGGAGTGTCGGGGACCAAATTATATTATCCCATTTGTAGGGTTTCATTTGATAGTTCTCTATGGATACCCACATTGGTTGGTGTTCACTGGAATGGGCTTGTGGTAGGAAGGAAATCTGGGCTGCTTTAAAGTAGTGTATCAAATTTGGGCACGCCAAAACCCCTGCTTCTCTGTCTCTATACATTAGGGACTTGATTCTCGGGTGTTTATGTTGCCAGATGAATCGGAATACCGCTTTTTGGAAGCCATCTAGATCTCCTCTATGTATTCTAATTGGGAGTGTTCTAAAATAGTATAAGATTTTGGGTAACATGTTCATTTTAAAAGCGTTTATTCTTCCTGTCCATGACAGGTTGTATCTATTCCACCTAAGTAGATCTGTTTGTAATTTTTTGTAATGGGGGATATAATTTTCTTTGTATAAAGCTGACAACTCTGGTGTGAGTTTAACTCCTAGATATTTGATACTTCCCTTTGGCCATGAGAACGAGTGTCCCTCTTTTAGGGCTTGTACCTGGTCTGAAGGCACTCTCATGCATATTATTTCAGATTTATCTGCGTTAACTTTGAGGCCTGAAAAGTTCTCGAACCGGGACATTAAGTCCATAAGGGCTGCTATTGAGGTTACCGGTTTTGTAAGCGTGCACAAGATGTCATCTGCGAACAAACTGCATTTAATTTGTTGACATCCCACCTCAATACCCTGTATGGCGGGGCATGTCCTAATGGCCTGAGCGAGAGGTTCGATGGCTAGAGCGAATAGTAGCGGGGACAGGGGGCATCCCTGCCTCGTACCTCTCTGGATGTTTATAAGATCTCTATTAGCCCCTGGAAGCCTAAGGCTTGCCGTCGGTGCTTTGTATAATGTATTTACTAGATTTGTAAATTTGCCTCTGATGCCGAATTTATCTAGAACCGCATGTAAATAAGGCCATTCAACGGAGTCGAATGCCTTTTCTAGATCTAAGGCTACTAGACTGAAAGGTATATTCGCCTTTTTAGCTATGTGGGAGACATTTAGAATACGTTGTATGTTATCCCCAGCTTGTCTGTACGGCACAAAGCCCACTTGGTCTTTGTGTATTAGTTTGGGGAGGAATTTGGCTACCCTTGCTGCCTTTAGCTTAGATAGGATTTTAATGTCCCCGTTTAACAGGGATATTGGCCTATAGTTCCTTGGATTTAAAGTATCCTTTCCTGGTTTAGGGATAAAGATTACATCTGCCTGGTTTAGCTTGGCTGGCATTGGCTCTCCTAATAGCATCTCATTAAATAATTTGCTTAGGTGTGGAGCAAGGTGTCTTGCAAGGCTTTTATAATATAAGTTTGAGTAGCCATCCGGGCCAGGGGCTTTTCCTGCTTTAAGCGTTTTTATAGTGTTAATAACTTCGGACGGGGTTATCTCTGCATTTAGGGAGTCTAATTCCCCCTCCGAGATTTTGGGAATGTCTAGGCTGTTAAGGAATTCCTGCACTGTGAAGTTGTTGGGTTTTGTTTTTGCCGAGTAGATTTCTTGGTAGCACTTGTGGAATGTCTTTTTTATTTCCGATTGGTTCATTGTAATTTCTCCACTTTCCGTTTTAATTTTGGTAATATGAGTTAAGTTTTTCTTTAGGTTGAGTCTGCGTGCAAGCATAGGGGAGGACTTGTTACCCTGGGCGTAAAACTTATGCCTAGTTTTCCAAAGGGCCTGTTCAGTTTTAGCGGCTAGTACAGAATCTAGTTCTAGTCTAGCGTTGTCTAGCTGGGTTCTAGAGACCCCAGGAGCTTTGGCCTGAATTGCTTTTTCCAAGTACTGCAGTTTTTTAAATAAGTCATTTTCTTTTTGAATGCATTGTTTCTTTCTGGCAGCTGCCATTTTAATTATGGTACCTCTAATGTATGCTTTGTGCGCTACCCAGACCCACCCTATATTTGCCTCGGGGACCATGTTTAACGTGAAGTAATCTTGAATGTCATGTTCTATTTGAGCTAGCGATCCGGGATTGGTTAGAAGTGCCTCGTTTAAGCTCCACTTCCCAGGGGTTGTGAGACTAAGTCCCAGTTGAATTTTGATGCTAACTACCGCGTGGTCAGACCAAGGGCAAGGGTGGATCTGGGCATCCACTGTGTGGTTAAATAGCGAGGTATGAGTTAGGAGAACATCTATTCTGGAATAGGAATTGTGAGTTGGGGAGTAATAAGAATACTCCTTTTCCGAGGGGTGTAGTCCTCTCCAGGCATCAATCAACTCTAGCTCCCTCATTTGTGTGTGAATTGTTTTGAGCTGTTTCATGTTACGCGTGGTATGGGTTGCTCTTGATCTGTCTACAGATGGCTTGAGCGTAAGGTTAATGTCACCTCCTAGTATGATTCTGCCCCAGTCTTTTTGCTTCAAGGTACTTAGTAATTTACTGAGGGCTCTGGTGGGCGCTGTGGTAGGGGCATAGATATTAACCAATGAGATTCTGAGGTTTAGGATGGTTCCTGTTAAAATTAGAAAATTACCCTCTTTGTCTTTGGTTTGTTTTTCGACTACAAATGGGAAATCACGGTGTATTAATGTAGCTAAGCCTGCTTTTTTGCTTTTCTGGTTGCAAGTGTAGAATACTGGGAATTCCTTGTGTAGGTAGGTGGGTACTTTGACCTGGGCGAAATGGGTCTCTTGCATAAATATGACAGATGGATGGAATCTTTTATAGAACAGGAAAGCTTTGCGTCTTTTAAATTGAGAGTTGAAGCCCCTTACATTGTGTGTTAAAAAGGTGTGCTCTACATCAGCCATTGTTTTTTTGTGTAGTTAGCTTTATATGTTCTCAGTGGGGAGTGTGTGGCGGTTAGGTTACCTGGGTGTGGAATGCTAAAGGACCGTGACCTGCGCCGGGAACCTCCCTTGGGTATCTTGGGCGCCGAGACCACCTGTAAACTGGATAGACTAAGAAGAAAAGCAAAAGAGATACAGAAGCTTAGATTCAACATTTCAATAAACTGGTTAAAACATGTCCTAACAATTTGGTAGTTTTCCTGTCTCCCTACCTGTTTCCATACCTTGAGGCCAGTAGCTATTGCTCCCATTACTGGGTTTGACCTCTTAGGGAGAGGACTCCCTCCTGGGGGTTCTACCTGGGGAGTTGTTTAGGGCTCAAAACTCCCCTTAATCTTCATCCCTCCAAATCATTTAAGTCACCTCAAGAGCTCCGCTACAGCTAGATCTGCATATCTGTATATAACAATCTATCTGTCTCTAACATAACTTAAACATTTTAGCTATTTGCTGCAATTTCTTCGGCTCAACCTGCTCATGGGAAAAAAAAAGAGTTCAATACTCTCTCAATGTTCAGCATCAGGATCCTCGCAGTCGGCTGACGGAGCGGTGTCCAGACCTCCTCCTATAGCTTGCTCCATGAGAGGCCCCCTACTGAAGGCTGCTGTTTTTGTTTTTTTGGCCGATACTTGCCACATCTTGGCAAGACTGGGTCTGGGTCTTGGACTTCTCCTTTCAGCGTCTCTATCCTCTGCTAGTAAATTTAGCTTTCTCAGGAGGATCTCAGCTTCTTCCACTGTGTGTACTCTGTAAGTGGATCCGCCCCGCTGGAAAATTAGTGAAAATGGCCTTTGATTTCTTTGAGCCTTCTTGCTGCTGTGAGTATCAAGTCTCTTGCGCTTTGTTTGGCAAACCTTATTATTATATCCTTAGGTTGGTTGTTAGCTTTTGTTGGGCCAAGGGCCCTATGCGCTCTTTCAATAGCCCAGTCTGCTTCGCTGCTTGTGGGAATGATCCCAAGTATGACCGCTTTTGAGTACTGCAGTATGTCTGAGATGCTGCTTGGGACATTTCTCAGTCTTATGTTATGTCTTCGTGAGCGGTTTTCAAGATCTTCAACCTTGTCAGTCAGCTCTTTTATCTGTTTGGAGTGTTGCGCCATTACCTCTTGATCATGCATCTGGGCTTCTACTATCTGGTCTGTTTGCTCCTCTAACAGCTGCGTTCTTTGTCCCAGGCCATGCAGCTCCCTTTTCAGGTCAGTGATAGCAGTCGTCATTAGTTCTTGGAACATCAGTTTTATTTTTTCCATGTTTTTGTCTGTTAGTTCCACCTGAGCATGTGCTACTTCCGGCTCTCCCTCTCTGACCGGCGAGTTTGAGTTGTGCGGGAATAATGACGCATCATTTGGAGCTTTGTAAAACTCCTGGATGTTTCTACTCGCTTGATTCTTTTTGGGTTTGGTGCTGCTGCGGGCCGCCATGATGCCGCCTTGTCCTGAGGGTGTGATCTATAGAGGTTGCCGTCTTCTGACTCTGTACTGTAGGTGAAGCAGGCTAGGGATTTTGCTTAATTGAGCATGAGAGTTTAGGTGGGCTAGAGCTTTTCTGGTAGCCGGCTCATGTAGGTGACTTGCGTAATTCAGTGAGTTAATGCATCATGCTTTTTGAATTGTTTAACATATTTACAATCCTAGTGAAACTTGTCTCGATAAGTCTTGCCAGCTTATTTGTGACATGCTTCTCACAACTTGTTGTCGTTTATTAAGTTAGGAGAGATGCTGGGTTGTGATTCTGTCTCAAATCTTTTAACCCCTTTTAATCTTAATCTTTGCACAGATGCATTGGAGGCAGTAATTGTGCTGTTGTAGGCTGTCCAGTTGGGGACTCCCCTGTGGGGCTTAAAAAGGCTGCTGTTAGTGCTGTCTGGGACCCATTTTGGAGCCTTGTCTGGGGGCGGGCCCCTCTTGATGTATGTGTCTCAAGATGGCCCCCCTCGAGCCATGACTGTCATTTTTTGACGGGCAATTCCTTAGTTAAATATAAATGTTTGCATCTCTGCAGTGATTCTATGCTGTATTCAATAATAACCAACTGTGACAAGTCAGTCTCCTGTGGGTTTGTGGGCAGGTTTCAGGTACTTTGGTGATGAACCCATAATACTGGATGCTGCATATATTTTCCAAGCTTTAGCAAATATCCAGTGAAATTTTTAATAGCAAAACAAATCAAAGAAAATATTTGGCCTAGCTTCCACTGAAGCACTACCGAAATGAGTAAGCAGTTTCTTACTACCAGGTCTCAACCAGACAACCCTGGATGGAGAATAGTCAAAAACAATTCAAAAGTCCATATATACACTGGACAATATTTCTACCAGACTTCCAGGTGTTTCACTGTTGCTCCAAGTGGTTATATATTGCAGGCTGCTGTCTCTCTATCTGTTTCTCACTCTGCAACAACTGAATATAATCTAGTTCATCCACTGCCCCCCACCTACTCCAGGACCTGGCTTAAATTGGAGATATACAGGTTCAAATAGTTAGAGGTTAACTCCTTCAGTCATCCATCTTTACAGAGTATGTGACTCACATAAACGCATTTTATATCTCTGTCACACAACATATACCATATTTGCCAACCTAGGGTACAAGAGGCATGTTTTTTGTTACAAAAATCATATAAAACAGAATGTATTACCAATGTGCCTGCCATCGCTTAGGACTGTCTACGTGTATTGCATTACTGTGGAGTGAAATAACAATTAAATGGCTAACCTATCTATGCTATGGTGTCTCTTTCCACCCTCTCACCTCATAGCCAGTCAACGACAGTATAAAATGAGCTGTAAGAGAAGCAAAGAAATATCACCTTGTTATATTATATTTAACTATAATATGATATTACTATTATTATAATGTATTTATTTATTCAGGAGAGACATAGTTATCTCTTCTGTATAAAGGGTAGATTGATTAGTACCACATTTTAATTTTCTACGCTTCCAATGTATTTTCTGATTGTTTGAGCTAGAGAGATTTGTATGTGTTAGAACTTTTCCAAATTGGCAACTGTTATGAGAAATAGTACCAGATTTTGTTCTTGCAGTTTTTTTTATCTATCATCTTGCATCAAGTTTAAATCATGGTGTCTCAGCTGAATTTGCTTTAACATGTGTCAACCCATACAGGATCTAGACGTACATTTCCCATAACTTGTACTGATCTTGACAAAATCAAGGGGCCAATTATAGCAAATAACTGAAGTGAAAATTTAAACCTTTGAGTTTCATACAGTTTAGCAAGGCAGATTAACAGGTGGTGTTTTTGCATATTACATTATAAATGTGCTTTATTTCAATGTAATTTCAAAAACAGAATACACTGACAGAGCCTAAAGCTTCTGTCTAGAAACCAACTAGTCTGCCTACGGCAATGAAAGACTGGCAAGACAGGTTTGGATTCACATCCCCACTACTTTGTTGATTAATATGAAGTCCAAATATCATTATGTCAGACTTGATCCTGCAAAATTTCTATATAATAATGAATTAAATGTTGATTTGATAAATTTAAAGTGCCTGAGGTTACTATAATATGACATCTCTGAAATGATTCCATAAAATATATGAAAACCACTAATGTTATCTCTATTAAATATGCTACATTTTATATACTAAATACTAACATGACTATTTGCAGTAAGTTAATTTTAGCCGCATTTGGTTAATGTTAATTGAATTGAACTGAAACAATCACCGAATATGGTTTAAAAACATATGGAAATAGTGTTTTCTGTATTGAAATTGCTGCTGAATTGATACCGTTGTAAGGATACGTAGTTAGATGTTTTTAAAGTGCTTATATCCAGTCCTGGCTCTGTAATAAATGTAATGATCTGCATGGGCATGTGATAATAATTTTAAACAAGAGGCATACATGAGGTACACAATGTGCTGCTTAAACTCACTTGAGTGAGTAACTTTAAAGTATACAAGGGTTACTGTTACACATTTAATATTTTTCAATAATGTTCATCTCCTAAATCCTGAAAGATAGAAGTAATCATACAAACAACATTATGCAATTCCTTAATAGCTCTGTTCAGTCCAATTTCAATTCCAGATTGCTTAAACTCAAATTCTCAAGATTGATATATAATAATTACATGTGGTGACACCTCCTGGTGACAGGTTTAACAGTCCAAGTGATTCAGCTCTGGGTCTTGATTTACCTCCATAATGGTGTCCAACCCATAAGTTAGATTCCTTTTAACCAGGGGCGTAGGAACTTAATCATGCATTTTGCTATGGAGCAATTTGTCTTTCCCATGAAAGCTTTGACCTATAATTGATCAGAACCAACTATACAGATGGAGTGTAGAGTATGTGTTATATTGTTGTTTTTTACATTTTATTTTTATTTATAAAGAGGCTAAAATAACCTCACTTACTTATTTTTTTCATTTTGTATATTAATTGTTATTGAGGAGGCAGTTTAGAGCTTATAAAAATATATAAAATATAAAGGAGTTGGTATGAGACACCTAATAATATTGTCAGAATCAGATGTAATTACTCTTACCACTCAGCCATCTCCCTGCATAATTAAGCGTGACTACAGAAATCAATAAAGCTAACATTTAATCAATGTGACAATTCCAGCCTCCGACCTATTATCTATGCAGTTACTTGTTGAAGGTCTTTAAAGACTATACAAGCAATAGCAAAAAATGTTGATACTTAAATCAAATCTTGATCAATTTAAAACAGTTTTTTAAGTGCTTTCACTTTATATACCAATTTTGTGGATTCAAGTTGAAATGAAATATGTTGGTTAAAAGTCTTACCAATTAAAATTCACAGATTGAAATCTTAATTATGATTGGTTAGACTTTTAAGAAAATCAGAGATGCTTTTCATAAAAAAAAAATGCATTAAGAAAATAAAGATCTACTTAAACCCGCTGACTGAATTCAGGAACACCCTCTATGTACCTGTACAGTTTGACTGCCACAGTGGAAAACATGGTCTTCACAAATACAGTGCCTGTTCTGTAGGAACCTTTCTTGTGGTTCCACTTTCTGATTTGTACCAGTTGTAGCAATAGCTGCACTGGCTCACCCTTCTCTCCAAATTCTCCCATCAGACCTTTAGCTATGGGATTTTTTACATATAGGAATACAATTCCTTTCTTTTAGATACCTTGTACGTACATCACCTCTTTTGCATCTCAGCCTGCCAACTCAGCTCCTTTCAGCTGTGCCACTTTCAGATTTGAATACAAATTCCACTTCAGGTCCATGTGTTCCTCAGATGAATTTCCTCTGTCGGCTTTAGGTCCTTCCTAGACCAAGCACCAACACCTGTAGCCTAAATAGGACTGTTCATGCCATTTGCAGGTGCAGCCTAATTTCTGTGTGAGAGCTTCTTAACTCTTACAGGTCTGAATTGGGGAAATTGCTTTATTTAGCCTCAGGCTATATATATATATATATATATATATATATATATATATATATATATATATTGAAGAGTGAAGCAGCTGTGAATGTTCAGTAATCTAGCAATTTAGCAATTATTAATATATATATATATATATATATATATATATATATATATATATATATATATACAGTATATATATATATATATATATATATATATATATATATATAAATATATATTAATAATAAGTATAGCAATATAATATCATACCTTTTGTATTGGACAAATGTCTTATTTTAATGACTAGGTTTTGAGAGGCTCAACCTCTCTTTATCAAGTCTGAAGCAATACTAACATAAGATGGAACCCTCCATTTGAATAAAAACAGCAGATGCAGAGAGAGTGGAAACAGCAACTGACATCATCGGGTAAATACATATATGTGGAATAAACATAACATAGTAAAGGAAACATATATACACATACTACATACTGTACACATATACATCAATACATACATGAAAAAACAGAGCACTGTAGTCCACAGTGATATATTTCCTGTTGGACAAACATCTCACTAAGAGTGCTAAGCATGTTATGGTATAATAAGAAAAAAATCACATGAAATTCTGATAATGTGTTAGAAAACCCAAGTCCATATTAAGTTCTGTATTTTTAGTGTTGAAGGATGTGATCATCTTTATTTCAAATGCTTTTCTCTCAGATGTTTTTACATTTATTTATTAGTTTTTACAGTATTTTGACTTTTAGGTTTTGAATAAAGTGCTTATTCTGGCTAAAATGGTGTCCTACTGGGCTACAATAACTGTCTTCATTATGTTTTCTTATTGAATGTCTGTGTAAATTCATCCTTAAATGCATTTTTTGTCCGGTTTCTCCAATGTAACAGTCTGTGTCACATAAAGTACAGTGTATTATATAAACCACATTGGACGATGTACATGAATATGATCCTTTGATGTTATAGGTCTTGTTGTTATGTGTGTCTGTGTCATCATTACAAATGTGTTAACATAATTTAAAGGCACTTTTGTTACAAGGTTTAGTTCCATTTTTTATATTCAGTTGTTCATTGGCCAATTTTCTGCTGACAAGTTTTTTTTCAGGTTTGGAGGTTGTTTAATTTTATATATATTCCCAAGTTTGCTAAAGTTACTGATCAGATTTATCCTAGCAACAAAATTATTCTGCTTCCACTTGAGTACTTCCATAGACTGTCCGGATTGCTTCCCAAGGGAAAGTTTTCAGAATGCATGCTGCTTACTAATTTTCTCACTGACATTTATAAATTGGACCCACCCATACAATATTATCAATTGTTGAATACACTAGGTGGACCTCCTCCTATTTTGCCTGCTACATATTTTAAAACATGATTTTACTAAATACTTTTAAATATACTGTAGGTTTCCAGTTTAACTATGGTCTATAATATGAAAAAATAAATGTATGCTTTTAATATTCATGTAACAAGTATCATAGTCTAGAAAGAATTTAGATTTCTTTTTTGAAACAGTGAATGTAATGGTGCATGTAAATGTACGCACGTACTCCAAGGTCTGGCTTTATTTGTAAAGCCAATTTATTTGTAGATTGAGCAACATTATTATATAATTGTAAATACTTTAGTCTATATCATTATGTTTTTTGTACTAATTGGCAAATTAAAATAGAGCCAAATTTCTGATAGTACCTACATAAACACCACCTGTTACATCCTATTGTTAAACTGCATTAAATCTAAAGGTTTAAGTATAAAAGTGCAGTATTCTCATTAACAATGGATAATTAAAGCACGCAGTAAAACTCATGAATTTACCTAATAGTGAAAATCTAATAGACTTCTGATTAAATTTTCCTGCTAAATTAGCATTAATATTCTTTACAGATGTCATAATTTTCTCTCTTATTTAACAAGAAAATTATGCAAATTAAATTAAGCCACAAAAGGGCAAAGGAGAAGGTACATGGATATTCTTTTGCCAAAAAATAATTTAGATAATGTTCACATTCAGAAAGTATTTTTGTTAATAAGACAGGCTAAATAATTGCTGCCCAAATGGTATTAGTGACTTTATTGCAATTTACTTAATAAATGGAACATTCCAAAATAACAATATGAAATTTACATTTATTATTTTTATATATAAAGTGACAATGCAGTCATACATGTTTTTTCTATTTTTTTTTATATACTGTATATATTTAGAATTTTTCATGGTGTTTTAAGAATTAGAAACATTTCAGAGAAACAAAACAGAAACACACTCCCCCCCCTTCTACAACATTTAACGGACAACCGCACAATAAAAAAAAAATATTTGCTTGAAAACTTTAAGTGTGACTGAATTTTACAGAAAAAAAAACATACATTTAGTTCTTAATTTGAAAAAAGAAATTACATTTTGATGCATCTATAGGACCATGGAAAGATTAATTGGTGGAAATTGAGTGTGTGAGAAGGGTGTTTACATTTCTGGAGAGCTTTTGCTTTTAGCTTTTACCATCGGCGCTTATCATGAGCCACACGATGAGTGCCTTTGGCGCCTTTGGTGCTCATTGCAAACCTTTCCTCCCGTCAATTGTACGGGCCGCTCATTGATGGGTTCATTAACCTGCAAGTTTTGTGTCTCTTTCCAGCATCTCCACCCTGTCCCTTCCCTGTGTGTTTCTCCTGTATGTGTCTGCTGAATGTTTGTATGTCACGCTCTGACTGGCGTTGGTTTTATTTTGAAGGTCCTGCGTGCTTGGCTTTGTACTGTCTTTGGCATTGTGTATTTCCTGAGTCCGGTGTTTTTGGCGTTGTGTATTTTCTAAGTCCCGCGGGCCTGGCTTTCCTCAGCCTCGTTTTGATCCAGTTTCAGACTTTTTTGCATTTTTCATCCGCCATTTTTTTTCTCGCTTAGCTGATTTTCGAGTGACAAAACATGGCAAATTTGGCTCAAATGTGCTTGCAACCTCACTCCCAGGCGTCCTGGCTCTACCCCTGTGCTGTGTGTGAGTGAGTTTTTATTTATTTTTGATTTCCGCGGTCCTGTTGTTAAATTCATATTATTCTGAGGTCGTATTTTGTTGGTGTAAGTGTTAGCGTCTTTGCCGTTGTGTATTTTCTAAGTCCCACGTCCCTGGCGTTGTTGGTGTAAGTGGCTTTGCTGTTGTGTATTTTCTAAGTACTGTGTGCCTGGCTTTGTTCATGTGTTAGTGTCTTTGCCTTCGTGTGTTTTCTAAGTCACGAGTGCCTGGATTTGCTCAGCCTCATTTTCATCCAGTTTCAGACTTTTTTGCGTTTTTCATCAGTCATTTTTTTTCTTGCTTAGCTGATTTTCGAGTGACAGAGCATGGCAAATTAAGCTCAAATTCGCTTGCAACCTCACTCTCAGGCATCCTGGCTCTCCCACTGTGCTGTGTGTGAGTTTGTTTTAATTTATTTTTTATAATTTTTCTTGTTTTTCATGTTTTCTGATTTCCGCAGGTCGGCCGCTAAATTCGTATTTTTCCGAGGTCGGATTTTGTTGGTGTAAGTGTTAGTGTCTTTGCCGTTGTGTATTTTGTAAGTCCCGCGTGCCTGGCTTTTCTCAGCCTCGTTTTCATCCAATTTCAGACTTTATTGCGTTTTTCGTCCACCATTTTTTTCCCGCATAGCCGATTTTTTAGTGACAAAACACGGCAAATTCGGCTCAAATTTGCTTGCAACCTCACTCCCAGGCATTCTGGCTCTCCCCCTGTGCTGTGTGTGAGTGTGTTTTAATTTATTCATTATAATTTTTCTTGTTTTTCGTGTTTTTCGATTTCCGCGGTTCGGACGTTAAATTCATATTTTTCCGAGGTTGGATTTTGTTGGTGTAAGTGTTAGTGTCTTTGCCGTCATGTATTTTCTAAGTCCTGCGTCCTGGCTTTGCTCAGCCTCCTTTTCATCCAATTTCAGACTTTTTTGCATTTTTCATCGGCCATTTTTTTTCTTGCTTAGCCGAATATCGAGAGACAAAACACTGCAAATTCAACTCAAGTTCACTTGCAACATCACTTCCAGGCGTCTTGGCTCCCCCCCTGTGCTGTGTGTGAGTGTGTTTTAATTTATTTTGTATTATTTTTTGTGTTTTTCGTGTTTTTTGATTTCCGCGGTTCGGTCGTTAACTTCGTATTTTTCCAAAGTCTGATTTTTTTTTGGCTCTGAGATTCCGAGCTCGGATTTTTCTTTTCTCAGTCCCGCGTTCCTCAACTGCGTGCAGCTTAAGTAAGACCCACGTTCCTCAACTGCTTGCAGCCTAAGTCCAGCGTGCCTCAACTGCTCGTTTCACGAAGCTTGCAGGCGCGCCTTCGGCGCTCATTTCAGTCTAAGTCCCCCGAGCTTGGAAGGCTTCAATGCCTCAATGCCCCGAGACTCGCAAGTGTGACGACAAATCGCAGTTTGACAATTATAATATTTGATTATTTGGACTATTGGTTTATATGGTATTTGGTACTGTGATATTTTCACAAGTGTATTCATTAGTAAAAATAAACATGGCATGGTAAAGATTTTTTTTGGTTAATTAAGACAATGGTGATAGTGGAAGATTAATGACAAATGTAAGATCCTGCGTATCATTACCTGCAAAGCAACAGATGGCTACCTGTTAAGAAACAGATTATGAACAGAAATGTAAGTCAAGCAACAGGGCTAATTAAGTAGAATATATTAGTAATGAAATAAAATTCCTACCTTGTGGCGAAAACACATTTTATTTCTATTCAATCTATAACAAATAGGCTTTTCATTACTACATGGGGAAAATGATATTAAATGCACCCTGATCAGATCTAGTTTTATTGACATATGAAAGAATCACTTCGGTAATATTTTTTCTACTTCAGCAAATGATTCCAAAACAATAGAAGAACAAGTGGAAAATGCGAAAGCACTCAATTTTAAGTAGGGTATATAATCATGGGGAGCAAATATAATTTTGCCATTTTTAAGTCTCTACCACAATCTCACTGGAATATGAATAACATTTTGGTTACCCCTTGTAGAGCTAGAAAAGGTTATTCTCCTCCCATTTCTCAGCGCACATCCAGTGGCTTCCTACTGCTAAACTTGGTCATTGTACTGGCCAGTGTACTGGAAGCTGCATTACATGACTATAAGAGCCAACAAGAAGCCACTGGATGTGATGTGCGCATTACAAGATGCAATGTGAAGCTTCACCTGCCCACCTTACACAGAAACATGTTTTGAAGTATAAGAATGGAATGGAAGAGACCAACATGGTACCACCGTAGAGGTGAGCAGAGGGAAATGAATAAAACATAATAATAATCATTCATACATTTTGGGTTAATAAAGTTTTCATTATGCTAGGTTCCACTTATATTTTAATGAGCCATGACTTGTTTTGCCTCTTCAGTTTCCCTTTAAGAACAGCTATCAAACTTAATATCTGTCAAATATTTGTCTCCTCTGTGTATTTTCAATTTCACCTATTTTTTATACAATTTCAGTTGTCTTGAATCATCTTATCTAGTCTGTGTCCTTATTGCACACATATTTCCTTCAATATTATGGAAGATTATTACAAAAATAGAATAACTTTGGCACGGTGCAAAAACAACCTGCAAAGTGGACTTGTTTTATTTCTCTAACTTGAGCAGATTATTTTTGTGAAATAGCATTAAAAAATGTATACATATCATGAATAAAACAATGTAAACAAATATGTACATATATGCTATATATCTGCATAAATGTGATGCTGAAGTTATTATTCAAAATAAAAAATGCAATCAAAAACATATATTTTTTCTATCAATATACTAATATGTGGTAAATGTGATTGTTCTATTGACTAGCAATAGCCCTTCTAGCCGCACAATAAACATGATTGATTACGGTCTTGAACCTTTCATGGTTTTTTTCTTCAATATATTAAAGCAAAAATGTATCAGGGTCTATATTTATTTTCAGATATAAGTCTATACTAATTAATCTGTATATTTTCAAACACTAACTAAAATAACTATATCAAGCACCAGTCAGCAAATTCCACAAAAGAAAACAAAAATAACTTTATCTACATGCCTGGGAGCCTTACATCCGATGGTGCACTGGCCAATAGACTTGTACGTTCTATAATTACTGATAGAAAAAAACACTCAACAATTAACATAAATAATAACCCTGTATGGTAGCAATCAATATGTAATTATGTGCATGCATGCATACATTATATGAATTTTATTGCAAAATAAAGCACTAACACACACAAACACTATGAGCCTCATTCAATTTGAAGGCCACATCTCGCGGTATATAGGCCGTATGTCTGCGGGCCTGCTGCAGGCTCGTGGTCGTCTACAAATCCGGTGCTATTCAATTGAGCAAGGGCGCAAGTTACGGCCCAAAACCTCAAGCCCCTAAACCCTGGTTTCACATGTAATGCATCCGAGTATCCGATTCGATGAAGTGTGCCAAAATCAAGCAAGCCCATAGTTTACGATCCCGTCACAGGTCGATTAACCAATAGGAACCGGAGAACGCCAATCAACACCACGGAAATGAGTTTAAAATGTCACAAAAACCGTAACTCCCTGACTGTGCTGTAACTGGAAAAAGTCAACACACAGGTCTAGGCGTTGGTGGGTTTTTAAGAGAGATATAGATAGAGGGAGACAGAGACTGAGAGAGAGACAGACTGAGAGAGATAGACTGAGAGAGAGATAGAGATTGTTAGAGAGAAAGATAAAGAGTACTAGAGAGAATGAGTGAGAGCGACTTAGAGATAGAGAAAGTGAGAGATAGAGGCAGAGAATGCTAGAGAGAGAGATAGAGATCGCTAGAAAGAGCGAGTGAGAGTGACTGATAGAGATAGAGAGAGCGAGTGAGAGAGATAGAGAGATTGAGAGAGAAACACTGGAGGAGGAGAGTGAGAAGAGGAGGAGAGTGAGGAGAGGAGGAGAGGTAGAGGTATGGAGAGAGGGAGAGGGAGAAGAGGAAGCAGGTCAGGGAGGGAAGGTACAGGTGTAGGAGAGCAGGAGGGGGAGGGATATGCCCCCAGATGTAGGCACAAAAGGTATAGGAGCAGAGGGTCAGGGCCTGATCCCAGGGGGCGGGGTGTAGTGGGGATGATGGGCAGGCCCCAGGGAGGCTAGGAACCCCAGGCACAGTTGGGAGGGCAAGAGGTTGTGCCCAAGCCGAGGGCCCACAATTATAGCCCAGAGGAGACAGAAATCCTTATCAGGGAAATCCGTGCCTTCCATAGCATCATACATGGTGGGAGGGATGTGAGGCCTAGAGAGAAGACACGTGCCTGGAATGAGATTGCTGCAGTTGTTGCGGCATTAGGGGTTGCAAACAGGGATGTGAAGTCTATGATTCACCGATATGATGACTCGCGGATGTAGGTGAAGAAGATGATGGCCTGGTCATTGTACTGGCCAGTGTACTAGAAGTTGCATTACATGACTATAAGAACCAACAAGAAGCCACTGGATGTGATGTGTGCATTACAAGATGCAATGTGAAGCTTCACCTGCCCACCTTACACAGAAACATGTTCTGAAGTATAAGAAAAATGGAAGAGACCAACATGCTATCCCCCTAGAGGTAATCAGATGGAAATTAATAAAACATAATAATAATAATTCATACATTTTGGGTTAATAAAGTTTTCATTATGCTAGGTTAAACTTATATTTTAATGAGCCATTACTTGATTTGCCTCTTCAGTTTTCCTTCAAGAACACCTATCAAACTTAATATCTGTCAAATATTTGACTCTGCTGTGTATTTTCAATTTCACCTGTTTTTTAATACAATTTCAGTTGTCTTGAGTAGATACTTCTTATCTAGTCTGTGTCCTTATTGCACACATATTTCCTTCTCACAAAATATTATGGAAGATTATTAAAAAATAGAATAACTTTGGCACGGTGCAAAAACAACGCTGCAAAGTGGACTTGTTTTCTTTCTCTAACTTGAGCAGATTTTTTTCATGAAATGGCATTAAAAAATGTATACATATCATGAATAAAACAATGTAAACAAATATGTACAAATATGCTATATATCTGCACATTCCTGGGAGCCTTTCATCCGATGGTGCACTGGCCAATAGACTTGTACGTTCTATAATTACTGATAGAAAAAAACACTCAACAATTAACATAAATAATAACCCTGTGTGGTAGCAATCAATATGTAATTATGTGCATGCATGCATACATTATATTAATTTTATTGCGAAATAGAGCACTAACACACACACGCGAACACTATGAGCCTCATTCAATTTGAAGACCACATCTCGCAGTATATAGGTCATATGTCTGCGGGCCTGCTTCAGGCTCAAGGTCATCTACAAATTGGGCGCTATTCAATTGAGCAAGGGCTCAAGTTATGGCCCAAGCCTCATGCCCCTAAACCCTGGTTTCACATGTAACGCATCTGAGTATCCGATTCAATGAAGTGCGCCAAAATCAAGCAAGCCCATAGTTTACGATCCCGTCACAGGTCGATTAACCAATAGGAACCGGAGAACGCCAATCAACACCACGGAAATGGGTTTAAAATGCCATGAAAACCGTAACTTCCTGACTGTGCTGTAACTGAGAAAGTCAACAGACAGGTCTAGTCGTTGGTGTGTTTTTAAGAGAGATATAGATAGAGGGAGACACTGAGAGAGAGACAGACTGAGAAAGAGATAGAGAGTGCTAGAGAGAAAGATAAAGAGTGCTAGAGAGAACGAGTGACAGTAACCTAGAGATAGAGAGAGAGGAGAATGCAAGAGAGAGAGAGATAGAGAACGCTAGAGAGAGCGAGTGAGAGTGACTGATAGATAGAGAGAGCGAGTGAGAGATATAGATTGATGGAGACAGAGACTGAGAGAGAGACAGACTGAGAGAGAGATAGACTGAGAGAGATATAGACAGTGTTAGAGAGAAAGATAAAGAGTACTAGAGAGAATGAGTGAGAGCGACCTAGAGATAGAGATAGAGAGAGTGAGTGAGAGATACAGATAGAGTGAGTGAGAGATAGAGAGATAGAGAGAGAAACACCGGAGGAGAAGAGTGAGGAGAGGAGGAGAGTGAGGAGAGGAGGAGAGTGAGGAGAGAAGGAGAGGTATGGAGAGAGGGAGAGGAGTAAGAAGGTCAGGGAGGGAAGGTACAGGTGTAGGAAAGCAGGAGGGGGGAGGGATGTGACCCCAGATGTAGGCACATAAGGTATAGGAGCAGAGGGTCAGGGGCCTGATCCCAGGGGGGGGATGTAGTGGGGATGATGGGCAGGCCCCAGGGAGGCTAGGAACCCCAGGCACAGTTGGGAGGGCAAGAGGTTGTGCCCAAGCAGAGGGCCCACAATTGTTGTCCAGAGGAGACAGAAATCCTCCTCAGGGAAATCCGTGCCTCCAATAGCATCATACATGATGGGAGGGATGTGAGGCCTAGAGAGGAGACACGAGCCTGGAATGAGGTTGCTGCAGTTGTTGCGGCATTAGGGGTTGCAAACAGGGATGTGAAGTCTATGATTCACCGATATGATGACTCCCGGATGTAGGTGAAGAAGATGATGGCCTGGTCATTGTACTGGGCAGTGTACTAGAAGCTGCATTTAAATGACTATAAGAGCAAACAAGAAGCCACTGGATGTGATGTGTGCATTACAAGATGCAATGTGAAGCTTCACCTGCCCACCGTACACAGAAACATGTTCTGAAGTATAATAAAAATGGAAGAGACCAACATGGTACCCCCGTAGAGGTGATCAGATGGAAATTAATAAAACATAATCATAAACATTTATACATTTTGGGCTAATAAAGTTTTTATTATGCTAGGTTACACTTATATTTTAATGAGCCATGACTTGTTTTGCCTCTTCAGTTTCCCTTCAAGAACATGTATCAAACTTAATATCTGTCAAATATTTGTCTCCACTGTGTATTTTCAATTTCACCTATTTTTTAATACAATTTCAGTTGTCTTGAGTAGGTACATCTTATCTAGTCTGTGTCCTTATTGCACACATATTTCCTTCTCACAAAATATTATGGAAGATTATAAAAAAACAGAATAACTTTGGCACGGTGCAAAAACAACGCTGCAAAGTGGACTTGTTTTCTTTCTCTAACTTGAGCAGATTTTTTTTGCGAAATAGCATTAAAAAATGTTTACATATCATGCATAAAACAATGTAAACAAATATGTACATATATGCTATATATCTGCATATATGTGATGCTGAAGTTATTATCCAAAAGAAAAAATGTTTACAAATTACAATCAAAAACATATATTTTTCTGTCAATATACTAATACTTGGTAAAAGTGATTGTTCTATTGACTAGCAATAGCCCTTCTAGCGGCACAATAAACATGATTGATTACGGTCTTGAACCTTTCATTGTTTTTTTCTTCAATATATTTAAGCAAAAATGTATCAGAGTCTATATTTATTTTCAGATATAAGTCTATACTAATTAATCTGTATATTTTCAAACACTAACTAAAATGTCTCTAACTATGTCATGCACCAGTCAGCAAATTTCACCAAAGAAAACAAAAATAACTTTATCTACATGCCTGGGAGCCTTACATCCGATGGTGCACTGGCCAATAGACTTGTACGTTCTATAATTACTGGTAGAAAAAAACACTCAACATTTAACATAAATAATAACCCTGTGTGGTAGCAATCAATATGTAATTATTTGCATGCATGCATACATTATATAACTTTTATTGCAAAATAGAGCACTAACACACACACTATGAGCCTCATTCAATTTGAAGGCCACATCTCGCAATTCATAGGCCGTATGTCTGCGGGCCTGCTGCGTGCTCGAGGTTGTCTACAAATTGGGCGCTAATTAATTGAGCAAGGGCTCAAGTTATGGCCCAAGCCTCAAGCCCCTAAACCCTGGTTTCACATGTAACACATCTGAGTATGCGATTCGATGAAGTGTGCCAAAATCAAGCAAGCCCGTAGTTTGCAATCATGTCACAGTTTGATTAACCAATAGGAACCGGAGAACGCCAATAAACACCACGGAAATGAGTTTAAAATGTCACGAAAACCGTAACTTCCTGACTGTGCTGTAACTGGGAAAGTCAACACACAGGTCTAGGCGTTGGTGGGTTTTTAAGAGAGATATAGATAGAGGGAGACAGAGACCGAGAGAGAGATAGACTGAGAAAGAGATAGAGAGTGCTAGAGAGAAAAATAAAGAGTGCTAGAGAGAACAAGTGACAGTAACCTAGAGACAGAGAGAGTGAGTGAGAGATAGAGAGAGAGATAAAGGAGAATGCAAGAGAGAGAGAGATAGAGAACGCTAGAGAGAGCGAGTGAAAGTGACTGATAGATAAAGAGAGCGAGTGAGAAATATAGAGATATAGAGAGAGATAGAGACAAAGAGATAGAGAGAGAAACACTGGAGGAAGAGAGTGAGGAGAGGAGGAGAGTGAGGAGAAGATGAGAGGTAGAGGTATGGAGAAAAGGAGAGGGAGAGGAGGAAGCAGGTCAGGGAGGGAAGGTATAGATGTAGGAGAGCAGGAGGGGGAGGGATGTGCCCCCAGATGTAGGGCACAGAAGGTATAGGAGCAGAGGGTCAGGGGCCTGATCCCATGGGGTGAGGATGAGGACCATGCCCCAGGGAGAGAACAGGGAGGCCAGGAACCCAAGGCACAATTGGGATGGCAAGAGGTTGTGCCCAAGCAGAGGGCCCATAATTATAGCCCAGAGGAGATAGAAATTCTCCCCAGGGAAATCATTGCCCTCCATGGCATCATACATGGTGGGAGGAAGGTGAGGCCTAGAGAGAAAACACATGCCTGGAATGAGGTTGCTGCAGTTGTTGCGGCATTAGGGGTTGCAAACAGGGATGTGAAATAAAATAATAATAAATAATAATAATGTGAAGGCTGTGATACACCGATATGATGACTGCCGGATGAAGGTGAAGAAGATGATGGCAGTGGAGGCCAGAGCAGCCCATGCAACAGGTGGTGGCCCACAAGTTACCATCACATACTGTGGATGGGACTCTCAAGAAGTGGATGGAGCCAGCGGCAGTAGTGGGCCTTCCAGGACAGCTGGACTCTGGCTTTCACGAAACGCTACAATGTTAGTATCATATACACCATCACACCATCATATGCACAAACATGAAGCCCACATACATATATAACTGACATACAACAGCACTGTAAGATCTCTGGTTATGCCTACACGTGTATGGGGCAGGCAATAACCATGTAAACCCAGGAGGTAAAATTATTATTATCATTATTGTTATCAATGAAATGTCAGTCCAATACCTGCAGTTAAACGGATTCTAAATAGCAGTTGCCAATACAGTTTGTGTTAGTGTTATGTTTGCTGTTTGTTCAAAGTTCATATAAAACAAAATAGTTTAAATTTCAACTGCAATTGTGTACTTTTTGTCATGAGTTCCCCTATCCCTATCTTCCTCATGTTAAACTGTACCATTTAGCGAGTTGTTTTGCATAACACTCCTACTGTTTGGAACCGATATCCAGCGTTAAACGAGGTATAGCTGTAGATCAAGATTGATTTTAAGTCCAAGAGAGAGTACATGTATGGGTGACTCCATGTGCGTGTCAGGTACTAGCCTAACCTTTACTATGTCCCAGAAGCCTGTTAACAACCATTGCTGAGAACTGGTCACAGATTGGTCAGTGTCACACACTGCACAGCAGATTCAGATGAACATGTGTCCTAATGAACTGCAGATGGCACACCGCACCAGCATTACATATATTGATATGAGCTATAATCCACAATGCTCATGATACAGCTCAATGTTTATCTGTGTAAAACAATCACCACAGCCAATTACAAGTGACCATCATGTCATGGATATGAAAACACACAGCAAACAATTGTTTAGAGAATCAATACTGAAATACTATTGTCCTCTCATTTCAGTGCCCAGGAGGAGTTCCCAGGCCGCAGAGACCCATGCAGTGGCTTCACAGGAGGAGGAACCACAATCACCAATGCAGGTGGTGGCAGGGGAAGCAGAGTGCCCTGGACATCACAGGAGGCTGGCCCACCAACAGCAAAACCAATGTGGGGATCACCGCCCAGGACCTCACACGCATCATGGGCACGTTCCCAGCCATGTGAACCAATAGACATGTCGTGGAGCCATCAACCACCTGCAGACATGTGAAGGTCCTGGGGACCACTCTCCACAGGCCCAACACTGCCACCTGGTGAGATGCAATGGAAGCATTGGCCGGACCCCAATTCTCTTCCACTCCTGGCCAGGCCCCAACAGATGTTGTCCCAACAGATGATGCCACAGCAGTGGTTGTCCCAGCAGATGTTGTCCCAACAGATGATGCCACAGCAGTTGTTGTCCCAACAGATGATGCAACAGCAGTTTTTGTCCCACCAGTTGTTGTCCCAGCAGATGTTGTCCTAACAGATGTTGCCCCAACAGACCAGGGCCACCTCCATTGCTACGGGCAACACCTCTGTCCACACCACCGCACATCCACAGTCCTGGTGACAGAACTCAAAGCCCCTCAGAAGTCACCTGAAGGGACATATTGTGGCACATCCACATGGATGATGAGCGTAACTATAGAGTAATGCAACAACTGACAGCTCAGCTTGAAAGGCAGGATGATGTTGCTACCCAGGCATAATTGATGGATGGAGAGGTATGAGCAAATGGCTCATAAGGACAGACAAACCCAGACACATCATATGGCGCGGCTAGTGCAGAAGCCTTCATCGGTTGAACAGGCTCCACCGCCACCACAACCAGAGCCTGCGGTCTCCTCATCTCACCCCTTACAGCCAAAGCCAGCTGCTACACAGCCACCCCAGTTGGATGCACCCCTCAATCCAACACCTCCTGGCCGTGGTAGAGGGAGGAAGCACAAGGACACGTAAGGCGTGGGCCCAGTGCTCATAAAGAGGAAGTAGGTGAGAACGTCCCCTAGGTCAGTGGTTATCAAACCTCTCCCCACAACCCACTACACAGACGATGATTTATTTGAAACACTGTGTGAAAACACATGTGAAGCAATTTGTGGCTCCATCACTTGAATACTAGTTGCCTCACTTTTGGTTCCAGAGTTTCACATACATCATGGCCTGTCTGATGGCTCCTGAGTAGAGGATTAAGAACCACTGCCCTAAGTCCTTCTCATCCACACTCCTCAATGTATATTATTTTGTATTAATGTTGGCTACAGAGTGTGTACATGTATGGTTATGTTGAATATTTCTGCAATTTATGTCCAATGTGGATTGCCGTTGAGATGAGGTATTACAGTCAATCCAAATAGTGTTCTGATTGATATCTTGTTCTTGTCTCTGTAGGTCTTAATATCCCAAACTCACGACCATGAAGGCATGTTCCTGAACCTCCTCTTTCTGTGTTGCATATTCTGCTTATCATTTTCTGAATATTGCTTACACAACACACTGTGTGTGGAATAGATCTGAATGACATTATCCATGATTATGTTCACCTGTTTAATTGAGCAGATATAGACAAGTTGTTAGTGCTTTGCACATGACTGTTTTCTTTAATTAAATGGAGTGATTTGTGATGATGCTTTTTTTTTATCAGATTACGGTTGCAGTGGTGTAGGGACCACATGAGACCCTGGCTTGTGCTATGCTTCATGCTTATTCTAGACTATGTCATTACCCCCTTTAGATATCCCCTTTTTCCCAAAGCCAAGCCACTTATCCTCCCAGGATCCGCCCACACCACACCCATGATATTAGTGCACAGTCTTGTCCATTTCTCATTGTGCTCTGTATATGAAATAAAGCTTTGTTATACCGTTTTCACCATGTCAGTGTGTTTTCAATGGTTGGGGTTTTGGGACATCCACATACATAACACTTGTCTCACATTCCTATATCAGTAAAACATTAAGCACTAGTTACTCTGCAATAGTTTAATGCATATAATAACAATAGTAATAATAGTAATAATAATAATAATAATAATAATAAATTAATTATAAGATATCATATAATAGTATATATCATATATCACAATAAAGGGTTTTTACACATGCAAAGTCCAATTTGTGATACTGTGACGTATCAACATTCCCCTGAAGGCCTGATAACATATGACAGATGATAATGTGAATTGATTAAACGCAAAACACTTAATGGGATGTCACCAAATGATAATGGATTTACATCTTGGCACATGGCCATCAGCAATGGCGTGGGACTTTCCAGGATGGGCCTTGCAGAGATGGAGATGAGTTGGCTGTTGCTCCACGTGCCTCTGCACAGGCTCCATGTGTGTTTGGGGCTCTTCCCAATGTATTAGAGTAGATTAGTATGTTGTATATTCCCCTGGTTCTCTTCTGGATTGCTAAGTGGTGGTGGTGAAGTGGCTTGTTTACCTCAATGAAGCTGTGAGCTACACCATGTAGGGCCACTGTAGGTGGGCAGATCATAGCAGACCTTTGGGATAAATACAGACAGAGACATAATAATTGTGCTGCAGTCCATAGGGTCACAGAGAGTCAGACACAACAGAGGGACTGAACAACCATAAATAAAATGTTCCCCTGTACTTGATATATGTGATGTGGTGGTATAATTTGGCCACTATTTGTTTTCCCAATGTAGATGTGATGAGTAAGATGTATATAAGATGAGCTTTGTATTTTTATGGTTCACATTAGAGCCTTTGTGGGTGAGAAAGGGTTAATATGGTAACCATTTTCATGTATGTGTTTTGCAATTTAATGAGATAGTGTGTATTTAATAGCTTTCAGCATCTCTCAGCATGAATTTTCATATTGGCCTTTGCATAACCATTACAACATAGGAAAAAATGCATTCTATTTCTTTGGTTATATTTTAAGTGCGTTGGTGTGTTTTTTTATTGTGGACTGTAAACCCTTTGCGGGTCCTATTAGGAACCCGTAAGACTTGGGCCATCATTTGCCATTTGCGGGCTTGACTGTGGGTGTGGTCTTGTGGGATTTTTGCAATTGAATAGCAATTTGACATTTTAGTGATCGGAGCTCTTGTGGACGTGGAAGATCAAAGTATTCTAGGATGTAAATTTTGAGTTTAACAACCGTGAATATTTCAAGCCTATCCCTCATAAATCCATGTTGACTCCTATTTATAATCCTGTTCAAAAAGACATATTCATGCATATTATCGCTTATTAACCCTTCTAAAAGCTTCCCCACTACAGAAGTGAGGCTCACTGGTCTATAATTCCCCGGATTTGCTCTTGCTCCCTTTTTAAATATAGGTATCACATCTGCTTTTCTCCAGTCATCTGGTAGAGACCCTGTGTTGAGTGAATCTTGAAAAATTAAATATAATTATTTCGCTTTTACAGAACCTAGTTCCCTCAGTACCCTTGGATTTATTCCATCAGGACCTGGGGCTTTATTAACATTTATTTTTTCCAACCTCTTTTGGATTTCTTCCTGTGTTAACCAGTTATTTGGTGATGGTAGTCTAGCCCCATTATGCTGCAGTGTCCCAACCACTGGTACCTCCCTTGTGTATACTGAAGAAAAGAACCTATTTAGCTCATCTGCCTTAGCCTGTTCACTAATTTTCAGACGGCCTGTGTCACATTGTAATGTTCCTATATCTTTCTTCCTCGCCTTCTTCCCATTAATATACTTAAAAAATATTTTAGGGTTAGTCTTACTCTCTTTTGCAATTCATTTTTCGTTTTCTATTTTAGCCAGTCTAATCCCTTTTGCTGCCTTGTTGATTTCCTTGTACTCCTGTAAAGCAGTCTCTGTCCCCTCTTGTTTGTATATTTTAAATGCCTGTTTAACTCCGTAACTTGATCTTTAAATCAGTGTTAAGACACATGGGTTGTTATTTACTCCTTTTACTTTTATTCCCACTTGGTATATGGTGATAAGTATGTATATTTAGTAAGGATTTAAATGTTGTCCATTTATGGTCAGTATTTTTACCTGCCAGATCTCTGTCCCAGTCTATACCTTGTATTGCTGCCTTTAGACCGTTAAAATCTTCCCTTTTAAACTTAAGAGTTTTTGTTGGCCCCTTAAATTTTAGTTTTTTTTATTCAATCTCAATTGAGACTGTATTGTGATCACTGTTTCCCAATGGTTGCCCTATTTCAACATTTGATACCATATCAATATTATTTGTGTTGACTAAATCTAAGATACTTAATAGTATCATAGTGGTCCTTCTGGACTCACATAATAATGGATTTTTATTTAGTGACATGGACGTCCATAATGACCTTCATGATTATACTTGGGGGTTAACCCAGTGGATACATGGCTTATATGAAGTACCTGGTATTAAGGGGTTATCCAAAGGAATACCCTAGTTTTAGGGGCTAACATGTGTTGAGGGTGAAATCCCTAGTAGAATCCAGGGGGATGCTCAGCTCATAGGGGTAGAGGGTCATAGGCTGAGGATTCTTAAATCCCTTCATTAGTTTTTAATACTAATTAAACCCTTCTCCGCCATGGATTATAAGTATTGATATGTATATGGAGGATGTTATGGCTGGTGTAGTGTGTTCACGTTAGTGACTACCATTCTCCTATGGAGTCTACTGAAATTGAGACTTGGAGACAACTGTGAGCAGGCTGCAAACACATTTTAGAGATAGAGAGCTCTGGTTAAATCCCCATGGGTACAAGTCAGTACGTTTTACAGGATTATTTTTCTGTGGGACCATAGAATAGCTCTGTAAATTTGCTTTTTAAATCTCCTGTAGCTGCGAGTAATTTTTACGGGCGTTCTTGGACAGGTGGCTTTTACCTCCAAGGTATATTGTCCCCTTTTTGACATGAGAAAAACAAATGTATTTCTTGTTGAATAAATACATTTATTTTGAGTTTGTTTTGTTCCTTTATTTACTGTTACCAAAACTTGTGAAGCTGTAAAAACACAGATGGAATTAGCCTCATACTATGCTGAAACTTTCATCTCAGTTTGGAACAAAAAGTGCAATAAATACATTCAGATATTGTATGTGTTATTTATGAAAACAAATTGATATGCTGAGCATATGCTTGAAAAAGACTGTTCCTTTTGTAATGGTTACTTTATCAGCTTTATACATTTTTTATAAACACGAGAGGAATAACATTAATAAAAATACATCATTTATAGAAAAAATGGGTTTACAGCTTTCACAGATCATTTGGGTCTAAAGCTTGAAAAGCACTGTAAATATATTCTCCATTGTCTGTGCTGTATTATTATAAAAAAAATGTGTCTCACAGACACTAATTAGAGACTTTAACTTGCTAATTAGTAACACAGTGTTTTTGCAAAAACATAAACAAACAAGAACACCCTGCCCCTAGTGTCATTAATCAGTTAGACCCCTTCCCCAAAGCCTTATTAAGCATAATGAGCTTCACATTATTAGATTAGGCCTCCTATTATGATAATGGGATATCTCAACATTGATTCTCTTTAGAAAAAAATACTAATACAATATATAGCCAGTTCTTTATGCTGTTTAAGAAAAAATGAACATGTTAATAAGGTGACAGTGTCCATTTAAGGCATATATAAAAAGGATAGATTGCATATATTATAGGAACAGTATGTTTTACCTTGAAGACCTAAAAGGTGGATCTTGTGATGTTCCCATTCTAATTTACTAATATTACGGATAAATTGTGTTAAGGTGGACAAAATTTGACTGACGAGAAATCTAAACAGTACTCAGGGAGCAAATTTAGTTTATTCTCTCTAGGAAGTGATGAATGATAGTCTTAAATCGAGAATATAGATACTACTTACTCAACCAGTGACAGTTCTAAGTATCTAAAGTGAGTCCTCTATGCACTCAACATAAAAAAGAGCTTTGTATTACGTGGTCAGATGATCAAACACTGGTTACCAGTTGTCACCTCCAACATCCCAAATAAAACCATACACAAAAATATACAAAGCATAACTTATGTTATATGCAGAGCCTGGTGGAAATAGCTGGATAAATATTGGAATTTTATATTGCTGGACAATCGTTAGTAATAATAAAAGTATAAATTATACTGCAATTTACCAAACAAAAGTGCATATCAAAATCTATATAATTCTTCAAAAATTATTTCTTTGAAATCATGATGTCCTCTAGTAATTTAGGTCTATAATCTGTAATATCCACAAATTTAGTATCGAAAAAACATGTTTGGAAATTTGAGATATTACACCTGCAACTGTAAGCAGTATGTGATATGATTCAATTACGCCCTTGAAGCTTGGAATAACATACAATATTGATAGACATATTCCTTAATTAGTGTAGATCATATGAACAGAAAGCCCTATAAAAAATGTTTTAGATGCTAGTACACACAGGGCTGGATTTTACCCTAGAAACATTTTCCTTCAGCTCCACATGTGATACTCAAACATTTATTCAGTGATAAAGTTTGTTCAATTAGCACACAAAATGCTAAATATATATTTAACATAGGTGAATAACTTCATAACTTTATAATTTAAAGTTATGAAGTAATTCATCTATGTTTCATCTATCTATGTTTAGTCTTATTATTAACATTAATTCTTATCATACATCCAGTATCTCTTATTTTGGCATCATACTAAAGAATAAAGCGTGACTATTCTGCTGTAATCTAAAGGTAAGATTATAGCAGAATATTTAAATTGTATTTAATAAGAATTAATGTTAATACTAAGACCAAAAATATGTTATTAGTCGTCAATGGACAGTCTAACCCTCCTAGTAATATAATTTGTACAATACTAAACTAATATACGCATCACATGCAGACCCTACTGAAATCTAAAATTTGTGAGCCTCCCTAGAAGACTGAGAGTGAATGACCTCATAGTGATGCTTAAGAATGCTGATAGTGCAGAAGCATGTTAGCCTTGCTATTCTAGCCACCAGGGTACTCTACTTCCTGGACTGAGCTCTATGTAAGCAACAGAAGCCTATAGTATAGTTTTAATACATTTACAGCGCAGAATTCTTCAAGTACAAGCAAATGGCCCTAGACAGCTGCCTACTCTGTCTTATGAGATAACGAGGCCTGAATATATATGTTCCATCATAGGTTCTCCAAGGGTTATCCAACTCTTCATCCTTCAGTACATCTACCCTTAGACGTTGCTCCAACCAGGTTAACAGAACTACATAGTATGTTGGTATTTAAAAAAAAAAAAAAAAAAAACTATAATACTACTTAGTGGCATTAGTAAGGTTTGAGTAATATGTAACAACTAGCGACTTGCCCATCAAAAATGACAGCATAAAAGTTTGCAGCCTCGCAATGCCACATAATGCAAGCCCCCCCCCCCCCCCCTTCTATCCTGCGGGACTTTGGCGCTCATTGTGAGCCTCCACCCCCCTCCTTTACTTTACTGGCCTTTTCCAGCACTGCAATGAGCTGCTTTTTTGTCAAGCCCGAAACTCGGGCTTTTGTCAAGCCCGAAAGTCGTTCAGAGATTTTCCTCCCTCTACCTTGCAAGCCTCGCAATGATCACTAAGCCTGTAACTTTTAACATAGCGTTACCAACAAACTTGCAATTATGTCAACTACATATATGATAATGTGACTTGTATTGTCTCTTTATTTATTTATATGATTACAAACGGTTACACCAAAACATTTCATTAATACTGGTTATATATTTGCATGCCACATAGAAATAACATTCTTATAAATATTTAAAAGCTGCTTACCCTTCCAACAGTTCAAGATCAGGACAGAAAATGCAATCAAGAAAGCAGGTCAAGGCTAAGGAGCACATACAGGAGAGTTAATAAAAAAATATACTTTAAAATTCCAGCATTTAATAAAAAACAGAATGAGTGAATATAATCTCATATTTCACAATGTAGGGTATCTCTACCCTTCTTTATTTTATAAATCTTGCTGTAGTGTGGTTTTATTTTGTTCAACAAATTATGTCAGTGAGTCATCTTATATAGAGATGTCTCTTATATAGAGACAGTTCGCCCGCGGACTATTCGCTGTGATTATGGCATGTTCGCGTTCGCAGCGGGTGGCGAACACATGCGCTTTTCGGTTCGCCCCCTATACTTTATCATTGAGGAAACTTTGACCCTGCACCTCACAGTCAGCAGACACATTCCAGCCAATCAGCAGCATACACTCCCTTCCAGGGCCTTACATCTGAAGGACAGCATACATTTTAGAATCATTCTGAAGCTGCTTTCATTGTGAGAGGACAGATAGTGTAGCTGCTGGAGATTTAATAGGGAAATAAATAGCCAGGCTGTGTATTTAGCTTCCACTACAGACCCGAAGGACAAATCTGATATCTGCTGCAAGGACAGCAACCCAAAAAGCCCTTTTTAGGGCTAGAACATCATTTATTTTATTTATAATTTTTTTCTGTGTAATCTAATTGCATATGCCTGCCTGCCAGCGTGTGTGTGTGACAGGCTAACACCTAACAGCTTATATTGTGCTTATTTTCACTACTCATACCTGGTGGTGTACCATACATTGAAAACAACCATTTTTTTCCTGTAATCTAATTTCAGTTGCCTGCTTGTGTCAGGCTCACAGCTTATATTGTGCTCAGTGAAATAAAACAACACTTTTTTGACTGTAATAGATTGAATAGCAATTGCCTGCCTACAGGCGTGTGTGTGAGGCCTACAGCGCCTACTCTGCCAACTTTTGCCAGTGCACAGTGACTCTCATATCTGGTGGCACCTTAAATTGCACGCGCAGTGCCCCAAATTTGAAGTGGGAGGACCGACGAAGCATCTTTTTCCATCTCCCGCTTCCAAAAATCCATGCCATATACACGTCCCCTGATAGGTGACATAACAGGTATCAAACTGATAGGAATAAATAGTACAACTTAATACACCACTCTTATCTGGTGGCACATTACATTGCACGTGCAGTGCCCCAAATTCGAAGTTGGAGGTCCGACCAAGCATCTTTTTCCATCTCCATTTTCCAAAAATCAATGCCATATACACGTCCCCTAATAGTGAACATAACAGGGATTAAACCGATAGAATAGTACTACTTAACAGTACACACCTTATAATAACGCAGACAGAGGCAACGCAGAGAGAGGAGTCTGAAGAAGAGGAGTCAGAGGAGGAAGGTGGCTTTGAGGAGGTGGAAGACCAAACACAGCAGGCGTCCCAGGGGGCTTGTTGTCACCTTTTGGGGACCCTTGGTGGCTGGGTGGAGGAAGAGACCTTCAATGACATCAGTGAGGAAAAAAAACAGGACATGGCTAGCTTGGTATCCAACCTTCTGCAAATGGGGAGTTTGCGGTTGTGCAAAGGGACTGTTTGCGGTTGTTTGCGGTGCATTAAACGGGTAGATTGGTCTGTTACTGTGAAGCGGGTGTAACCCTTACACTACCTGATTGATACAACATCATACCTGATGTTTTAAAGCATGTTATTCCAAACAATTTAGGAATGTTAGGTGATTTATGCCCTTTGCGGCTTAAAACCAGACTCTGCATCAACTATGTAATTTTCCGTGGGAGTTTTGCCATGGATCCCCCTCCGGCATGCCACATCCAGGTGTTAGTCCCCTTGAAACAACTTTCCCATCACTATTGTGGCCAGAGTCCCTGTGGGTTTTGAAATTTGCCTGCCCATTTAAGTCTATGGCAGTTCGCCGGGTTCGCCCGTTCGCGAACATTTGATGGAAGTTTGCGTCCGCTGTTCGCGAACCGAAAATTTGATGTTTGCGACATCACTAATGTTATATATGCCCTTTCTCTTCCACTCTGTCATTTAATAAAACCCTCTATTCGATCACTCATCTTCTACTTCACGCTTCCCCGTACAAGACTGTTAGGGACAAAAGGGAGAGGGGACCATGCACACCCTGGAGGTAAGACCTGTCTAATTTATCTGTCTACATTTCTTCCACTTCCTCTACTCTTTACCTACCATCTCAAATATTTTCTATCTACTCCATTTAATTCATTCTTTACCCCTTTATTACTCTCAGTCTATCCAATTGATACCTGTTCCTCTCTCTAGCATCCTCACCCTCTTTCTATATACCCTCTCTTCCCCTCACTATATACCAACCTAGACCATTGATATCTACCCTTATCTAACTATCACCACCTCATTCCTCAGTCCTCTTTTATGTCACTCCCCCATCACCGTTCTCTTCTTCAATCCCTATTTATTTCTGTCATTCACAACTCTCTTCCATTCATTCTCTAATTGTTTTATAATATGTTTTTATTTATGTTTCTCAATTTATTTATTGATTTAATGAATGCAAGGAATTAACACACAGAATATATAGCATATAACTAAAGGTCCTGCTCCCTCGAGAAATGTAAATGTGCCTCTCACACATGCAACCTTCACCAATGTATCGTGTATGCATACAAGGACCAGCAGAGTCATCAAAATATATATTTTCTAATTAACAATTAGACTTAAGACATTTTCCTGCCTAAATAGTGAGCATCATTCAGTGCTCCTAAATTTAGCAGCAAGTGCATACATACATACAAATGTATATTTCTGAGGATAGAATAATAAAACTTGATAATACCCAACACATGTGGCAATAGTCCAATTAACCAGTGACTTCTATCAAACCATATTGCTTCTTTAAAATTTCTTGTTTTTTCCTGTGCTATAAAAACTAGTTGCAAGTGCTGTTTGGTAACTATATTCAGTTGAATTTCTGATTCAGATTTCTAACACATTTAAGTTAGTTGAAGACCCTCATGACCCTAAAAAAAGAATAATCACCTTCGAGTGTTCTCATCTCCTGTACAAATTGCAATAAACAGCAATCAGTGACTGGGTCATCGTCGCCACAATGGCTGGGAGTTCTTTCTCATGCATACCAAAAGGAAATATATTCTTTCAAGAATAATGTATTTTTTATTTCTCACCAATCTCATATGTGATGAACTGAGATCGTATGGTGTCAAGTGATAGCTGCAGAATGTGTCTGCACATGTTCACATTTATTTTTTTGAGAAATATTCCATTTTAGCAAAGAAATATCAAAACCACTAGGAAAAAAATATTTTAAGGTAAGATTTTGGTTTCCTTTTAACAGACTTAGATTAACTGCATGTACCGTAAAATTATGGGCAATCAGTATCACTTCTAATCATTGCCTGAATCATATGGGACTGGAGAGCTCACTGGAGGAAAGAAATATAAAATATGTTTGTCTTTTTAGTTAGATTAATAAAGAACAGTATAGTCATATAGCTCAGAAGATATTACTGTATTTTTAAGCAAAGAGGCATTTTCATTAAATAATCATTGATACATTTTGATGGCAGATAGGAATCATTAGTTCCACCTGATTTGCCCATTCTACAAACCTAAACCGCATTTGCTTAAAGGATGACTGTGGTCTTATATTTAAAACATATTATTTTAAAGATCTACAATTACAAAATATGCAGAATGTTAAAAAATTTGCAATGAGATACAGCATATTACATTTTATATCCAATTATGCTGCTGTGGGATCTAACATTTTGCTTTTTGCCAATAAACTTCTGAAGGTAGGTTGAAACTTTGATTGCTCTAAAAGTATTCAGTAGCAGTAATTACATTATTTTTCCTTTAATTGACGCAGTAGTTCTTTAAGAAATCCTTGTGACACTCAACGTTCTTTACTGTATTTTTTACTAATCTCCCATATTTCAAATAAGTCTAACATATAATATGGTGCACATTTGCTACAGTTGGTAAGATAAATTAATAATTAATATATTTTTAGATTCATTACTTCCTTATCTAGCCTTCAATCTACAGTATCTAGCCTGCCCTCTACAGTATGACAGAGGTGGATGCATAAAAAGAGACAGACCTGGCCCATGTGGGGACAAAAGGTGTCAAACTTGTGTTTGTCTAAGGAAGTGGGCCATTGGTAATTGGTTCATGGTAGGCCTATGTAAATGTGCCATCATTATTAATAATTATTATTAATAATTATTAATATTGTTATTGTATGAGAGAAATGTATAAACAGGGGACCCAAGGAATAAAGGTTATGCTTTGTTTTGGACACATATGTATGGTGTGTTTCATTTAGAAGTAATACTTTTATTATTTTTATTGCTAGATAATCAGTCTGTATCCTGGACCTCTGCTTCTATCCTATGCAAAGGGGATGAAGAACCGGATTGGATCTACATCCTGAACTGATGCTGCTATCCTAGAAGAAAGGGATAGATGACCCGGGTGTGGTCTATGGGTAGGATTACCAAGAAGCCCCCATTCTTCATGTGGCCCTGAGCGATAATTCCTGAGGCTGCAATTATGGGGGGGGGGGGGGGGGGGTTATGACACTGGGTTGTACGTTATGCCTTTATCCAAATGAACACTAAATATGGACAAACTAAATAAGGAATTAATATATAAGCCTCTTCAAAACTAGAATAACCAAAATCACTAGTGGTGGAGGAAACCAAATCATTGAAACTCTAATCTAATACAGTATGGTATGGCATAGGACAACAGGCAATAAGTGCTGATGTTGTTTTTAGTTGGCCATTAATTACACTTACTCTCCAAGAGAACTTGTAAACATTGGACCAATCTATATTGAAAAATCCAAATAACCTTAAGGCTTACAATATATATACAGTATCTTCCTGAGTATTGTGTTCATAAGTCCTAAACAACATTTCACAGTTTTTACATAATATACAGATGTCCTGCTACAAATTATTGTTTGTAATATAACATTTTGTATAGCATGCATATTTTTCTTAAAGGACCTCTGAAGTGTCATATTTACAGTATGTTCTTTTGGAGAATTTGATAATGTGCAACACTTTTATTTAGAAAATTTAGCAAAATAGCCTATCATTTTTATCTACTATATTTATTTTTCTTCTATTGGTAAATAGCATTTGCTTTTTGTTCTTTTGTTACCAATAAGGAATGGAAGGGACAGTGGGTGCACATTAGATCTCTGTTCCGTTCGGGTGAAAATCTGACCCTGTACATAATCACTTAATAAAGGAAAGCATAAGATAACCCACTCAGGCTACAGTCTGACTTGCATGCCAAGATGGAAGCCCCATGACACAAAACAATTCTATTTTTTTCTAAAAAATATTCTTATGCTCATTGCTTACATAGCTACCAATGTTATTAGTTTGTTCCATACATTTACACATATGTGAAGTCTTTCCCAGACTACAGTGGAGCAATAAGTAGGTTGAATGTATTTAATTGTATAACACTCCTATACACATCATAGCTAACTACATGAGTGAAATGTAATTGTTACATTGTGCTAATACTTATTAATTAAAGTTGCATGGTTTCAAACAAACCATTGTAAACATGTGATGCATATGAGACCAGCACTGTGAAATATGGTTTAATATAAACATCATGCCAATATCTAGAATTGTAAGACTAGATTGTGAGCTTACAAGAGTAGGACCATCACAGCCTTCCATATAAGTTGGCTAACCTCTAAGTGTAAGACTAGATTGTAAGACTAGATTGTGAACTTACAAGAGCAGGACCCGCACAACCTTCCATATAAGTTGGCTAACCTCTAAGTGTAAGACTAGATTGTAAGACTAGATTGTGAGCTTACAAGATCAGGACCTGCACAGCCTTCTATATAAGTTGGCTTACCTCTAAGTGTAAGACTAGATTGGAAGACTAGATTGTGAGCTTACAAGAGCAGGACCTGCACAGCCTTCCATATAAGTTGGCTTACCTCTAAGTGTAAGACTAGATTGTAAGACTAGATTGTGAGCTTACTAGAGCAGGACCCACACAACCTTCCATATAAGTTGGCTTACCTCTAAGTGTAAGACTAGATTGTAAGACTAGATTGTGAGCTTACAAGAGTAGGACCCTCACAGACTTCCATATAAGTTGGCTTACCTCTAAGTTTAAGACTAGATTGTAAGACTAGATTATGAGCTTTTAAGAGCAGGACCCGCACACCCTTCCATATAAATTGGCTAACCTCTAAGTATAAGACTAGATTGTAAGACTAGATTGTGAACTTACAAGAGCAGGACCCGCACAACCTTCCATATAAGTTGGCTAACCTCTAAGTGTAAGACTAGATTGTAAGACTAGATTGTGAGCTTACAAGATCAGGACCTGCACAGCCTTCTATATAAGTTGGCTTACCTCTAAGTGTAAGACTAGATTGGAAGACTAGATTGTGAGCTTACAAGAGCAGGACCCGCACAGCCTCCCATATAAGTTGGCTTACCTCTAAGTGTAAGACTAGATTGTAAGACTAGATTGTGAGCTTACAAGAGCAGGACCCACACAACCTTCCATATAAGTTGGCTTACCTCTAAGTGTAAGACTAGATTGTAAGACTAGATTATGAGCTTATAAGAGCAGGACCTGCACAGCCTTCCATATAAGTTGGCTTACCCCTAAGTGTAGTTGGAACTACCTCTTACAGGAAAGTGCATCTGTAAAATGTTTTGCTTATTCAGTCATGTCCAGCTCTCTGTTACCCTTAAGATTGCTTTGGTTAATACTGGAGTGAGTTGCCAGTTCCTTCTCCAGTGGACCATGATTTCCTTGACTTATGCTATGACCTGCCCATCTTGGGTGACCTTGCATGATATCGCAAACAATTTGTAAAATATTGGCATGTTGTAAATTTACGATAGTAATCATATTAATATTCATAAGATAAACAACTGGTATTGTAAGAAGCATAGAGCAGAGTCAATACATATAATTTGGCAATTCTGAACAACAATCATATAGACTGACTGTAATAAAACATTAAATAACCTTTTTCCATAGTGAACAAATTGTTCTAAACGATTAATGAACTGAAAGAGTTCCAATCTAGATAAGAACCCTTGCGCTACTTTATTGTGTCTCAATATATAAGTCTCTTCTAAAACTTCCACTTATTCAGCACCACCTCTATGCAGAGAGAAGTCACTGACTGTAAAATGTTACCCGGGACATACTTAAAACCTTAAACCGATAGAGGGGTAAGCAAGAAGTTTATTTAGCAATCAAATCCAAGAGAAATGTTCTGACCTTAGAAATTATATGTATACTCATCAGTAACATATACTGAGTATGAACACAGTAATAAATATGGTATGTTTGTATTCATTTTATAAGTAAAGATTTCACAAGCTACCATGTTGTGTAGAGGATTGTTAGTATTTTTACTATGATAATAGTATTTATCTTACTTATTTTCCATCATATTGTCTCTGTTAACAAAAAAAGCAAAATGTGGGAAGCAATTCCCTGCGGAGCTAGTGAATGAAGAACTCCTGTGTAAAATAACTTGTGCCCCCATTCACAATCTCTATCCACCCTGTAGGGATCAATAAAAACTAAAAAAAAACTTCTAAATTGTTACCTTGTATATGCTATTATGCTGCAGTGGAATATACCAGTTTGAGGGGAGAAGAGACTTTGAATGCAGAATACGCACAATGGACATGTAATAGATAGAAGTTCATTAATATAAAAATCATGCCCTCCTGAAATAGCGTCTCTATGATTCAGATAAGAAAATAAAATGGAGCTGCACAAAATGGATAATTGCCTAAAATACTAAAATATTTTAACATAATATTTATTTACTCTTATAGACACTTACTGACCTGTGTGTCAGATATTGTAATTGTGTAATATATGTTTTTTTATTGTTTAATGTAATGAAATAAAAAAATTAAAAAAAGTATTTATTTACTCTTTAGTTAATGAAAAGATCATGTTTAAAACAATCTGATGAGTGGTGGTGCTAGAGGATGTAGGGCATTGGTGAAAAAAAAGTTTTTGGGCCCACTCCCCCAAGGGGGGGTTGTAAAAATGTTTTTGCTCTTCCCCCCACCACAGTACCAATGCAGTCACGCATTCAGTGCCCTCTCCAGACCTCTTTCCAAACAGCTCCCTTACCGAAGACCCCTTACCATAAATACATCCCTCCCCAAGACCCTTTCCCATAGCTGCACCCCTAAAGACCCCTTCCCAGAGCTGCTACCCTTCCCTCCATTTATGTACCTACTAGAAATTAGGCTATCTTGGATTTATTTATCACAAATAATATTGATATAGTATCAAATGTTGAAATAGGGCAACCTTTGGGAAACAGTGATCAAAACACAGTCTCATTTGAGATTGAATTAAAAAAACTGAAACTGTAAGGGGCCAACAAAAAAACTCTTAATTTTAAAAGGGCAGATTGTAATGGTCTAAGGGCAGCAATACAAAGTATAGACTGGGACAGAGAACTGGCAGGTAAAAATACTGAACATAAATGGACAACATTTAAATCCTTACTAAATATACATACACATCAGCATATACCATGTGGCAATAAAAGTAGAAGGAGTAAATCACATCCAATGTGGCTTAGCAATGATTTAAAGATCAAGATACGGAGTAAAAAACAGGCATTTAAATTATACAAACAAGAGGGGACAGAGACTGCTTTACAAGAGTACAAGGAAATCAACAAGGCAGCAAAAGGGCGATTAGACTGGCTAAAATAGAAAATGAAAAATTAATTGCAAAAGAGAGTAAGACAAACCCTAAAATATTTTTTAAATATATTAATGGGCAGAAGGCGAGGAAGGAAGCTATAGGAAGATTACAATGTGACACAGGCCGTCTGAAAATGAGTGACCAGGAAAAGGCAGATGAGCTAAATAGGTTATTTTCTTCGGCATATACAAGGGAGGTGGTTGGACAATGCAACATAATGGGGCTACACTACCTTTGACGAATAGTTGGTTAACGGAGGAAGAAATTGAAAAGAGGTTGGAAAAATAAATCTTAATAAAGCCCCGGGTCCTGATGGAATACATCCACGGGTTCTGAGGGAACGGGGTTCTTTAATAGCCAAACTATTATATAAAATTTTTCAAGATTCACTCAAAACAGGGTCGCTACCAGATGACTGGAGAAAAGCAGATGTGATACCTATATTTATAAAGAGAGCAAGAGCAAATCCGGGGAATTATAGATCAGTGAGCCTCACTTCTGTAGTGGGGAAGCTTTTAGAAGTGTTAATAAGGGATAATATACAAGAGTATGTCTATTTGAACAGGATTATAAATATGAGTCAGCATGAATTTATGAGGGATTGGTCATGTCAAACAAATCTAATTAGTTTCTATGAGGATGTAAGTAGGAATCTGGATCAAGGCAACTCAGTGGGTGTAGTCTTTTTGAGTTTTGCAAAGGCTTTCGAAGCAGTGCCACATGGAAGACTATTGTGCAAACTAAGGGATACAGGAATTGCAGTACATATCTGCTCATGGATTGAGAGCTGGCTAAAAGACAGGAAGCAAAGGGTTGTGGTGTATGGAACATACTCAGATTGGACTAATGTGGTAAGTGGGGTTCCTCAAGGTTGAGTATTAGTTCCTCTCCTTTTAACATATTTATTAATGACTTATATAAGCACAAAGATAGATGTGTGAAAAAGGAATAATTTAAAGAACAATGTTATGGCTCTATCTAAGGAAAAATGCATGAAAATTACTTGCACTTTCCTTTTCCCTTGGCCTCTCACAATGGACAGATTCAGCAACTCACAGTGGTGGACACTCCATTGACCATATTTTTACTAATCTCTGCACTATTTCCAACCTTGAACTCTCCCCACTTCCCCTATCTGACCACTACCTGCTAACTTGCAACCTCACCTCATCTTCCACTCACCACCCTTCTTAAATCCCTGCCACCAGAACCCACAGAAACCTGCAAGCACTCAACCCACAACAATTTTCAAATGTACTAAAACCTCTTCTCAACCCCCTTACCACCCTTGCCTGCCCTGACGTCGCCATTTCACAATAAAACAATACTCTAACCTCCACCCTTGACTCTCATGCCCCCATAATCACAAGCAAACGCCCTCGCTCTCATCCACAACCATGGCACACTACACAAACACACTATCTACAGAGATGCTCACGCACTGCAGAACGACTTTGGAGGAAATCTCGCACTTCAGCAGACTTTCTCCACTACAAGTTTACCTTGTGCTCCTACTTCTCTGCCCTCTTGCCAAACAACACTACTTCTCATCACTAATATCAAACCTGTCCTCAAACCCTAAAAGTTTATTTGCCACATTCATCACCCTCCTTTGCCCACCCCCACCTCCTGCCCCTTCCTCTCTCACTGCTGATGACTTTGCCAGCCGTTTTAAAAATAAAATTTAAACCATCCGAAATTAGCTCTCCTCCTAGCTTGGCCCTATCCCACCATCCTCTCCACAAACCGACAAAACCCAGCCATTACCTTTCCCCAATCCCTGCTCCACTATGGACTCCTTTGACCCTGTAACCGAGGATGAAGTATCTACTTTACTATCAACCTCTCACCTTCATACATGTCCTCATGATCCTATTCCATCACAGCTAATCCCTCCCCTATCCACCACACTTATCCCAGCTTTCACACATTCAACCTCTCCCTAAACACTGGCAAGTTTCCATCCTCTTTAAAACATGCCACAATTACACCCATTCTCAAGAAGTCCTCATCTGACCCAGCTTCTGCCTCCAACTATCACCCTATCCCACTACTTCCTCTGGCTTCTAAACTGCTTGAGTGGATTGTTTACAATCGCCTCACTCAATTTATTTCCTCCAATTCCCTTCTTGACCCCTTGCAATCTGGTTTCTGGGCCCCACACTCTACAGAAACAGCCCTCACAAGTCACCAATGACTACCTAACTGCCAAATCAACGGGTCACGGCTCTATTTTAATTCTCCTGGATCTCTCTGCTGCCTTCAATACAGTTGACCACCCTCTTCTAATCCAAACTCTCCACTCTTTTAGCATCCAGGACACAGCTCTTTCATGGTTCACATCCTATCTTAAAGATCGTACATTAAGTGTCTCCTTCTCTGGCACCTCTTCTTCACCTCTCCCTCTGTCTGTTGGCGATCCTCAAGGTTCTGTCCTAGGCCCCCTCCTCTACTCCATCTACACCTCCTCCCTTGGCACCCTTATAAAATCCTTTGGATTTCAGTATCATCTCTATGCAGATGATATTCAAATCTACCTCTCTGCACCCGATCTATCCCCCTCATTTTTAGCTCAAGTTTCCAACTGCCTCTCTAGCATATCCCCGTCAGCTCAAACTCAACATGTCTAAGTTAATTTAATTTATTAAGGCTGTTAAGGCTGTTAGATTGTAAGTTTGTGAGTTTTCAATCTTGTGTTAGTGCCTTGGACACAAGCTCTATGTACATTTGATTTTATGCTCAAAAACAGGGCCCTCTATTCTTTACAAGGTGTTAAGTTTGTTTTTTGCCATGTACTCAACCCCTGTACAGCTCTACGGAATATGTTGGTGCAATATAAATAAAGATAATAATAATAATAATAATATCTGTAACTGATGAACAGTTTGGCTGACTTCAGCTGCCCTTTATAAGGCACACAGGATCATATGCTCTAAATTAAAAGAGGTATTACACCTTAGTACAAATGCACCACAGTACAACTTAATAATGAAGATCTTCTTCTTTGGTTTTCGACCACTTCACCCCTTAGTATATGTAGATCTTACTCTACGATCTTACTCTAGCTCACAATACCCCCTATATAAAGGGACATTGTCACCCTTGTGTTATGACAGCCATGATGGGAGAGAAGTCTGTAATAAAGCACTGTGGTTCCTGATTTTCTTTCTTCCCCAAAGCAATCTAGTCTAATATTCCCAAAGGGAATCCCTTGCCTGGAATAGCACAAGATAGACATGTCACCTCTGATCTTTGTTGTTTCCAGCTCAGGGCTACCTCTGTATTACTCATGGTTTTCCCTGTTTGGACGGTCTAGGGTTTGGGCACCCTCATCCCCAGGGAATACCACTTGTTTCTGTGTATTGTGTGACTAAACACTTGTTATACTGATTGTGTCCATGTTGAATAGGCCTGATGTTGGTAAATGTTATATGTATTTTGTGGTTCATATGCTGTGGTCTACTTGTTATGTGCAAGGACAGATCGAAGTGGCCCATTGTAAAAGTTAGCACAATGGGGCTGTTCAACACTAAAGACCTCTTGCCGAGTGATTGTTAGCTGGCCTTCCAATCCTAAATAAGTTACCTTTGTAACTCTGCACCCAGAATAATTTAATTACTGGGACCCTTTTGTTCGCCCAAATATTTCATGTGTGTTTCAATAAAGGGCATTACCCATTTTGAAAGTATACAAGCATGTCAGCTGTATTTCTGGGGGTGGGGATTAATTTTTTATCACTTTGCTCCAATCCAGCTCTCAAGGAATCCTACATCTGTGTTACAGAACTGCATTCCTGCTCTCCACACATCCCAAAGCAGCCCCTTCCAGGGGAATCTGTGGCACTGATACACAGAAACTCCAAGTGGAGAGAACCTAACCAATGGGATCCATTCCAATTGTTCCCTCCATGTGATCTTAGAAGTTTGTTTCTCCTTAGAGATCATTAAAAAGTGGCTATAGGTTGTACCAGTTATTTTTATGTGAAAGTAAATTATTCCTGAGATATTCAGCAATGCATATGCTGTAATTGTCTGATAATGTATGGTTCAGTGTCCTCATTTGGGGATCATTGTGGTTTTTAAGAATGGGTGAAAGCATCTAATGGCATAATAACACTGGCATAGGTTGTGGTTCTTTGTTTATGTATTTACAAAACAGAATATCAGTTATTAGTGAGCCACTCATAATTATGCAGTAAAATCAATAGGAAATACCTGAGCAATGATTTACTTTAGAAAAATAAAGCTAATATAATCAGAAAATACTTGATTTTGGGATGATGGGGCACTTTTATCTCAGTATGGTAACCTTATGGAATTGTGTCCTAATTGCTAACCTTTTGCATATAGGCTTAACCCAACTCCAGAGGAAACCAATAAGTAAATTTCTGACAAAATAAACAATGTGAAAGTAAAAACTAGGAACAATACTACATGAATAATAGCTGAAAAATAAATAATTGTATGCTCAGCTTTGTAAAAATACATTGTTCGTATTGTTTTCCTCTGCCTCAATGCAGGCATTATTCTACAAAATATAATCAACTATTTAATAAGGTGATTTGTAAAATTTTAATTAGACTTCTCCCAAAAATTGCTTAAGTACTGCTGAAATCTGGTATGGTAATTTATTTAAAATCAATTATATTAATGCCTCTTTCAATTTTTTAATTTACTGTGACTGGCTAAACATATTATTTCATCCAATACATGTTAAACCTCTGCCATTTATACTAATTTACAAGAGTAAAGTAATATGAAAAAAATATTATCATTATAGTACAGTATATTATTTTCGGATTAATTTTTGGAAGCCATGGATAGAAACAGACAGTAAAACATAGATTTAATGGCAGATGAAAATCAATAGCCCCCACTAGTTTGTACATTTTCCTATAGAGCTTTTTTTAATAAATGTCCAGAATTGCCTTATCTTATGCTTATCCAAGGTGTGCATCCACTGCTAGACTATTTCACCTATTATCTTTAAACTAGTTCATTAGCTCTAAATCTAAATACCATCCAGCTTCAAATCATGAGCATGTATTTTCCTTGTCTACATTATTAAATTCTGTGATATACTTAAAGAATTCTGTTATTTGACCCTTCTCCCTTCTGTCATCTAAACTGTACATATTAAAGTCTGGGATAGTTTTTGTCTTTTAGAACATGCACCATTTTAGTCATCCTCTGATTTACTAATATTTTGGAGATGCAGCCACCTGAACTGCACCAAGAATTCAAAGTGAGGTATAACTAGGGATCTACAGATTGACACTTATACTTTATTATTATTAACTTTTTTTTGTAATGCGCCAACATATTCCGTGGCACTGTACAGGGGATAAGAACAGGGGAATAAACAATAACAACAAAATGCAAAGAATGAAGGGCCCTGTTTTGAGCTTAAAATCTTTGGAGAAAGTGCTCTTTTTCTGAAGCACCTCACAGGATTGGAAACTCGCTACTACAATGTAAAGGGTATGGAAGAGGCAGAAACCTGGGCAAGAATAAACAGATAAGGAGTAGCAAGGGTCAGGAAGGAAGTGAAAGTTTGCTTAGATAAGAAGGTGTGCAGTTGTGAGGTGAATGACCAGAGTGCAATATGTTATCTACCCCTAGTGGCCAGATAATATAACCTGCAATAGGGAAAGTCATTAATTTGCTTGTTATAAAGCTGCAGCAATTAGGGGTGTGTAAGTGTATATGGGGGAGGGTGAGAGGGAATTGGGTTCAGGTAGAAGCAGGAATGTGGAGTAGGAGATGTATCTGGTCCTCAGCTGGAGTAGACTTGGGCCCAAATAAAACTCTTTGCTAATTATAATCATTTTTCCAATACAAACATCCTAATGGCTCTTTCTATAGCACTGTTACATTTACAAGTCAGTTGTAAATCATATGACATAACTACTCTGATGATTAGCCGATACCACTTAATTGATCACGGTGAGAGGATCCTTGCAAGTGGCGTTTGGTGGCCAACCAAAAGCCAGGAAAATTGTGTGGTGACAAACTCCAAAGTCTCTTTCCTCATAATATGTAAATTATGTGTTTATTTCTTCATTTCTTCAGCATTGAAATCCCACAAATTTGACCTTTTCCCTCTTGTTTATTATTATTATTATTATTATTATTATTATTATTATTATTATTATTATTATCATTACTATTATTATTAGTTCTCCACGTTTGACTCAAAGGGATTTATACCTTTTAAGAAGACGTTCTAACCTTCTTTTTGAAGATGTCTAATGATGGGGACTGTTTTATGGAAATAGCGTTCAAGAGGACTGGAGTTCCATAACTAAAATCAGTAGCATCAAAGTACACCAAGCAAGCTCTTGGTACATTTATCTATGATGTACTTGCTGATTGAAATGCAGGGGTATAAATGATGGGATCCAAGAGTTATTTTAGATAGCTAACCTTGTAGCAAGTTTACATTTGACAGGTAATCGGTGTAGAGAATTAAGAAGTGTTTTGTGACCGAAGTTGATCTCGGTTGTCAGCAGCCTTCCTCAGCTTTCTGCACAAGCTGCAAGCAGTGTAATTGTTTACCTGGATGTCCCAGAAATAATGCATTGTAGTAGTCACCTCCTGGAATGTCAACCCTATTATAGTCTATTGGCAATATAACAAATGTATTAAAAACAATTGGCCTCAGTTGGGGCCTAGGAACCAGGTGGATGGGGGACCCCCCAGATTAAATGAATAGGGGACACCAAAAATAGCAAAATTAAACTTAATCATTACCAGATTTGGCCACTCGAGGGTGTGTCTTCTCATTTTGTATTTCTTTCTCATTAACGGTTAGACCCATAGATTATATTATATATATATAATATCACATATATAGTTGGGCACGACGACTTTTGGGCACCCACATGCGCGCACATTCACCCTCTATCCATCTCTGTAACCCTCTAAGTTTCCCCCTGTACCAGGTCTATCTCCTGCTGTGCCCACCCTTTAACCCCAGGTCTCTCTCCCCCTGTGACCACCCTCTAACCCCAGGTCTCTTTCCCATTGTGCCCACCCTCTAACTCCAGGTCTCTCTCCTCCAAGTACTCATCGGCCGCCACCTTGCTGTGTACTTGGAGGCGGCAGGGGAGTACTTGGAGGAGAGAAACCTTAAAGAGAGAGACCTGGGGTTAGAGGGTGGGCACAGGGGGAGAGAGACCTGGGGTTAGAGGATGGGCACAGCAGGAGAAAGACCTGGTACAGGGGGGAAGGTAGAGGGTGACAGAGCTGGATAGAGGATGAATGCGCCCGTGTGTGGGTGCGCGCATTTGTCAGGCAATTTTTTGCGCATGCACAATGTCTCCCAGGACTCCTTCACCCAAAAGTCATGCTACTATAAAGTTGTCGTACGGCGAGTTGTCGTCACGCAACTGTGAGGGATGCAGTGTGCCCCGCAACTGCTTGCTGCAATGAGAGCCAAAGCCCGCAACTGGAGGCCCGCGGCACTTAGCAATGCAGGCCTTGCTCCACAGACATTCATTTTAAGCCACGCGGGACTTAGTTGCAATGAGCGCCGAAGGTGCTCATTGCAGGGCTCGAGATGACTTATGATGCACGCAACACTTTATTTGTTACTTACTTTGTTGTGTGGCAAACAGCATTGCCAGACTTCAATTTTTATTGCCGACATTTCTTGATGGGCAATTGCCTAGTATATGTATATATACAGTAATTTAATTTAGGTTGAAAAAAGACTTTTAGTCCATCAATTTCAACCTTTTTAGATCTCCTCTAATCTGCAATATGCTGATTAATTGTTAATTGTTAATTGATTCAGAGGAAGGCAAACAGAAAAAAAAAACAGTGAAACTTTGCCAATTGTCTCAAAAAGGGAAAAAAATATAAAAATGCATCCTGAGCCAAGATACTGGTGATCGAATTCCTCCCCGGATCAATGCTCCCTCTCTAATTATCCAGGATAGCCCTGAATACTCTTTTTATTTAAAAATATATCCAATCCCTTTTTAAAGTTATCTATCAAATCCGCTGTCACCAACTCCACTGCACTGCAGCAATGCCCCCCACCCACCAAAGCTGGGCCCCAGCTCATTGCACCGGGTACACGGGTGGTAGATCCACTCCTGAATTGGCTCTTTTATAACAAAATCCCCCTCCCCCCGAGATTTTCGCCCCCCTGGGCCCCAGCACAGAAACCTGAGGTAATGCACTAGCAACTACCTCATTGACAAGTCAATGTTGATTCACTCAACTACCTTTCAGTCCAATCTCAGACAATTCAGTTTAAGAGTAACTTTATTTAACAGGATTTGAAAATACAATAAACAGTCTACTTGTTAGTGACTTATGTAACATATAATTTGCCTTGGGAATCCTGTTAGTATATTTATGTCACAGTAATAGTCATTATATATTTTGGGCTGCTATCTACCAGTTATTTTCATGCCATGGGATATGTACTCAAGAATGTGGCTACATTAATTTTACTATTTTCCTACTGTTTTAATTTGTAGAATTTAGGCCATGCCAGACAATCCTTCTCAGATATGCACCAACTGTTGTGGATGCCCAGCTTGATTTCTTTCTACTGGATGGTATATCTGGCATGCTTTAATATATACTACAGTTAAAACACATACTATACAGCATTGTGTACAAAAATTATCTTATTTTAACTTTTCATGGCACAACATGTAACAGAACTGATAATGTTTTTCTTTTCCACAATTGTTCATATTAAATAGATACTTTAGTCAAAGTTACTTTAAACAGCTACATTTCAAATATGGTGTCAATCAAGCCATAACTATTGCTTCTAACCAGTTCTTTTCACAGTTGACTTTCTTTTCCTTTTTAAAACAACTAAGTCACTGCCACTGTCCCAGCTGCACCTCACTGACGAGGCCCACAGAGGCCAAAACGCGTCTGGGTTTGCTGTTTCTCCTGTTCAGGGTAGAATTGCCTGGTATTTCGGGGCTGGATCACTCTTTTGAGTGGGACCAGACTGATATACTACAGGATATTTCTCCCTGTAAAGGGCACAAGTGAGCTAGAAGAGGTTACTCTCAGAGTGGGTTATCATGTCCATAGAACTAACCTGTTAAGGTTGGTTTGTTCTCTGATGAGCACCTCTGACTTACTTGTTTTGTATATGCAAATTACCCTTGGTGTTTAGTCTCCCTAAGGGTGATAGGGGACTCCAGACATGGACCCCTTGCTCACCGTGCCATAGGGAGTACCGCTGCACCTCACTGATGAGGCCCATAGAGGCCAAAATTCATCCGTTGCTGTTTCTCATGTTCAGGCTAGAATTGCCTGGTATTTCGGGGCTGGGTCACTCTAGTGAGTGGGACCAGACTTATACACTATGGGATATTTGAGCTAAAAGAGGTTGCTCTCAGAGTGGCTTATCATGTCCATAGAACTTACCAATTAAGGTTAGTTCATTCTCTGATGAGCACCTCTGACTTTGCTGTTTTCTTTGCTTTTTATTACATTTCACACCACTTTTTCAGTTAAATTATGAAGTGTATTTTCAATCACAAAAAGAGTGGTAGATAAGTGAAAATGCCCTCTTACTGAAATGATAGGGGAAACACATTACACAGATTACCAACAAACGCCCAAAGCAACCTAAATTAATTGGCAGTGCTACTATTAAATATGCAAATTGAAAAAAAAAAATAATTGATTAATTAAACATGCATGTCCACAAGATGAATTCACCTTAAAGAGCAGCTTTCACCTAATGTAATTTTTTTCACATTAAAGATCACTCTTAAAAATGACTAACTATCTAAGTAGATTTTATGGAACTTGTCTAGCTACTCCATACTTGTGGAGAACAGAAGCCACCATTTTAAAATATGTTGTTACTAACAGTGAGCTCTGTGATCTGATTGGGTAAAAAGTGCCAGAGCTACATCAAAAAACCAATAAAGCTGCAGCTGAGTTTTAAGGAGTTACATTTACAGTCTATGTTCCTCAGCAGCAAACAACAACTCGAGAGAGATCTTGTAGCAGTAAAAGGTAAGTGCTAAGACTTTTAAACATGTATGCAATGGTGTAAGGCTCAATGCAAGAACATTTTGGGGCACCTTAACTCATTCATATTTACCTCTCCCTCAACCATTTTCTTCCCTTCACCTTTATCACCCCTCCTCTGTATTGCAAACCAGCGACATTTGTTTTTGGGAAATAGAGTAGACTCTCATTTATCCGGTACCCACGAGGATTGGTAAATACCTGTTAAATGTAGTTTCTGGTTGCTTAAGAGTTACATATAAAAGAGGCCTAGATTAGATGCACATAGGATGCTCTGCTAAGTATATTTGTCAGTAAGGGTTATTCTAGCAGCAGCAGCTTTCACTACTCACTTACACACAGGTACGTTGGGTTGGAGGGTGCGGTGCTGAACCCATGGAATGTAGCGCCAACACTGCCCTGGCTCAGTCACTCATGCCCGGGGAATGTAACGCCAACACTGCCCTGGCTCAATCACTCATACACGGGGAATGTAACCCCAACACTGCCCTGGCTCAGTCACTCATACCCAGGGAATGTAACGCCAACACTGCCCAGGCTCAGTCTCTCATGCCCGGGGAATTTAACCCCAACACTGCCCTGGCTCAGTCACTCATGCCCAGGGAATGTCACCCCAACACTGCCCTGGCTCAGTCACTCATGCCCGGGGAATGTAACGCTAATACTGCACTGGCTCAGTCACTCATGCCCGGGGAATGTAACCCCAACACTGCCCTGGCTCAGTCACTCATGCCCGGAGAATGTAACCCCAACACTGCCCTGGTTCAGTCACTCATGCCCGTGGAATGTAACCCCAACACTGCCCAGGCTCAGTCACTCATGCCCGGGGAATGTAACCCCAACACTGCCCTGGCTCAGTCACTCATGCCCGGGGAATGTAACCCCAACACTGCCCAGGCTCAGTCACTCATGCCCGGGGAATTTAACCCCAACACTGCCCTGGCTCAGTCACTCATGCCCGGGGAATGTAACCCCAACACTGCCCTGGCTCAGTCACTCATGCCCAGGGAATGTAACGCTAATACTGCACTGGCTCAGTCACTCATGCCCGGGGAATGTAACGCCAACACTGCACTGGCTCAGTCACTCATGCCTGGGGAATGTAATGCCAACACTGCCCAGGCTCAGTCACTCATGCCCGGGGAATGTAACGCTAACACTGCCCTGGCTCAGTCACTCATGCCCGGGGAATGTAACCCCAACACTGCACTGGCTCAGTCACTCATGCCCGGGGAATGTAACGCTAACACTGCACTGGCTCAGTCACTCATGCCCGTGGAATGTTACCCCAACACTGCCCTGGCTCAGTCACTCATGCCCGGGGAATGTAACCCCAACACTGCCCTGGCTCAGTCACTCATGCCCGTGGAATGTAACCCCAACACTGCCCAGGCTCAGTCACTCATGCCCGGGGAATGTAACCCCAACACTGCCCTGGCTCAGTCACTCATGCCCGGGGAATGTAACCCCAACACTGCCCAGGCTCAGTCACTCATGCCCGGGGAATGTAACCCCAACACTGCCCTGGCTCAGTCACTCATGCCCGGGGAATGTAACCCCAACACTGCCCAGGCTCAGTCACTCATGCCCGGGGAATGTAACACTAAAACTGCACTGGCTCAGTCTCTCATGCCCAGGGAATGTAATCCCAACACTGCCCTGGCTCAGTAACTCATGCCTGTATGCTTCCAGGTAACATTAAATTGCAGAGACGTACAGTGGATTAAATCTAGGTGTCTGTAAGCATTTTGTGTCATCACAACCTTGCTCCTGGCAATTGTTGAACCCTGTAAAATTTTATTTTTATTTAACGTCCAGTATTTAAGGCTACAAGTACATATCTACAGTCTTATTAAATTGTGATTCGGCCAATTGTAAAGGGCTCTATATAAGCACATAGCATATTTTTTTACAAAAGTTTTTAGTTAGTGAAGACCTTGCTTTTGGATAGAAGTTCACTAACTAAAAACTTCTGTAAAAAAAAATATGCTCTGTGATTATATAGAGCCCTATTCAATTGGCCGAATCGCAATTTCATAAGGCTGTGTGTATGTGAAATGAAAAGCTGGGAAGGTTAGTTGAGGGAATTGTAATATAAACATACAAACACACACACATTACCAATAAACACACTACACTGTAGAGTAATGTTGAAATGATAATGATCAAGGCACTGTTCACTTATCCTCCGCCACTCATGCTGTAAAATCACAGCAACTAACACTCTAACAAAGTTAAGGAGAGTCGGTCGTAGTTTTCAGTAACTGAAGACCCTCCATTTTTTGTGTGACGATCAAGGAGTAGGGGCTTCTACTGCCCAGGGCCACCTGCTATAGACTACAGGTTAACCGCCCACAAGGACCGTTGGGTTCCTGGAAATCTCTGCACCAGCACCCTGATATCTGGCTTCTGTATCAGTCAGGGTCTCTCCATCAGGAATGAGCACTTCCAAGAGTCTCAGTAACTTCCCTGTGGTAGTAACCAGGATAAGTTACTTGCAGGGTGGAGATAGGATAAGTATCGCAGCCACCAGGATCCAAGAAGAGAGCATACAATTGCTATATGTCTCAGCAGTCAACGGTTTTATTTTTTAAAAGTCAGCAATATTTTTAGCAGTTAGATACAGAGGAGGGTGTATACAACAGGGAGTGGAAGCCAAACACAGAAGATTGACTCCACATGGGTTATAATAGTCTGGCATCCTGTGAACAATAGGCTAACCCCCAATACACACATGTCGTTTCTTGCTGTCTAGCACATCAGAGATGTAATTAGCTTATCTGGCAAACAATGGGATAAAGCAGATTCCAATAAAATGGAGTGGCTGGAGCCAAGCCATCTGTCCTTTAATGGGCTAAGATCCAGGAGCTGGAAAAGGGGTCCGAGACATTTTGTTTTTGCATTGTGTTAATATTATTTTGACTTGAACTTATTCCTGTATAGCACTACGGAATATGTTGGTGCGTGACAAATAAAAGAAAATAATAATGATAGATATGGGAGGGGGATAATAAGAGGCATACACTAGTGGATCCCCCAGGTTCTTGTTCTCATCATGGCAGCCCAAGGATTAAACAGAACAGATTTCCTGCTCTCTCAGTACTTGTATGTTAGAAATCCATATAGGTGGGTCCAGGGTGTCGGGAATCACTCAGATCCTTAACGGAGAAAGTACCTCACTCTACTGAAGCGTACATAGCCAGTACACATCTGGGGGAAAAAAATACCTTGGGTGCCTTCAACTGCTTTTTATTGTTCCATATACTTCACTAAGGGACTACAAATTAATTAGTGTTGAGAAGTAAATTTAGTGATCAAACTGACAATCCAACAATGCAGACATCAATAAAAAGCATTAAAGCAACATGTTCTATGTATTAACCCCTTAAGTCCCAGGATCCATTTAACACAACAAAAAACATAAAACAAAAATATTTGTAATTGCGTATTTGTGGGCTTAAGACTGTTGTGCAATGAATCCTAGAGTATGTATATGTATTGCTATGCTTTTAAAGAACATTAGTGTGTTTTAAACTGCTGCTGGAGCTGTGATAAGTGTTTGAAAAAGCTCTTGTGTGTCCTATTTGGTACTCATAACATTTTTGACAGAAACTTGATACATTTTATCAGACTTAATTTGCGAGCTAGAGCTACGCGTCTAAAAGAATATTAATTTAGTGTAACTTTAATTACTTAGCACTCATTAATCTTGAGCTGTGCTAAAACCAATGGAGTTCTATGGATGGATTTGTGTCCCATAGAGAACTCACAATTGGAATGCGAGTAGCTAAATGTAGCCAATTAAATATCTGTAACTTTTACAAGCTAATGTACGACTTCAAGTAATTGCAATTTGGCTAATTGAATGTAGGCCATAATCAGTAATGGCGAGATGACCTTACAGTTCTTTATAGTGTTTATTTAGATTAGGAATCAGTCAAGGAAGCTGCATGGAGAGGGGGAGAGGACTTGTTGTGTCCTCTGCCTAACCTTTGTCTTCTAAGTGAGGAGCTATGGAAAGCTGCATGACACCACAGGAATGAGCCTGTTTAACTATGTTAAGAAAACTATCTTTGCATAAAAATGATTTCCTTTTGCTGATTGTTCATGATTTTATATGCTAAAGGTTTAATAGCTAAAGAAAATTATAATAGTGAAATCAAACAACATTGCCTTGTACTGTTGTGGAAAAAAAAAGACCTGAGACAATTCCTAGATTATAATTGGATCCCTTTTGCTCTAAGGGTTTTAATTATTACATTAAATTCAACTAGCAGTAATATTGCTCGTAATGTTAAAATTAGTTTAGATATTATATAGCAGATCTAACATACTCAGGGTAATAGAAAGTACATTTTACTGTAAACAAAAAATATTAATATTAATTTACTCCGTTAATCCATACAGACATTCTATAAAATTAAGGGTTTATTAAACTTGGATAATATATATATATCACATATTATAATTGTCTAACTACGAATTGTCGTCACGCTGCGTTGCGTAGTGCGTACGACTTAGCGATGAGCACCACTTTGCCGATCGTACGTCTTTGCCATCGCTTGGCGAGCCTCGCGTAGCGAGGTGAGCTGTTAAATCGTACCACTTTGGCAATGAGCGCCGCAGGCGCTCATTGCAGGCGAGCCTCGCGTAGCGAGGCGAGCCGTTACATCGTACCACTTTTTGGCAATGCGCGTGTTACATCGTAGGACTTTGGCAATGAGCGCCGCAGGCGCTCATTGCAGATGAGCCTCGCGTAGCGAGGCGAGCCGTTAAACCGTAGCACTTAGAAAAAAAATAAGAGGTGAAAAACATTACGAGATAAGCGGCGGAACAAAAACAGTAAAAAAAAACACTAAATACACACTAACAAATAAAACAAAGGTCACTTACAGCATGGGGAACCAGGCAGGACGTCTGGATGTGAGTTTGAACTGAAATTTAGATCGATTTAGCCGAGTTACAAAAATCGAAAATCGGCTAAGCGAGAAAAAAATGGCCGCCGAAAAAAATGAAAACGAGGCTATACTACTACGAACTCCGTAAAACACAGCCACAGACGTATGTGTTTGAAAAACAACGAGATAAAGGATGTGGATTAACAGCGCAATGAGTAAAAAGACAGTAGCGAGTACATTTTACGAAACAATATCAATGATTTACGTATTAACACAGATCTCGCGCCACATACGATTTCCCCCCCGAAAATAACGCATTTGGCTTGCGCAACTGCGGATTTCCTGCTTAAAACTATGAATTTGTCTCGCGCACAAACCCTAAATATAGGGCACATTTCCCCTCCCTTTGAAAAAGTCACGTCTAAGTGACGAAACGTGCGTCAGGGTTGCGTCTGACGTCAGACGCTCACACTGTGAACAGGCAGAGCTTCCAGCTTAAGCTCCGTGAATTGGGAGCATAAAGTCACTTTCTTGTGCCCTGATTTGTAGTACACGGGAGAGCCTGGTACTACAGAGAAGGAATATCTGTATATATGCGATAACGAACGCATCTTAAAATGTGGAATTAATGCTAATATTTGATATTTATGTGACATCCGGAATGGAGCACATAAGAAATGTTTGAGACAAAATAGAGGGATGAAAATATGGGGAATTCAGCTAAAAAGACCCTCTAACCAGTCTGAAAACTCTATATTATACACAATGATTCTACATAGTAAGTCACTATAAAAATGGGAATATATACCAGGATAAATAAAAGTGACATAGTGATTTAAATGACATTCGGATCATACAACAACATCTTGAATGTTTGAAAGTGACAGAACAACAGGATATAAATATAATATCTCTAATATTGAGTAAAGAGATATATTTCCTAAGAGTCTGGAAGCCAAACCTAACATAATTAAACACTTAATAAGATAAGACAAGGGGAAATTAGATCATGTACTGATCCCCCAAACACTAATATTTTACTTATCAAAAGTGTGTAAAAGAAGGGATTCAATATTAAAATGTTTTTAAGGAATTATTTCCTATTTCCCTTGGTTTTAAAGAGTTTTTAATCGACGCTGTCTCCTAAAAATGTGAATAAAACTTTATTATTTTTGTATTGCTCTCTCCAATCCTCTATTGAATGTATGTGAAGTAGGTGTTACGCACCATGAGAAAGTAATTATACTTCCCACCACTAAAATATACACATTTCCCACATGACTGACACTTTCTCCTCAGGTGATGACAGTCTGACTGGATGTTTTTTGATGCCGGCAAATCGCAAGAGATTGTTAGCTCTTCAGTATACTGCTTCTGCATTATTACATTAAAAAAGGTATATATATTTTTTATAATTATTAAATAATAAATTGGTACTTAATTAATAAATAATAGATAAGAAATTTAATTAATAGAAAATTAATATTGTGCTTATTATTTCTAATTATTAACTAATAAATTGGTACTTACTTAATAAATAATAGATAAGAAATTTAATTAATAGAAAAGTAATATTGTCCTTATTATTTATAATTATTAATTAATAAATTGGTACTTAATTAATAAATAAGAAATGAGAAATGTAATTAATATAAAAATAATATTGTGCTTACCTGTGTGAAACAATTGTGAATAACATTCATAATGTCCATTAATTAATTAATAATTAATATCAAAATTAAAAATGTCAATAAAAAAACATATTTATTAATTAATTATTAATGTACATTAATTTAACAATTCTTTCGTCATATGTCGTGATTACATGTGTGAAACTATTGTTAATAACATTCATAATGTACATTAATTAATTAGGAATACATTGATTCATTAATTATTAATGTACATTAATTTAAGAACTATTTTGGGATATGTCGTGATTACCTGTGGGTAAGAATTGTAAATAACATTCATTACTAATCATTAATATTAAGAAAGGATAACGTTTAAGAATGTGCATAAAAAATGGAACACGTTGATTAATTAATTATTAATGTATGTACATTATTTAAATAATTCAGTTCTTATATATTTTGTATACCACTCTAAAAAATAAAAAGGGAACATGCTTATGTGTTGATGTTATATTTAGTCAGACATTAATTTAAGATTAATACACATTCATTGATTCTTATTTAAAGACTAACAGTAATATTGAGTGTATGTTTATAATCTATGCTTTTGATTTATTGATATATTTATTTCATGTTTTTAATCTATGCAAAAATAGGTATGTTAAGCCTCATTGATTAATACAGATGAAGTAACATATTATACATTAATTTTACTATTTTGTATAATTGCAGTGAATTCTACGTGAATGACCAGAGATAGTGACGTTTGCACAAATTGAACATCATAAGGATAATTTGGACAGGTATAGAATTTTAATTATATTACTATGGCAGAAAATTAAAAAAGATGATGTTTTTAATGTAGACAAATATATGTCTGTTGATGTTCATTTAATGATATTGTTGAAGCAAAAGTTCAAAAATATTATTTATTTCATTTTACAGTTTATTCGGATCTGCAAGGGAATAAACAGACAGTGTGACGTTTGCAGCCTTTGAATAACATCAATATCATCTTCACAGGTATAAAATGTTATTTTGTAGTGACGCATAGAAAAAGGCTATGGGCCTCATTCAATTGCGATTTGGCCAATTGAATAAGGCTCTATATAAGCACATAGCATATTTTTATACACAATTTTTTAGTTAGTGAACTTCTATCCAAAAGCAAGGTCTTCACTAACTAAAAATGTATGTAAAAAAAATATGCTCTGTTCTTATATAGAGCCCTATTCAATTGCCAAAATCGCAATTGAATGAGGCCCTATGTATTATATTTTTGGTGAAAATTTACATTGATTGAAAATGTATAGTACTTATTGAGTCATTAATTTATGATATTTAGTTAAAACTTTAAAAAAGTTGAAAAGACAATACTAAGTAATAATAATATTTAAAGAAAAGAAGAAGCTTTCAACACTTGCAAAAAAATAAAAGGATGGTATGCTTTGGATTCAATCAAGAAGGAATGTCATTGAAAGATTAGTAATATAAAGATGGATATGTGCAGCTATTTCTGATTTCATATATGTGAATAAAATACTTTGAAAAATGGTTTCATTTCTTTCAGACTAAAGTGCAACAATTGAAAATGTTTTATTAGTTTATTCATCTACTTTAATCTAAACGTACAAATCGGAAAAAAAATGTATATAAAACAAAGAACAAACAATAATTACATCTCTATTTAAAATTACAGATTAAAATGGCGGACAATGGAGAAGACAAAATTGAACGCAAAAGAAGATTGGCAAGGGAAAGGAGGAGATGCTCAGACACCGGAAACTTCACAACGCTTGCAAGAAGAAGATCGACAGAGACTTTTAAATAAAAGAAAGATGAGTAAGAAAGCCGCAAGTGAGTGTGTTGGGGCTTCAAAGAAACGTAAAAGTAAACAAAAACATCTCTGTGAACCATTGTCCAATGACTCTATTTTGCAGAATGACTTAAATGTAGAAACACAACAAAAAAATGTACTTATAGAAAGTGGGTCTGATATTTATGTTGAAGAAATGCATGATAATGTGTTTACTACTGCAGTAGAAGTAGATACTCATTATTGTGGGTTACTTAATGTGGTTTGTCAGTTTTGCGGGGCCTATCATTTTATAAAGGAAAGACCTACTGACGGAAATGTCATTAGTTGCTGTCAGAAAGGAAAGGTGAAACTTCCAGTAAGACACCCATTTCCATATTATTTAGAATGCATTATGAGTGATCCAACATTTCCAAATTATAATAATTTCAAACAAAACATAAGGTCTTATAACAGTGCAATTTCGCTTCAATGGGTGCAACATTAGCAGAAAATGTACCAGGACATGGTCCTTACTGTTTCAGAGTTCAAGGTCAAATATACCACCGAACTTCACATTTACACCCACAAGAAGGACAGCAAAGGAAATTTGCACAGTTATATGTCTTAGATACGATGGAAGCTGTGGAACAAAGAATGACACTTCCAGAAAATAGACAGTGTTTGCGCATCGTCTTTGAACAGCTTGAAAAAGAACAACAGGAAGATGCTCAAAGACATCAATTGCCTACACCAAGAGTCAATATGGTGTTAAAAAGAGATCGCAACACTGATCAAAGAAGATATAATTTACCTACTGTAAACGAGGTTGCCATGGTGTTTAAAAATGAAGATGGTGAACCACCTTTTCAGCGGGATATTAGAATATAACCACGCAATGAAGAACAACCATTTATCAACATTAATATATTAAGCTGTAATTTAGATCCAATGACATATCCCATTTTCTTTCCAAATGGAGAACCAGGATGGGAACCAAAATTACAATTGGAAAGTTATCCCAATACTAAACTTCGTATTAGATCTAATATTTCCATGCTGGAATATAAAGTGGCACAAACTGCTATCCGTGATTGTTTTAATCCAATTTTACCTGGAGGAAAACTCACTCAACAATGGATTATTGATTCATATTTACAAGTTGAAGCCAATAATTTAAATTTTATTAAATATCAACAAAATAAATTATGAGTAGAACAGTATTGTGGATTAATGGATTATGTGGCAGATTTAGCTTCCAACAGAGACATTCCAGCTGGAAGAGCAATTATTTTGCCATCCTCTTTCCAAGGATCTCCTCGCAATATGCGAGAAAGGTATAATGATGCCATGGCTATTGTTACAAAATTTGGAAAACCAGATTTATTTATTACATTCACGTGTAATCCACAATGGCCAGAGATCAAGGAAAATTTTAATCTGGGACACAGTACTTCTGACCGACCAGATTTAGTGGCAAGAGTATTTAAAATCAAACTCAATTCATTAATTCATGATATCACTAAAGCACACTTATTTGGACAATGTGTGGCTTATGTTTACACCATTGAATTTCAAAAAAGGGGATTGCCACATGCTCACATACTTTTAATACTGCAGGAAAAAGACAAGTTGAACACTGCAGAGAGAGTGGATTCATTAATTTGTGCAGAATTGCCAGACCAAGAAAAATATAAAAAACTTTGGGAGATTGTTACACATAGAATGATTCATAGCCCATGTGGAGAAATGAATCCGAATTCACCATGTATGGAAAATAAAAAATGTACTAAAGAATTTCCAAAACAATTTCAACTGGAAACTTATGCAAATTGTGATGGATATCCTTTGTATAAAAGAACACAAGGACAAACAGCTATTATCCGTGGCCAAAAGGTTGATAATAGATTTGTCGTTCCATACAATCCACATTTGCTTATTAAGTACAATGCACACATCAATGTGGAAGCTTGCACTTCAATTAAATCAATTAAGTATGTGTATAAATATATATACAAAGGATACGATGCAGCTACTGTTGTTGTACAAGGTGTTGGAAATGAAAACGAAAATCCAATTTTACATGATGAACTATCAAATTATTTAGATGCTCGGTATGTGAGTGCTCCTGAAGCAATGTGGCGCCTTTTGAAATTTGAGATGCATGATCGGTCACATGCTATCTATCGTTTAGCTGTACATTTGCCTCAAAGTCAGATGGTTTGCTTTACTCAAGGAAATGAAAGATCTGCATTATATCAAAGTGAAGACAGAGATACCAGGCTTACTGCGTGGTTTAAATTAAACTGTCAGGATACGGAGGCCAGACAATTTTTATACATAGAGATACCATGTCACTATGTGTTTGCAAATGGTCTATGGCGACAACGAAGAAGAGATACTCATAAAATCATACCACGCATTTATACCGTCAGTCCAAGGGATATTGAACGTTTCAGCTTAAGATTACTTCTGCTACATGTTCCCGGTGCACAGAGTTTTGAGCATTTACGTACAGTGAATGACATAGTTTATGATACATTCCTATTAGCTGCAAGACATCAACATTTCATAGCTGATGATACAGAATGGGAGAGGTGTCTGGAAGAAGCAGCACTATGTCAAATGCCTAAGCAAATGAGACAACAATTTGCATTCATTTGTATATTTTGCAATGTACCTGATGCTTTCCCTTTGTGGGAAACATTTAAATTAAACAAGTCAGAAGATTTCTTGAAACGTTACAGAGAACCAATAGCTCTGTTAAAAACATTGATGGAAATCCAAGAAATATTGTTGGCTCATGGATGAAATTGTGCAAGTTTTAATTTACCTGATCCAGGACTTATAGATGACATCAATTTTGATGATTATGACACTGAGCTTCAAAAACAAAAAACACAAGAAAAACTGGCAACTTTAAATACTTTACAGTTAGAAGCATTTCATGCCATCACAAATGCTACAGATGTGAAATGGTCAAAGACCAGTATTTCTATCTAGATGGACCAGGTGGATCAGGAAAAACTTATCTGTACAATTGTTGATGAGTTATATTCGATCACAGGGTCAGCCATGGGTTGCCATTTGCAACAACTGGAATTGCTGCACTTTTGTTAGATGGTGGTAGAACTGTGCATAGTGGATTTAAGCTGCCAGTTCCCATTTTGGAAACATCAGTGTCAGATATTCGACTCAATTCCATACAAGCAAAAAAATTCAAACTAACTAAACTAATTATCATAGATGAGGCAACAATGATGTCATGCCATGCACTGCAATGTATTGACAGATTCTTAAAAGAAGTAATGGATAATAAGTTGCCTTTTGGTGGAAAGGTGATGCTGTTAGGAGGCGATTTTAGGCAAACATTGCTTGTTGTGCCACACGGAAATAGAACAGAGATCATTGAAACATGTATCAAGACCAGTAAACTGTGGCAAATATTTACACATCTCAAATTAGAATTAAATATGAGATCTGAAAGCCAAAATGAATTCAATGACTGGCTCATTAAAATCGGAGATGGAAAACATCCAGAAATACAGCATTTACCAAATGATACCATTGAAATTCCATCAGAAATGGTTTGCAATGAATCACTCATATCAGCCATATGTCTAAACACTCTTAATAATGAGGATTACACAGACATTGCAAACAAAGTAATATTAACATCAAAAAATATCGATGCCTTGAATGTAAATAACGAAATTTTAAAATACATCAATGCAGCACAAAAGAATTATTACAGTGCAGATTCTATTCTGTCAGATGATAAAGACAGTGAATCGAATTTTAGTATCGAATTTATTAATTCGTTAACACCATCTGGAATGCCCCCCCATATATTTTACAATTGAAAAAAGGCGCAATTGTTATGTTATTGCGAAATATGAATCCAAAAAAAGGACTTTGTAATGGGACCCGATTAATTGTGCATGAGTTAAAAGATCATTTTATACATGCAGAAATTATAACTGGTACCCATAAAAAGTTTTTATACCAAGAATTGATTTAGCTCCAAGTGAGAGTGGTCTGCCCTTTGTCCTTCAACGGAGACAATTTCCAGTTATCATGGCATTTGCTATGACCATCAATAAATCCCAAGGACAAACTTTTAAGTCAGTTGGGATTTTTTTAAAGGAACCAGTTTTTGCACATGGACAACTCTATGTGGCTTTTTCAAGGTGCACTAATCCAAAAGAAATTAAAGTGCATGTTGAAGAAAACGAAACTCAAGGTCATTTATTGGACGATGGATGTGTTTACACCAAAAACATTGTCTACTATGAGGTGTTGGAAAGATAGAGGACAATGGTTTAATTTTAATACCAACATTTTATGGGACTCAATATGATTGCAAAAAAACAATATTTCAACAAAAAAATCTAAAGAATTGACAAAAAAACAGAGAACAGTGGTTTGACTTCCAGTACTAAATTAAAGTACTCTGGGACTCTTTAAATAGGGGACCACTATTTCACTTATGCAAATATATTTGATATTTGGAGAATGAACTAAATGAAAAAAAAAATATATATATCCTGAAACAGATTGGAATGGGTTCAAAGTTTTATATTTACATGATTGGCCCCACAAAACAATTCACTGATTTTTTCATAATTTACAAGAGTTAAATGTTATTGTGTGAAGTTACAATTTCAGATGTTAAATATGTGTTTTTGGAATGTTTAAAAAAGTTTGGTAAATATATATGTGGTATATTCAAATATGTATTGTTAGTATAAAGCTGAAGTATTTAATAATAATTGGAAATGTATTATTTAAAGTCAAAGTATTGATTCAGGGAGAAATCCGATCGCCAGTTAATGGGGTCAGGAAGGAATTAATTTTTTCCCCTCTTTGATACAATTTGACAAGTTTCAATAGGGGGGTTTTATTGTTTGCCTTCCTCTGGATTCAATGCTAATTTAGTTTAACAAGAGTTTAACAAATATGTTACAAATGATAAAAAGCATGTTATTGTTAAAAAAATTTAATTACTATAAGTTAATATAATCCGCAGTTACTCAGTGATAAATATGTATTGAAAAGTGTTAGTATTGTTAACAAAATGTTGAATGAATGTTTCATATACAAGTTGCATGTTACAAAGTTTAATGTTTGGGAAATATAAGTTGAAAGTTAAAAAAATAAAAAGTTAAAAATAATTATGTGTTTTTATTTTTAGAAAAAAAAAAAGGGACAAATGTAGGTGACTCATTTTGTGATGCAAACAAATTTCACAAAATTTAAATTTTATTGACCGTCATTTTTTGACGGGCAAGTCGCTAGTATGTATATAATTGCCATATATACTGGTATTCCATCATAATTGAATTAAGAATACAAGGAATACAGTAAGTATGATGGTATAGGACCTTGAGTAGTAATGAGCAGGTTGTTGATTGTATCGCATATATAGAATAACTATCCCAAACAACAACAACAACAAAATTGATGTCAACTGTTACATAGAAGCTTAGTTTTGGCAGCAGATAAGAGCCTAAAGAGCTATCAGAGTCTGTCAATTCTAGGCACCTAAATGTTTGACATAATTAAACCTTCTCATGTTCGTATGTTGACCCGCTCTTAATTGAATTCTTTGTTTAATAAGTATAATTATAATTTTTTATTTATTTTTCATAACATGTATACTAAACATATCATTAAATTAAATTCAGTGTATTTGATACTAAATAGAAAGCATGTTCTTTGTGTAGCTAAGAAATAAACTACTTTTCGGCAGTTTCGCTTAATAGGAAAGTAACTATATTTAATACATTTTGTAATGCTTATATATTTTACATTTAAAAGCTTAGTTTTGGCAGTAGATAAGAGCCTAAAGAGCTATCAGAGTCTGTCAATTCTAGGCACCTAAATGTTTGACATAATTAAACCTTCTCATGTTCGTATGTTGACCCGCTCTTAATTGAATTCTTTGTTTAATAAGTATAATTATAATTTTTTATTTATTTTTCATAACATGTATACTAAACATATCATTAAATTAAATTCAGTGTATTTGATACTAAATAGAAAGCATGTTCTTTGTGTAGCTAAGAAATAAACTACTTTTCGGCAGTTTCGCTTAATAGGAAAGTAACTATATTTAATACATTTTGTAATGCTTATATATTTTACATTTAAAATAAATAAATCACTAAAACATAACAAATGAAGCCTGTCATTTCTTTGACCCTTGTCAACAATTAAACTGTATTACTATACATCTGATTAACTTTACTTTTTTTCAAAAATGATCAATTAAATCTAAATGAATCAAACTGAAAATTACGTCCAAATATGCTGTCTAAGCTTCATGAATAATTGAGCCTTAATAAAATATCAACATATTATCATGAAATAGGCTGATAAAGCATTTTCTGTGCTTGAGTCATGTCCAGCCGTATAAAAGGAGAGACAGAGTATCCACTTAAATATATGAGCCGAGATTAATGCCAATAACCTTTAAATCAGGTCACCTTCCTAAATGATGGAAAAAAGGTAAAACGAAGAAATTAAATGGCTAATGGGATCATCAATGCCTAATATAATATATATTTACTATGCTTTGGACTATAAATTAATTTGTGCTGCCATTTTCTTTTATTTCAAACAAAGTTCCCCAAGGGCTTTTTATTTCAGGTCCATAATTCACGTTTAAGCTGAGACTGAATAACTTGAAACATCTACGAAGTGAAGTTTAAAGGCTGCACCTACAGCAAAATCATCGTAGAGAAACTCTGTAGAGATGAAAATATAGAAGTGTGATGTTAATTTTTAATATATCAGATTTCTTTATCTAATATCCTAATCACAGCATAAAAAAAGTTAGAAAGAAAAACTTTTTGTGTGTATTTATCCTATTTTATGAGGTTATTATTAATAAAGGGTCATGTAAAAGCAATTAATATGGAATATGTAAATAAAAAAACATGTTATTGTAAATGTTACAAAATTATTTAATGGAATAAATACTTACTAACAGATATTTCATAATGTAATAATAAATTTTAAATTTCATGCAACCTCGTACACAATTACAGTAGAGGGAATGCTGTTGTAATGAATGTTAGATAGAAGGCCACTTCTTAAAGCCATTTTACCAAAAAAATATAGGTAGAAAAATCACCTTATATGAAGTATTTTATTTTCTGAATTGCATTAATAAATAATAAAGAAAATACACAGTTATCTTGGTTTCATTTATGCTACTCCAGAACAACTGCCAGTATATACTAGTAATCTGACATAACTCTGAGGTAAGCCGTCCAGCTCCTTTTGGGGAAGGTTTGCTATCTTATCCAGCTACCTCTGATTGTTTTAGACAAGGGGCTGTAAAAAGACAGAGGAAAGATGGTGACCACTCAGTAAGGTATTCACATGATATGGACTTAACCTTATCCCCATGTATGTCAATGCAAACATACCTAAATACATATTGTTTCTACCACTATGCTTTTTCCAGTTTAAATGTTATTTCCTCATATGTTGGCATACTAATATATACATAGAATGATAGAATAATGATTCATTAACTGAAAAGATGTTTTCAAGATGGGGTGGGCCCATATTACATTCTAAAGAAATTTATATTCTATTTATATATTTATATATATATATATATATATTGTGATGGAGTGCCATTAGGGGTCACAAGAGAGCTCTGTAAGACTTCTCCCTTGAGAATGAAAAGAGTTAAATTCATTCAGTTATCAGTGGCTAAATGGAAGCAGCCTAGCTGTGAACTGCCTTTAAAAGCAGCAGAGAGATGGGTGGAGTCTCTCACTTAGGCTTGGGCCTAACAGCCGTGAGCTGTGTGTGAAAGCCCTGGACAGCTCAGCTGCGGGGATCCTGAGAGCTGGGATTTGTGCTGGAGCGAGACAGTCAGGAAGGCTGCGGAGTTCCAGAGTTTGCGCACAGAGAAGACCTCTGTCATATTGGAGATATTCCACTGAGATAGGATTATCTGAAGACACCATCCCTAAGAAGCCGGAAGGAACAAGGGATAAAAGGTTGGTGCCAATGCATATTATTCTCATTGTATCCAGAGAAGGATTACAAAGGTCCCAGGGAGAAGAAGAGTGCATTGAGAGTGAGAGTAAGAGTTCCTCATTACAAGAGGGTGACAAGGGCCCTATGCTTCACAAACAATTGATAGAAGGTGTAGATGAAAAGGCAAATAAGAGACTGTATGTTTCCTGGCCACAGGGTGGCGATATATCACAAATAAGAGACTGTTTGCATCCTGGCCACAAGGTGGCACTCCCTGTCACAGATAAGCTGCGCAGGATCTAGTCAGTGGCGTTCCTGCAAGTAAGTAAGCCTGTTTGAGTAGATGTTTATTTCATGCTGACCACAAGCTATGTTTATTTATATTATGACAACCACTTATTAAAGCCTGTAAAAAGCATACAAAGGCTCCAGAGTCCTCCACAAAGAGCATAAAAAGTTGGATAAACAGAGCATTGATCCCGCCAGAAGGGTGCGCTCTGCCACAATATATATATATATATATATATATATATATATATATATATATATATATATATATATATATATATATACCAGCTTACTAATTGCATTTTGTGTGCCACATCAAAAAACACAGGCACCACAAATAAAGTCACTGGTGTCCTGATTAGAGTTCACTGCTCCTGTAGGAACTTTTTTTGTCTGCACTCTGGTTTGCATTTGATGCAGTAATTTCTTATAGCTAAGAAAGGACCGCTGACCCACCTTCACTCCAAATGCTCCACACCAGGGACCGTTACATATGCATCTTTTATGTACTGCACTTAACTAACTCAATACACACAGTGAAATCCACGGGGTTCATTTGTTTTATAATGCAACAACCCACTCTCTTTTTTGCTTCCAGTATTTTTGTCTCTTGTTCTAATTCTGCCAGTTCAGCTTCTCTCATCCATAATGCTTGCAGTTTTCATCTCATGCACACAAATTTCTATCTTTGATCCACTTAGTTATATACACACAATACGCCTCATTCAATTGAGCAATCGTAAGTTGGCCAGCCCATGAAAAGTTTGCGGCCATAGGAGGGGTTTACGGGCTTGAGGCTTCGGGCCGTAACTTGCGACCTTGCTCAATTGAATAGCTCCGGAAATGGAGACGAAGGGGAACCTGAAGCATGCCCCAGATATGGATCTGTTTTTCACCACCAAACCCCCTTTAACCCTTTTAAATTCCAACTCAGCAATCTCCAATTCGTCATAGCACTGTCTGAGTGCCATGGCAATATACTGACCTGTTTAGCGCCCTTTTCAAATAGCTCTTTTCATTTAGCTGTATATGGGCCCTATGGGCAAGTAACTCCAACGTGACGCTAGCAACGGATGCAGGCTTGAAATTTGGCCGCGTTACGGTGCAATTAAAGTAGAAAGGCTACAAGCCAGCAGCGGGAGATGCAAAACCGTAAACCATTTATCGGCTGTCGGATTTGTGGACTGGAACGTAATCAATTAAGCAAGCCCACAGTTACGGGTTTAGATGGAGCCAATGTAAACAGAGATTTGTTAGCATTGTGTCACAGAAAAATGGAGGATGGATTTCAAAGTCTTACATGGTTCAATTAATAGTTACAATCGAACCCACATCCCAGTCATAATGCACATGCGAGTTACAGTATACAGTATGTCTTAACACATTGATTGCCGGGATCGATATAACACAATAATTATATATGCAATCAAGTATTTTCGTGGGACGATTTGCGGGCTTGAGAATGTTGTGCTATTCATTCTAAGACCTAACATCACTTTCCCTTTTCATATTAGAACAGTGGTGTGTTTTTTTTGCTTTACAAGTGTCCGTATTGGACTTTACCTCCCTTGCGGGTCCTCTCGAGCACATGTTGGTCTTTGGGCTCCATTGGCATGTTAAGGGCTTGCTTGTGAGTGACTTCTTTGCAATTTAATAGCTAAATTGAAAACGTAGCGGTTACGGGCTTGACGGATCAAATAATTTACGACCACGAAGTTCAACGTTGCTCAACCCATAGGCTTTTTTCGGCCTTACTGCGTCTAAACCTGCAAGTGGTCTGCGGCCTGCGTTGTAAGGCTAATTTAATAGCAAAAAGCACTAAGAGCTACGTTTTAACACATCGCCTGAATTTAATAGGGCTCAATAAACAGTATATATAATAACCCACTTTTTTTTAAACCAGAGTCTAGGACAAATTCCCGATTCTCTAGGCCAAGTTGCAGAGTTTCAGGAAGAGTTACTGGGTACCAGGACAAGTTGCTAAAATTAATTTGTGATTAACAAAAATAATAAACACATTTGCTTTAAATTAACCAAACCATCAGCCCTATTAAATTCCCTAAACGTATAAAACCGTAGCCCGTAACATAGCCCACAAGACTTACAGCTATTAAATTGGCCTCTCAAAGCTACCAGCAAACAGCTTGCGGGTTAGGGGCGAAAAAATCCTACGGGATGTCTAAATTTAAACTCTGCGGCCGCAAATCCTTTGCTCTGTCAAGCCCATAACTGTTACGGTCGGAAATCGCAAATAAATTGCTACAAATCCAATGGCGTTCAAACGCGTAACCCGCAAATGGAGCCAAAAAAACAATAGGTACTAGAGAGGACGCGCAAGGGTGTTAAAGTCCTGTCCATAGCACTGTAAATGCAAATATAAACACACTACTGTATTTTCAATTAAAGGGAAAGTGATGTTAGGTATTAGAATTAATAGCACAACATTCTCAAGTCCACAAATCTGCAATATAAAATACTTTTATTTCTGATTAATTTCTGTGTTATATCGATCCTGGCAATCAATGTGTTAATACATATAATAGAACTCACATAGACTAGAATATAATATTTACTGATTTATTAATATTGCACTATTTCTGGAATGTGGGTCCGATTGAAACTCGTAATTGAAACCCGTAAGGCTTTGAAATCTAACCTCCATTTTTAGTGACGTAATGATGAAGATCTGATTTGCCATTACACGTAACAACGGGTTTGACTAATTGATCATGTTCAAGGCCGCACATCCAATGTTCGCAAAAATGGTTTACTGATTTGTGTCTACGGCCCGTAACACACGGCATGGTTCAATTTAATAGCTCAGTAAAGCAGCCAAAATATATTTTATATATATATATATATCTATATATAT